>OY744515.1:226773237-226783237 GCA_963556195.1 Sepiola atlantica | reverse complement strand
TCTAAAATGTTACACATTTGGATGATAACATTTTTTAAAAACTTCTTAAGGTCTTATACAAATATATGCAATAATCAGTTGTAAAATAGAAATATAATATATACATGCATATATATATATATATATATATATATATATATATATATATACGTGTATCTATCTCCATATATATATAGAGAGAGAAAGAGAAATAGAAGAAAAAAGAGTGATAAATATGCGACGATTGTCCAAATATATTTCAAATTTCTATTGTTCAATGCAAGGTGTATTCAGTATTAAACAAGTGTTTATTTTTTTTCCTAAAGCAAAGGCTTTTCAAAGATCGATATCTTATCATCAGAGGAGAAATACAGATAGATAAGTTGGCTTTCGAAAAAGCCAAAGTTCAAATATTTGAAAAATATGAAAATTATTTTTAAAAAAATTTTATTAAAAAAACGCAGTGAATGAAAATAAAAGTTCCGTAAAAAAGATATGCAGAGTGTCCGGGTAGTAAATTTCCGTTGAAAAGAAGTCCGATTAATTGTAGAACTCTTTGCGTGGGAGCAGTGTGGAGAAAGTGCTCAAAATTACAAGTAAATCCGAACGCACTTAAAAGAGATTGAAAAGAGAAAGACTGACCATTGTTGATATACTTCCTGGAACAAACAAGGCAGATGACATCTCGTTCAAGGTTTAAATCCAAATGAAACAAGAAAAGCAAACGGTTAAAGATTTGGGGTTAGGGGAGGGAGGGTTTAAAGCGCGAGGGGTTATGAGGTACGGAATTGTTTAAATAGCCGCTGTATGAGTTGGCAAGAAATAAAAAAAGAAGGAAAAAAGAAAAAAGAGAAAAAGGGTTGGTATGGGAAGTTAAAGTGACAGGATGGTTGAGGATGTGGGCGGGCGATAGTTAAGGTTAGGATATACTTTTTTATCACTCTTTTTTCTTCTATTGCTCTATCTCGTATATTGAGCTAATGCTCTTTACAATAGGTTCCATCTACTAAAAGTGTTACTTTGGTTTATATTTTATCCTATATATATATATATATATATATATATATATATATATATATATATATATATATATACGTACATGGCAATAGATACAGTGAATGAATAAAAGAAGGTGCGAATCAAATGTTATTACAATTCAGGCAAAGTTCTTTAAAGTACATAACTCATGAGTTTTCAGAGATAATCTTCTCCTCAGAGGACCATTACCGCAATACATTACTGCAGGTAATAAAAATAAAACTTTGAAAAAATATATTTAAAAGATATATATTAAAAAATACATAAAGGTATATAAAACATCAAATATATCGGACCAAAACATACTTTTTAGTAAACCTATACAGTTCATCCAAGTCAACAATCTAAAATAGCTCCAGGCAAGATATCAAAAGGGTTGATTAAACAATAATCCAATTGGTGAATGGTGGTTCTAAAACGAAAAAAGCTATCCAGGCGGGAAATTTGTTTGCTATCGATGCAGTAGATAACAGTGAAAATTGCATAAACGTATACACTGCATGTGATGTTTAACACTAAATCATCTCAAAGTTCTAGTGATCTGGAGATATTGGTATCATGTCGGAAAAATATAATTAAAAGAGTACACTCTATTCAATAAAATTAGTACTAAATACATTCAGAGTTCATAAATTTTTTCTTAGCTGAACATAATTATACGTTTGTTTAACAAACATACTTATCATCACATTTGATAAACTCATTCTGAAAATAAATTCCCAGCTTTTATTAATAAAAGATCAGCCTGTGTTATCGACTGTACAGTAAGTTAATAAAATGTAGAATACACATTATAGATTTACCACTCAACCTGCATACGAAGTGTAACTGAAATTGTACGATTTCTTCATAAGTATATATATATATATATAAGCACACACACATAGATGTTATTATTTGATAAATATTTACAAATGTCTCTAAATGTTACAATATACGCGATATGTTCTAGATTAATCTATTCTCATAGAAAAATAATTTCAATATGAGACGATCCTCCGACAAATCAAAGATAAGAAACGGATACTTGTGAGGAAATAACCAACTTAATATAGACTCATTAAAATAAAATATTCAAATATTCATGCAATTATTTATTTGTTCTATAATATCTGTGTTTCTAAGATGAAATAGTTTTATCTTTTTCTTCAAAATTGATTGACGCGTAATTACTTTGCAGTTCTATTCTTCGCCGGAATGTACGGTATATTAAGAATATATAATATGTCCCAGCACATGCGAAGATATGTAAAATGTAGCATTTAATATTGGATAGATGACAATTAAGATTTGTAGAATGTATATATAGAAACGAGGAACGACAGAGTAAGAGACACGCACACACATGCATGCCTCGATCGAAAGGAAGATACCAATATAAAATGTAACATATTCATATGATTAAAATAGGTGCCTTTACGAGTAGGTGCTTACCGATTTCTAAGCGATAATATCTAATTGTGATTCCGTAAATATACAGTAGAAACATGATGACGGTAAATGCTGCTTGTATATCCTCTACACAGGGGTATATATATATATATATATATATATATATATATATATATATATATATATATATATATATATATATATATATAGGCAGCATTTTCTCTTTCAGGCAAGTATTGTTGAATATAATAGAAAACTCGTGTCTAGATATCCTTTGGTAGGTCCTTTCAATAGTCCGAATTAGGATCTTAGTTTCGGATGGGAATTGGCTCATAAATTTGCCATAATTTGCATCTGTCTTCCAAGTACTTTCGGACCCATCTGGGTCCATCTTCAAGGTGAATGAGGCCAATCAGTCTAGACCATTTGTAGTATTTATAGAATGTCTTTGGCGGGAATTATGTACTAAGTACGAACCTATATTAGAGTTATACACATTTTAGAATATTATTACATATATTATACTGTTTTCAATTTATTATTTTTTTTTGTTTCCAAATATAGGGCTTCTAATATATGGAGTTTTAGTTTGTTAGTACTAATTTCTAAAATGTTTGTATTTTCTACTAAGAGTTTTCCGAAACTAAGATATTAATTCGGACTATTGAAAAGATTTCCTAAAGGATAGCTAGAAGCGAGTTGTCTATTATATTCAACAATATATATATATATATATATATATATATATATATATATATATATATATACAGTGTGTAGATTTCAATTTTGTGTTGAAAATCCGAATAAAAGAGCTTAATGTTTAAATTACATTAACACAGCTAAACAGAATTATTAAAATGGAAAAAACTATATACACATTAAGTTTCTATACATAATACAGTATTTCGACCCCTTAATTAGGTCTCCTCAGACGTATAAAGAACCACACCAAAAAAAACAAATAATAAGAGAAATTGATCATCGTCTTCAAAAGATAAATTTACTTTCTTAATTGGTCGATGTAAAAAAGGGGGTCAATGCTAAAATAATTGAGGAGGGGTAACTGCAGTAAAATATTGATAGGACTCTATTTTATTACATATGCAGAAATATAAAAATATATATAAAAGAATTCGTTTTTGTTATTGAAAGAAATAAATTGTCTCAATTAACATTTCGAATGTGAGCTGTATAGGTAAAAATATAGGATGCCCAATTCGAGCGTTCACGATTAAAATCTCCGTTTAATTATTTACGATTACAAATTAAAAGACGAAAATGCAGATCGAAGATTTCGGTTTAGATTAGAACATAGTAAAAACTTAATTGATTATAACGTTAAGATTCGAAGAAACATCCCTAAAACAGTGACCGAATTTAACAACAAAAACTTTACTAAATTAAACCACAAGGTTCAGAACCTTATCACCCACAGTAAATGGAAGTGCCTTGGTCGACCCGACATGATAAACACCAAAGTGATGTCAACTTATCCTCGGCTGAAATTGGAGCTTTAGTCGAAAATTCGTTACAGCCATCTTAAATAATCACACTACTAAAATCATTATCCGTAACTACAATAACACAGACAGCGACCTAACCAAATGCGTTTTACAAAAACTTACTCACCCTGCGTTTACCACACCTTAGGAACGGTCCCTTCCCAAACGATACATGACATCCCTGCATAATCTAGCTGCCACCCAACACATCATCATCTCTCCTGCGGACAAAACATGAGGCGTCGTGATTCTTAACGAAACGGACTATCATGATAAAAGAATGCACATTCTTAATCCTGACTCTACATACGAACCTTCTGATCTCAACACTATCAACATAAGTAATGAAAAATTCACCAAATGTTTCTAAAATATCACCAAAAACTATAAAGGATGGACGTGACTTATTTCATACCACCTTACCATTCCATCAATATGATATCCATGTATCAGCAGCGTCTCTTACAACATCTCCAACGCATTAACTAAAATTGTCACACCTCTACTCGACACCATTAGCACCGCACATAAAAAAAACATACTGGGCATATCCTAAACAAATTACAACAGATTAATTTACAAAACCACACAATCAATATCATTGATATCGCCTACCGATACAACAATTAACCCGTAAATAGATGCATAAATCTTCTCACTAAACACATGAACTAAACAACTTTTTCTTGCTCTCTTCCTATCAATAGCATCATAAATATTATCAGTAACATCACCTACCTCACGTTTTTCAAATACAATACAACATATTATATATACACATTATTATTACCTATTGGAAACCCTTTAATCCCCATTGTAGCTTGCCATTGTCCTCGAATTTATCGAAATAGGGGATTAGTTCATATCGCACCCCTAAAAACGCCATTTATTTTAGATATATCGACGACATTTTCATTTTTCTACTCAATAGCTATAGAATTGTAACGTTAGCTCACACACTCAATAAAGTCGAACCCTCTATCAAGCTCACTTTCTAGACTGAACAAAACAACTCTTTAGCTTTTCTTAGATATTCTCATCGATAGCAATAACAATTTTCTATGTTACCAAGTTTAGAGATATCCAACCAACAAAAATGACTACATACACTATTACTCCCACCAAACTCAATACATAACAATATCATGATTATAGGTGTTCATCTTAGAGCTTTCAACAAATACAGCCCTATAAATTTAAACAAAGAGGATAACACAATAGAATCCTTATTCAAAACATTAAACTATCTCAAACATTTTATTCTCTTTGATAAAAAATGAGATCTAAATACATTTTAACAACCAAACCAAATTGTCCCGCACCACATAAACCACAAAAAACATCTTTATTCTACCAACTCACAAAACAAATTTATTCTCTCTACTTTTGCTCAACATGGTTTTAGAACTAACCAAACGACCACACTTACTCTAAAAAAAAAATTTTCAAACGACACAACAACAAAAAACATGCATTCCCACACTCGCAGGAGTATATACCATACCCTGCAACGACTGCAAACAAATCTATTTCGTTGAAACACAACTTTCTTTAAGGAAAATGATATACCAACACACCAGGACCCCTTAAATGCATTAGCCAACTAGATGATACCTCATAATCACCACATGCGAATACCTAAAGCTAAAAGCATAACATAAATCCATGATTTTAAACAAGGTCGCATTATTGAATCCAGTTTGATTCTACGATGCTGCAATCGCATCGTACACAGACAGGGTTTTCACAATCTTTCCACAACTATTGCTAAAATAATCCTCTCCGAACTCGAAGAGAATTCGACAATAGATAATTTGCTTTCTTTTCATTTTCCCCCCTTATACATTTTCCCTTTTTTTCTATCTTTTCTCCCGGTTTTTTTTTCTTTTTTTCCTTATTTTTACTTTTATCTAATCTCCATTATTATTTTTTTTATTTCATATGTTTTCATCATTCAATTTTAATTTTGTTTTCATTCTTTACTTTATTTGATACTTTTGTATTTTCTACTTTTTTCTTTTTCAAATTCTTTATCTCTTTCTCTGTTCTGTTTTTCTTTTACACGTGTTTATTTTAATTCTATACAATCCAAGATTTTTTATACAACGTGCTCTTAATTCTGCAGACTTCACACATATTTTCATCCTCATATTATCCCCCGCCAACATATTTTTTTCATCCCATTTATTTCCGTCACTCTCTTTCGTCCTTCCTACATGGAGTCGCACATTTATTTTCCTTACTATTGTTTCTCCTTTTTTAACACAAGTGTTACACACACTTCATCTTTATCCTCCGACTTACTCATTGCTCATGACCACTCCCACTACTCCTCCCCTGCCACGTTGTCTCTTTCAGAGAACACACACTATCACCTCCTCCCATCCCTCTTTTTCTCCTGCGTTTTCCTTTTTCTTTGTTTTCTCTTGTTCTCCCTAATTTTTATTATTTGCCTGTGTTTTCGCTAATACATTAATTTTCAAAATTATATGATCACTAACTTACAATCGAAATATTTTGGTCTTGCCTTAATGATGTGTTTGTGTCCTTATGCATGTTAGTATGCTACTACGCCTCTTCCACATTTCCTAAATTCATTTAACATTTTGTCTGGAACTCCGTTTTTATGTCCACTTTCCTCATTTATATATATATATGTATATATATGTATATATATATATATATATATATATATATATATATATATATATAACTCCTCCTACCCTACGTAACATGGGAGTTAAGATTAAGTTGTTAAGTGTTTTCAATGTTCAATTCTAATATTGTTGGGTGTTTTTTATCTTTAAAATGTGTTTTATACTTTTATGCATGCACGCATTTCAAAAACTATAATAGCCAGAAAATATGACAGATATATTCAAATTCATAAAAAATACTGACATGCAAAAGATACGGACATGCATTCAGGTATGTTTAATTTATCTATTAAGTATTCACTATTTCATAGTCTTTACTAAATACTATATTTGACTATTTCGTTTTATTTCAATAAATAATGTAACTGTGTCATAAGTTGTGTGTTCGATTACAACGGTAAACAATATATTAAAATGATCCCCCTTGGGTGCATCTGATCCACCAACTGTACGGTTAAGCTGTACAGTTGCACCATTTGCGCTATTTATCAACATGTGCAATGAAATATATATTTTAATGTAGCCCTTTTTGATCAACCTTATGTGTATTTGTCCGAAACCAGCATTATTTCTAGTACATAATTGGTTTGTCGTTGCTGATTGTAATATAATTATTGTTATTATCATTTCATATGCGTGTCTTTATTTTATGAGCAACGGTGTGTATCCGTTGTTTCTTTGATAAGATACATATTGTTTGATCTTTAAGGCCAATTATTTAACCACGCTTACGAGCAGTCTAGTTTAATTTCGCTCAAAAACGCAGACAAAGCGAAAAAGATTACCGTATGTTGTGCAATACAGTTCAACTCTAGATCTTTATGAAGGCTGCGCGATTGTGTATATATTAATAGCATGCAAACGTAGACTTCTTATTGTGTGAGTTTAGTCGTGCCATTCATAATGTTTGGTTGGCCAAAAAGTTTTTTAATGTCATATTTCCGGCCTACTAATAATCGTTATATATTACTTTACTTCAAATACTGTATTTTGTGTAGAGAATATGTGTATATCCGTGTGTAATAAGCCTCGAAGCAGAAATGTCCTCGTATTTTTCTTGGATTTTAGGCCGTGAGATAGATTATAAAGCAGATCACTATCGCCATCTGATTCTATTTACTACAGAAAAGGACAACAAGAAACATAAACCTGCATAAAGATACACCATGTGTATGGTGGGTCTGCTGATACATAATAGGTGCGCCAATAATAGTTTGCTCGATTCCGGAAAAAAAACTCGTTCAATGAGAGATGCCCCTCCTCTGGACAGCCAAATAGGATCGACAGTGACTAAGTGAAAGCCGTAGTTGAACAAGATAGACGTTTGACAACAACACAAATCACACACATTCTCAAGATTTTCAAATCAAGCGTAGAACCCGAATAGCAGAAAGTTGGTATAAGATACCTACTTAAAAACAGCGAACGAACTTTTTGTCCAACCCAATATATTTCGCCTCGAGCCTGTATATCTTCGTTAAACACTGCGGAATTGCAAGATATGGATTCAGTTTAATTTTGGTAAAATCACCCTTTCATCACGTAAATTATTCAGCGTTAAACTCGCTTTACAAAAAGTTATATTTTATCGTCTAACCGTATAATCTAATGGCTATTAAATACCGGTACTGTTTAATTGGTGAAGTTCGACCAGTTGAATAGTAAAAAGTCCCCCATTATAACAAGCCCATTATAATTAATCACAACTAAAATACCGAATAGTAAAAGATACTAAAAAAATTACATTTATTATACGTTCAATTTTATCTAACATAGTATTAAAATAATGTAATAGTGTCGTCTTAACAGAATCACACATTACTTTTGTAGTAAAACACTACTCACGTCAAGTAAACAGAGAGGCTGTCTTTACATTATATGTAAGATATAAGCCCTACATAACATAGAAATTGTACATCTCGGGAAATTATTGTAAGGGCGGTTAAACGCGTCATCATTGCTTCATAGCAAACACTTATATATAAACGCTATATGCCAGTTATATTCTAGCCGAGATGAGACAGTACTTATCTTTTTTAATATAATACTTTTAAGAAATGTACTATTTCACAAGAGAAGTGCAGTTTGCATGTATAACCCCCCCACACATGTATATATATATATATATATATATATATATATATATATATATATATATATATATATATTCATAGGTTGAATGAACAAGTTATTTCATTTCATTTTTTTGACCGAAAGACAATGCTTATCTACTTGCTGCTTGAAACTTTATGGTCAACTAATAAGAACAATGACAACAAGTATAACAATAATAACAATGATAATAATATCAATAAAAATAATAAGTATTATTATTATTATCATTATTATGCTTAATATAGTTTATTGTTATTAATATCATCATCTATTATTATCCTTTTTTATTATTTACTCACTATTTGTGTTCGTACTATTCCGTACAGGTTAAGTGCGGAAAAGTGTAGCACGATTTCTAAGAGTCCCAATTTCTTTTAATACTCGTTGCAAATCACGTTGTGTTTTCGTCACACGGTGGACGCATGATTAGACCATTCTTATTTGTAATCTCTTTTAACTGACTGTGGTAATTACAGCTGTTCCTGCTGAATCTAAGTTATACTCTATGCAATTTAGTATTATATCGCTATCGATACTGCTTATACATACCGGCTTTTAGAACTGGCATACTTACTATTTGCTATAAATAAATATTTACATGATTGTAATGTAAACTATCAACTATGATTATGTATATATGCATAGGTAAGCATCACATAGTGATATTATGTTTAATTCGCATTGGAACAATTCACTCCAACGCTTGTTACTTTACATTTATACAAGAAATGTCAACTTTAAAACGTATAGTATAGAAGTGCATTTTTGAAAATTGTAGACATCTTGAATTGCTTTATTTTTATATCTGATAAAGAATTCCGCATTGATCGTTTCAAATGTTAATCCGATGTCTACAATTCTGGAGAACATAACACTAAAGAAAAATATTCCACTCTAGATTCAATTATATTTTAGTTTTGTAGATTACATATTGGTTGACATTTCCACAGTGCACTGTGAGTTTGAAAATAGTTCTACTCTTAATTCATCATGTCTTGGTATACGGAAATGACAAAAGTGAATACAAGTATTTTCTTAATAACTCAGCAATCACTACTTTCTAACAGATAACCAAATAAATCAACTGATATTTTATAATAATTAACATGAATTATGTTGGCGATCCTAAATATGTGATTCCTTCTAAGTATATCAACTATACTAGTTTTTATTATATTGTATACTCAAAGTACTTCAGCTTAAGCGTGTGTAGATGTGTAGAAGTAACTGTATATGCATATGCTAGTGCGCATATGCTTCGCTCTTGTTTTAACAAATATGTATATAAAACAATACAATTACGTCAATAATTTGTTA
>OY744515.1:226730737-226768237 GCA_963556195.1 Sepiola atlantica | reverse complement strand
GCAACAGATTGTAAGATAAACAGCAGAATCGATAATTACATCTCTTCCTTGCCAATTTTACTCGCCAAAAAAACTTGCAATTAGAAATAATTTAGTTGCCTTTTTATGTGAGGAATCTAGGTCAGTAAATGATAAATTTTTCTAAACTGAAGTATCCATTGTGTCTGCGTCATATTTAATTTCGGTTTGATACATTAACCATTGTTTACAACGGTGCCTTTTTTTAAATTTCGTAATTATATATATATATATATATATATATATATATATATATATATATATATATATATATATATACATCTAAATATATACATGTATATATATATATATATATATATATTTCATATGCATACACTTAAATGATCATGAATAATTTAATAACTTATATATATATATATATATACATCAATGATTACATAAATACTAATAAATACATTTACACATAGATAAATAAACAGGTAGACATTATTTCTATCTCTATCTTACACATATAAATATATATCATGGTGCATATGTATATACTTATATGCTGTTAATTTATTTTATAGTTATTAATTAATTAATGATACACAAATAGTTAACTAAATAGGTAAAACTATATACACTTAAATGATAAAATTAGTAGATCACATGCCAATCTCTTGTTAGACCTATATATATATATATGTATATATATATATATATATATATATATATATATATATATATATATGTATATAAAGTGGTGTACTAAAAGCGAACTTTTAGGAAAAGTAAAACCTATTGTGAAGAGTATACAGCTCAATATCCAGGATAGAGCAGGTAGAATGAAGAAGAATGGAAAGGAATTAGAGAAGCAAAGGCCAAATCATAATTCAATTCAATTGCTCAGAGCAAGGTATATTCCGCAAAAAAGGCAATTTATTCAAGTAAAATTCTCCTTAAGCCAGGCTTTTCAAAGATCAAAATCTTATCATCAGAGGAAGTCGCTGGGATAGATTAGTTGGCAAAGGTCAAGATTTAAAATTTGAAAAAATAAAATAAAAGTTGTAGGGGAAGAAACACAAGGCAAAATACTGCCCGAATGCAAGCAAATGTCCGATTGCTAAAATGTCCGGTGTCGAAAAGTCCAGCGGAGAGAATGAGATGTAGATAGGTAGGTCGTTAAAAGGCCCGAAAGGTTGTGAGAGAGGATTCAAAGTTAAATTCCAAAAAGCCACAACTTCAGGTGCGGCGAAAATAGAAAATCCAAAGGGTAAAATTTCCAATAAGAGGTACGCTTGTGGATGCAGGCTCAGAAGAGAGTGAGGTGGAAAATATTCGCCATTAACAATACTTCCTGGGCAGAGATGTCAAAGAAAAGACTTTAAAATGGGAAAAAATGCAGCGAAAATATTTTAAAGTTAGCCCGAAGAAGAATGTATATATATATATATGTGTGTGTGTGTGTGTGTGTATAAACCATGCATCCATTTATATGCTCACAAATTATATAAAAAGTATCGAATAATTTATAATACAGAAATAATGAACTAAATAGAAATAAATAAATACGGTTTGACATAATAAATGCACTAGGAGGTATTATTTGTGTCTCTGTTTCTCTCTGACATATATATATATATATATATATATATATATATATATATATATATATATATATATATATATTTCTTGAATGTGAGATGATATATATAATTATTTCCACAATCAGACAACGCCGCAGCCCACAACCTATGAAAAGAAACAAACCGGAAGTCCTAGACTCGAGTTTCGCCCTCCTTTGGGCTCATCAGTAGAACACATCCGAACTCAGGATATGAAACCCGAGTCACTTGCATGGTAAGCGAGTACTCTGCCACTGAGCTACCTCGCCACATACAAGAATGTCTATTAATTTACACAGATTAAGCGAACCGCGGCGATGATACATATCCTGAGTTCGGATGTGTTCTACTGATGAGCCCAAAGGAGGGCGAAACTCGAGTCTAGGACTTCCGGTTTGTTTCTTTTCATAGGTTGTGGGCTGCGGCGTTGTCTGATTGTGGAAATAATTATATATATATATATATATATATATATGATAGAAATTGGTAGTTTGCTGGAAGCACTGCTGGGAGTAACAATAAAAATTTTAAAAAGTTGAAGGCAGTGCGATTTCCGGATCGCTGGGAGCAGTGAAGAACAAAAACTAAACAAAACCGAAATAAGGCGGATATAGATCGAAAAAGTTTGTTTATTTTTCTAGACGAACTTACAAGACAGAGAGAGTGTTAGTTTGTAATAGTCCGGATGATCAGGGATCAATTTGATATATTTCGAAAGATTTTTTTCCTCTGCTTGTCAAAAATAAATAAAAGAAAAATCCCGGATTCCGAGAAAATGCCAGGAGCGCTAGGGGTTTAAACCGGAAGTTATCAGGATAAATTATTCAGAGGAACATTAAATAGATCGTAATAAGTTCTGATACAATAATAGTTAGATATTATATCCTATATTATTATTCTTTTATATATATATATATATATATATATATATATATATATATATATATATATATATATGTGTGTACTTGTATGTTGTTTCTATTTATCTAATTCTTTTTTTATATATTTACTATTATTATTTTATTTTAGCGTATATAAAACGTTGATTTTACTTATAATATGTATGTTTGTCAACATGCTGGTTCCGGCATTAGATCTTATATGTGATGTAGTTAGTTATTTACTTGTTACCGTTGCAGTATATTATAATTTAGTTATGTCTGGTAAAGTTTAATTCTTATTTATTGGTTTTAATTTACCTCTTAAGTGTCTTTAGTTTTTGGTAGGGAGATTGATCGGTTTAATGGTTAAAGGGAGACAAATATGTTATCTTTGATATTAATTTATAAAGGAAATTCTGTTAATTGGCTTTGTTTGTTGAATTTATGTTACTAATCTCAGATCTCGTATTCAATTGTTTGTATGTTTTATTTGTTTATTTATTTATTTGTATAATGTTTGTTTATTTATTTATTCAGATGAGGTGGGACGTGGTGTGGGGTTTGAGATCAAATAGTGTGGATGTCAGTTACTAATATAATGGTCAATTCTTTTATGGCAGGGTTAAGTTGTAAGTTGTAATATAATAGGTATATTTTGTGCAAATAGTGTTTATTATGGGGGGTTATTATCGGTGGGATGGGTTCTGGGGGTAGTAGGTTATATGATGAAGGTAGAATTTAATTCGTGGCTCTGGTTTAAAACTGGATTATGTTTGGAAATGAGAATAGCTTCCATCAGTCTTAGGTCGCCTAGGTTCCTGATCGAAGCTAGAATTAAAAACGTGTATGTCTTGTTGTGTAGTATTGCATGAGGAAGTATGTTTAAAGAAGATATATTTGTTTTCATGTGTTCTTTGACACGCTGGTGTAGTTGTCTTGTAGTATACCCAATATAGGAGTGATTACAAATAGTGATAATATATTGTATACACAGTAAGTGCGGTGGCATAGTCCAGTGGTAGGAATGGGACAATTGGCCAAGGAGCATGGTTTTTGGGTGCGTGTAGTGCGTTTTTTGAAAAGATGTTGACATTTATGATTGTATGATTATTTTGTGTGCATTTCTCTGCATCTTGAGGACATCTTATAATAAATACGAACAGTTGATGAATGCATAAACAATATATTTTTAGGCTTTCTTTTTCAATTTTCCGTTACGTCGGATCGTTTCATCCCTATATACATTCAAATATATATATATATATATATATATATATATATATAGAGAGAGAGAGAGAGAGAGAGAGAGAGAGAGATGATGTTTTTTACACAACGAGCTGTGAACTTATATTTATATTTTTGAGTTAACAAAGGAGTTGTCATTGAAATGTCGAAACTTTTTTGTGTATGTATATATTATCTGTTGTTTAAAATTACTATTCATCGATATTTTACTTTGCTAGTTTTTACAATCTGAAAAAATATATACATAGATGTTTATTCTAGAACATTTAACTATGAAAGATTAGTATCCGCCTTATGTATTACATTTTCAAAATTTAAACTACAGAGTTTCATTAATTGGAAACCTAATTTTCCCAACGGAAACCATTTTTAAACTTTCGAAATTATTTTTGCCTTTCGTTCAAAATGTGTTTTTATTACGGGCCTCCCTCTTTTTTTCAAATAATATATACACTCAATAACCTAATTTGTCACCGATGGCCAATCCCCACTCGCATCAATAACGTTATAACAATACCCCTACCTCCTCCCTCACTTTTCCTTTCCAGCAGCAGCCATGGCCAATTCAACAAACTGTCCTCCTTCTTCCCGTTATGCTTCACTTTCCCCTTTCTCCAGCCCACTTCCTCATTTTGGTCTCGTCTTTAACTAAAGGATTTCTTTTTAGAATTTCTTAATTATTTAACTACCAAAGTCATATGTATACAATTCAGCTCCGACTTAGGAAGCATCTTTAAAATGGCCCGATTTCTCATATTTATTCCGATTGAGTACGATCCACCTACGATCTGAACTCAACATCTCACTATTGGAGTTACTGAATTTCTGAACGCTTTTCCATTCTGCCTTCACTAACAACTTTTCTTTTCCATCTAAAGTTTCTTTCCATTGGACACCATATCAACGGAGATTTACCAACTGGACAAAACCCATATCTTTATTTACACGAACTTTTTTAACTCTCAATTGCTTAATATTTTTTCAAATGTTGAATTTTAGCTTTTCCACTGGCAACTTATCTATCTATAGTATTCCTCTGATAATAAGAGTTCGATATTTGAAAAGCCTTGGCTTAAGGTAATAATAATGAACATACTTTTATTACAGAATATACCTGACATTAAACAATTGGAGTTTTAAATAAATCTGGGCATTCGTAAATGTTTATCACTCTTCTTTCATCAATCTTTATTATTGCTCTATTACGTATATTGAGCTTAACTCATTTCACTAAAAGTTTACTTTTAGTTTCATATTTTATTATATATATATATATATATATATATATATATATATATATATATATACATTCCGAGGATTTTTATTGATTTTGTTTTGGCGGTGCTTTCCTATGTTTCTGCTTTCCTGAATGTTTTTTCTATACTATTTAAAAACATTTGCAGGTAAGCGCATGTTACCTTTTTTAATTCGCCCTTAATCGGATCAGTCATCACATTTATATATATATATATATATATATATATATATATATATATATATATATATATATATATATATATATATATTAAATAAATATATCTATTTATACACCAATTGAGTGTGTATAGATGATCATAATTAATTTATAAATTAAGTTGTTGCGTGCACAAACGTAATACAAGGACGCGCGTTTCTGGCCATACGCCGTAATCAGCATGTCTCGGATTCAGAATCGAACTTTTGATAACAACATTCGTTGACCAGCGTTCTAAATACTAGATCACAATGCCCTGACAATTTGTGTACGACTTCTAAGCGTCTATACTTTTACGTAGATTATTTGTAATCGTTTTACACGCATATGACGGCTTATAGACAGACACTCACGTCCATGTCTAACTTTTGTGCACGCAAAAAAAACTAATGTGTAACTTAATTATGAAAATGTGTATACAATAAATGTGTTTGTAAATTAATATATTAATATATATATATATATATATATATATATATATATATATATATATATATATATATATATATATATATATATACCACAACTATATACAGGAAACCGACGTTTACGTGCCTGTATATTAGTTGGGATTCTTATGTCCCCATGAGCAGGAAGATAAGTTTAGTAAATTATCTTATTCACCGTGCACTGATGATCTGCACTTCTGGTAAACTTGCGGTTGAACTGAAAAAGTTGACATAAATTCTTGCTAATAATGGATTCCCGGAGGGACTACTTTCTAGATGCATACGTACAAAGCTTGCGAAATTTAAAGTTGACAGTTTCATTGGTCCACCCAAATGTCCGGTTGATCTGAAATTGCCTTACATTGGTTCGCCCAGTAAGGGATTTTCGGATAAAATCACTTCAGCTGTTTCACGGTGCTATTTCGCAGTACAGCCTCGAGTAGTGTTCCACACAAGGACTGCTTTCCCACCTTTCAAGAAGGACGTACTACCGACACTTCAGAAAAGCTACATAGTATACCATTTTAAATGTCAGTGTGAAGCTGACTATATCGGTCGTACAGTACAACGATTGGGAGTGAGAGTGGCTCAACACATCCCGGCTTGTTTTCGTAATTCACGCGCCCGGACGTCTACAAAGTACATTTGAACGCTCACAAGTCCATGAGTCATCTATTGGACAGCACCTATACGATAACAAAAAAGGTGGCCAGAACTATACCGATGATTGGTTTCGTATCCTGCACAAGGCCAGTTCTAAACACCATCTGAAGGTTCTGGAGGCCGTGGGCGTTACCAGACGAACACCCTTACTCTGCAGGCAAAAGGAGTTGTCTCACAAATTAGATCTATTTAGAAACCTCTAAAAAAAAAGTTTGCCTGCAGTATGTCGATTATCATTTTATCCATTTTGCGTGATTGTTTCTAAGGTGTTGGTGATAGTTCATTCCGTTCATGTGATTTGTGCCTTTTTTTTCCTTTTTTAATTGTTGTTTTTTTTCTTTTGCTCTCCATGGTTATTTATAATTTTTTTCTTCTCTCTCTCCCCTTGTAAAGAACATTTTTTCTTTTTTTATTACTTTAAAACGATATTCCACCGACGTACTTCCTTGAAGATGTGTCGGACGAAAGGTACCTTCGGTTGGGTTTTTTTTCCACTTTTCTTCGTAACGAAACTCCTTAATTTTTTTATTCGATAATTATACATGAACAATTTTTTTTTCCTCTTCTTACTTTTCACTTGTGATATTGCCCTTTATTCATGATGGCTCCACTTATTTTATTTAAATGTATAATATATATATATATATATATATATATATATATATATATATATATATATATATATATATATATAATCTGTAGTGGGTGCACTGTTGGTCTGTTTACATGAATATGTGACATATTCATTCACAGAACACATCAGTGCAATTAACATATAGCGATATTCTTATGTTAACGCCACCCACTGATGCACTACTTGAGGTATGGACTTTAGTTGCCCATTCTTCTTTTGTGCGTATGTGATGTTTGCTATTTAAGTTAAAACGGTCAATAATTTGATACTGCCAGCTGTTTGTTGCAGGTGGAAAGATAAAGTTAGATGTTCCAGCACATTCGCCGAATTCGTTTTTTTTAAAATAATTCATGTATGGTTTTGACATCTTTATATGTCAGTGTTCTCTTCCCTTTTCATGTAATTATTTACTCGGGCTTTTATTTCTTTTGACTGTTACTCTTCTAAGGGGATACCAGAAAACGGGGGGGTATATAGGATTGGTAGCCACGCGACTAAAACATAGGGAGTTAATATACATCAAATACTTGATAGAAACAAGCATGCGTTTGCTTTTCTCGCATTTCAAGTATCTCATCATATATACATAAAATGCAATACATTTGTATCGTGGATATGTAAAGGTATTATATTCCTAATGAATATACGTACACTGTATATTTTGTTTAACCATTT
This sequence comes from Sepiola atlantica, assembly GCA_963556195.1. NCBI lineage: Eukaryota > Metazoa > Mollusca > Cephalopoda > Sepiida > Sepiolidae > Sepiola > Sepiola atlantica. The sequence continues at coordinate 226,760,630 of OY744515.1, read as the reverse complement.
TATATAAACCACTATTGATTTACTTTTAATTGTAAATAAATAATACGCATGTTATGGGCTTAAACCTTGCTGTAGCAGAAAGAAATTTGACATTAGTGACACAAAGTGGAAGTCCTGTTTGACACGTACGTCTACTTATTAAGACGAATCTGTTTGTCTTACTTTTTATTGGCGGTCAACAATAATTCTTATTTATCCTTGCACAATGTTACTTTGTTTCTATCGTTGGTGCAGTGTTCTTCGTATATAATTAGTTTTTTTTCCTCGAAGAAAGGTCACTTTCCTCATTATAAATTGTTTCGTTGTTATGTTGCATGTATTTTTTTATCTACGGCTAAAACGACTGTTTTGCTGCGTATTGTATTGACGCTATTGTTTTCATAATATTCATTGGAAAAAATCGATATTAAAGTGTCCATAGCGTACACATTATAATGAATGTCCAATTGTTTATTATTAAATTGTTGTCTATTTTTTTATTGATAAAATTGTAAAAATACAACGTAACGAAATAGAAGAGTTATTACATATAAATATCATGACATTTTCACAGATAATACAAAACATCTTTTTCTTTTTATTAGTGTATTTGTGTACATACACATGTCTAAAACAATAGCATCATCTTCATGTGTTATTTAAATCTTTTATCGTTAGTCACCCTTTGTTAAGCTTAATACACAAATTGTAGAACTTATTCATGTTCTTTTAATAAAATAAAATTGCGCTCTGCACTATTCTAACACTTTTTATTATCGCCTAAAAACATCGCAGTCAATGAAATTGAGAAGTAATCAAATCGGCACTATTTCAAAACATCTGATCCCTTTACATTATTACATTCAATGTTCTCTTGAAGAATAATTCTGCTCGGCACTATTTAAACTATTACATTCAATGTGTTTCAAAATAAATTTCACTTAGCACTAATTCAAAATACGTTATTATTGCTTTAATCTAATACATTTTGTTTTGTTAACAAAAACATTCCTGTCGGCTGTATTATCGCTTTAAACCATTACATTTAATATCCTCTATAAAACAAAATTCTGCTGTCAACTATTTTAAAATAGCGTATAGATTTAAACTATTTAATTTAATTTTGTTTCAAAGGCAAAATTCTTCGCGGCATTACATGTACTAGTCACTTATAAAAGAATGCAGCTCAGCACGTGCTAAAAACAACGTAGTATTGCTTTTGAATATCTAATTCAATGTAATTCTAAAAAAATAATCGGCTCAAAACTATTTGAAAACACTTTATAGCTGTAAACCTTTTCATTTAATGTTCTTTTCAACAAACTCCTTTCCGCTTTATTCCAAAACACTGTATTATCACTTTACAGCAGTGTATTTGATTTTTTTTATTTAGGATAAAAATCAGTACAGTACTATTTCAGAACAGTTTATTATCGCTTTCAACTATTGCATAAAAATAAATTCCGTTCGCCACTCAATATAACACATTAGTATACCTTAAAACAATGTCCATCAATGTTTTTTAACAGACACATCCGGTAAGCTCTATTTCAAAACACTTGATAATAACTTTAAACGATTACATCTAGTGTTCTTTTAACAAGGAAATGTATGCTTGGCATCATTTCGAAACACTTTAAACGATTGCATCCAATGTTCTTCTTACAAGATAGCTTTTGTCTGTCTATCCGTTCGTCGCATTTTTAAACGTAATACATACGTTGTGAAAATTGTTTTATACTTAATACATACGTTGCGGAAATTGTTTTATTTAGAAATATCAGAAACACTAACTACTGTTAAGAATTGAAAATATTGCAGTACAACTACATAATATCCTAACGAATAAAGGCCATGCATGTCATGCCCTTAATAGAAACTAACACTTTGAGATCTTCAGCTTGAGGTTCTTATAAAAAGAGCTTACAATATTGCTTTAAAAATATAATTATAGCAGTTGCGTGACATCATAGATTTATGATTTACGTAATGTTTGAAACAATTAATCCAAACATGTTCTATAATTAATAAATTACATAAAATAAGACATGAACTTCAATAGTATGTTATTATCAATATTAATAAGTATCTACGACTAAATTGTTCTTCAAAATAACTTTTATTCAGTTGAAACAATTTTAAGTGCATAGTTAATCACTTAAATAACAACGTAAAACGTATTGTTGTTGTCTGCTTATGTAAATCATTTTTTATTTGTCTAAATTATTTTGAATAAACCTTACTAGACTTGTAAAACCTGTAATGCACGTGGCATGTCTACTTTGAAGAGGATAAGGGTCTCAACTTGGTCAGGTATTTTAAATAATGTTCTGCTTTAGATCAGAAACTTATTAGACAGGCCTCGTACAATGCACAAATGAGAATTTAAAAACAAATTGTATTATGAGATGGAAATACGAATACACCATGGTATAATATAATGTAAGACGTGTGTATGGTAAAACTTATATCATATTTCTTCATATGTGATCACCATGGAACAAGTCCCTGCATGAGTGTCAGACAACACAATCAGTTTTAAAACTGACTAGTAAATGTTACAAAAACTTGAGCCCGAGCAGCCAGTTGTCTTTCACGAGTTTGATACCAACCATCAGAGGGAGATATGTGTTTAAATATGTGCATGTCTGACACACAGTGAGAGATGTTTAAAAAATACTCTTTCATACTTATCCTACAATTACATTTTCCTTTCTATGGCTTTAATCACTGCTATATAAGCTAGCTCTATCAATTCACACATTACTCGGAAATTGCCTTCGAAATCCGAAATGAATTAATACATAGATCTGAATGAAAATATAGTCACACTCCTAGATTTTCAAAAGAATACACTATTTTCTCAGTAACACAGTTTAAAGCTGAACTGACAAACAATAATTTTACTATTTTGAAAAAATATTTGATATCTTCAAAATAAAAATAGAACCATTTTTAGAAAAAAGAATAATGTTAGTTTCATTTCCTCATAGTATTTTGTTCCTTACTATTTATTCTTTGAAAACGTTAAGCGTTTAAAGTAAGTATGCTATTAAATTAAACTTATATAATATTAAATTGCGTACGGTAATGTTGTTAAATGTTTATCAAGAAAATAAAGAAAATTACTACAAACATATCAAGGCTAGATTATCGTATGCATGACAGAATATCATAAAATATAATAGAAAAATTATATATTTTATTTATAGCAGTGGAAAACATTAATAACACTAAAAATGAAAGAATGTTGGTTAGTATATTTTCTTCAAATTGAATTAGAACTCTAAACAAAATACGGTCCTAAATATAACCGTAACTTAAGTTTTTAATCAAATGCACTTTTTCCAATAGATATTTTCGATTCGACGAAAATGTATTCACATGTTCTAAATATCTATGCTCTTATTAAGTTTGAAAGCACACGTCTAATATTCGATTGATATACGGTATTAAGACACTCTAATTGATATCCATTCGATATATTTTTAATTTAAAATTATTTTTTATTGCTTGGAAAATATAAAACATTGGGACTAAAATAATAACCCATATGAAATGAAATATTTTAATTTGTGTAGTTTGAGCGTATTACTGAATAATTTTAATATATAGTTATTGTTTTAAATCTATGTGTAAAATTCTTATAAAATGTATTTAAATGGTTCGTCAACAGGACAATATGTATTAAAGTGGACATATTTCGCATACTTGTTTGTAAACTGACAATCAGGAGGCACTATATTAATTATGTACATTTGCCTATACATAGGTGTTTGTTAACAATATTACGTCACAATTATACGCTTTATAATCATCAAATAAAGAGCATTGCAGATTATCACCATAACACTAGTTACTTACAACAGCTGTATTTACTAAATTGGGTACACTTTCTGCTGTTATTACTTTCTTCATTTAATGAAAACATATATGACGCACATTTCATTAGTTAAAGTGAACATGTGTCAGATAAATTAATAATGAACCGCTAAATGCTCGATTCAAACCGTTGATATTGATACATACATTGATTATGATTCCTATTTACGTGGTCTTATTTAAAAGATGGGCATCTACTCTCATTTGAAACCAATCTTTCAATGAGCTCTATCATACATACACCTTCCCATGAAATTATGTACTTATGATAACGATACGCAACCTATTTTCCTGATAGATTTGCCTACATAAGATACACACTGCAGCAATATGAAATTATTAATCACATAATTTTGAATAACGATGCAGTTTGTTCAGTCCTATGGACACTGATATTAATTTAATTTTATGGTTGTTTAACATGATTCGTTCCCAGAAAAGTACGTTGTAACTCTGACGTAATACGCTAGTGAACTAAGGGACAAGATTAATATTGATATTTCTAAGTTGGCAGTTGTTTGTGTAGATTACATTTAAATTATATGAATGTGCGTACAGTCGGTAAAAACAGAAAGCAAGCAGGGAATTCCAAAAGCAAGGTGTCAGAAGAAAAAAAACTATTAAAGTAGAAACCTTTCCAGCATCTGCGGACCTCTACAGTAAATGGGTCGATTTTGGAACAGTAAGAAATAGACTAAATTACAAAAGTAAGCTTGCATTACCTGCGTATTTGAAGTGCTTTATGCGGTTTTGAGACATGCAAAAGAGACGCCGATCACATTACATAAGTTGACACATTCTATATGTATTGCCTGTCATTTATCTCGTATATATGCAGGAGAATATTTCTTAATAACACATAAGTTTCGTAAGGAGCCAATGCATTAAGCAAAGAATCGATGATAACGAAGCATCGTCTCAGATAGTCAGCTCATGTGGAGCGTCGCCAGGACAGCCGTCTCGTAAATGAGACATTCCGCGGAAAGTTTCCGCCAGGTCATGTGTCTATTTAAATGGAATTACTAAATCAGGAAATTAATATACATTCAAACGATACCAGTGATATTACTGACAACATACTTATATATATATTTATATATATATATATATATATATATATATATATATATATATATATATATATATATATATATATATATATATGTGTGTGTGTGTGTGTGTGTTAGTGTGTGTCTATGCTCATAATTAATTATGGACATATACATATTTATCCATACATATGTATATGTTTATATATATGCATATGCATGTATATATCCTATTATATATATATATATATATATATATATATATATATATATATATATATATATATATATATATATATATATATATATATATATATAGGGTGGCGCAAAAGGAACGCATTAGTTTGAATCAGTAACAACTTTCACATTTAACAAGAGTTTCTCCTTATTTTTAAGAATATTACAGATATAAACATTGATAATTGATCATGGAAAAATATAGCACTGAATAACTAACCAAAATGATTGAACCTTACTTCGGAAACCATCGTTCAATAACCTTAACCCAAAGAGCCTATCGTCGGCATTATAATGTCAGACAATCTCCCAGTCAGACCACAATTGATCGTTTTGTGGCCCGGTTTCGGCAGCAGGGTTCAGTCAGTGATCTTCCATAATCTGGCAGACCCCGTTCAGTGCGGACAGCGGAAAATGTAGCACTTGTTGAGGATAGCATTGCTGAAAATCCAGACACCTTTACTCGAAGACGAGCCACTCAGATTGGGATGTCCAGAAGGTCACTTCAACGAATTTTGCGTGAATTGCATCTGTATCCATACAACATCTAATTGGTACAGGCATTACTACCCACAGATTTGCAATCACGCGTAGCTTATGCTGTTCACATTCAGCAATTAGCCGGAGAACAAAATGAGTTCATCCATCAACTGAAAATGAGCGACGAAGCACATTTTCATCTGAACGGGTTCGTAAATAAGCAAAACTGCAGAATATGGGCCATTGAAAATCCAAGAACCGTTCATCAGCGTGAATTACATCTACTAAAATGTACCGTATGGTGTGGTGTTACCTCGGAAAGAGTAATCGGTCCATATTTCTTTGAAGACGAAGAAGGTGTCGCTGTGACGATAACTGCGCAGCGATATCAACAAATGATTGAATTTTTTGAAGGCCAGCTGTTTAGGACAACTCAAACATGTGGTTCCAACAAGATGGAGCTACTGCCCACACTGCGCGACAAAGTATGGCGCTCTTAAGGGGATCGTTTGGCGAGCGCTTACTTAGCAGATTTTCTGATTTTAACTGGCCTTCACGTTCACCGGATTTAACAGCCCCTGACCTTTTCCTTTGTGGTTATCCTACGGAAAGGGTATATGTTAACAAGTCTACAACGATTCAAGAAGCTTCAAAAACAATATCAGACATGAAATCCAAGAACTAGAGCCAGTTATTCTAAGGACTGTAATGGAAAATGCCCTAACTAGAGCCCGTCTTTGTGAGGCCGAAAATGGCGCCCATTTAAAGGATATTATTTTTAAAACCTTCGGCAACAAAATTACCAAGTAAATGTATTATATATCAGAAAAGCCTAGTAAATTACTTGGAATGTTGTGGTTTCTATCAGCTAAACAAACTAATGCGCGACTTCTGCACCACCCTTTATATATATATATATATATATATATATATATATATATATATATATATATGTGTGTGTGTGTGTATGTGTGTGTGTGTGTGTGTTTGAAAGTTTACAAAAACATTTCGTTCAAGAAAAATACTTTTTTTCGTTTCAAAGTTTATTTTATTCATCAGATTCGTCAACATTAAATAGTTTTCCCCTACACGCGTTTCTCTACGATGTATGTCCTTGCTTGGCAACTAACCGGGGGAATTATGTACCTGGAATAAGAATTTCCACAACTGACAATACCCAATATGGTGTTGTCTTAATTGACGTCATTTAAGAAGAAAACAGAGGAAAAAGGAAAAGAGAAAAACCTCTTTCACATTATGGTTGCTACTATGCGAGCCAACAAAAAATTAGTCCCAATGCAGTCTCAAAGAAACTGGCACAATGTGCGAGATTACACCTCTTCATCAGGCGGCACAACGATGAAGGCATCACCCCAAAAACAAAAAAAACAAAATGGGCAAACCACACTCAACAATTTAACGTTCCCAGCCACTGGTAGTGTGGTCATTCCGCATCTATTCCACCAGAAAAAAATACAGCATAAGCGTCCGTTAGTAATGTATAAAGTCGGAACAACGACACAACGAGGCAAATGATCAATAATCCAGCAGAAACCCCCTTTAAGAAAATTCCACAAATACCAGATATAAAATATTTATCCATAATACTGTCTCTAAAAATGTTGTTTCTATTTTAAAATTACTCTTTATAACATTAATTTTCCAACGGCTAGGACGTCTTTTTATATTGCGGGAAAATATTGTTTACCTTATTTAATGTCGAGAGCTCCATTGTTGTTATATATCGGAGTGACATGAGTCGAAGTGAATAATCCTGATTTCGCAGAAATCATTTTGAGAAAATCATTTATATACTAAAAATAAAATATTACTACCTAATATTGTTTACACAAATCTAGTTTCAATTTTAAATACTTTTTAAAATAGTTCCCTAACAGCTGGGTCGGTCTATAACACTCTGGGGAGAATATCACTTTATTCTGTTTACAGATAGGGCTCCCCGATGTTATTCTTATGGTTGAATTAATTCCCATTCTGAGGGTACGTTCAACCGGGCAGATAAACACATATACATGCTCTGTATCCTGTAATCGAATATCATCGAGCTTATTTCTATTGGCATAATCCCGGTCTTCACTGAATAAAATACCTTCTAAGTGAAATCTCTCTCTCTCTCTCTCTCTCTCTCTATATATATATATATATATATATATATATATATATATATAATGCTGATATATGCAAAATGTTGATCTATTCGCGAGATGTGACATTCGATGTATTGAAACGTTCCTCATACAGTCTCACTGAGATGCGTCCTTATGTATGGTGAACTAAGGACCGAGAGAAGAAGTACTAGTAGGCCTTTGCTTCGAACAAGGGCAAGTGGATGGGAAGAAATGCACAATTCTAAGCCAGCAGACAAGACCCTTTTTTCAGTGTTGGATAGAGCATGAGACGAATAATTAAATGTGGATATATCTAAATATGTTCTAGTACCGATCTTCTTGGTTATCACATTCTGCAAATATGTATTATATGAAGAAGTAGTTTTGTTGAGGGGGAAAATATCGCCATTGGACAACATCTTTGAAAAGCCAAGTTCGTCAAAGAAAGAGTATTACTTCAAAACCATAGCCCTAAGTGGAAGATATTTACTTCGCAACGAATTATACAAATCGGAATTAAATGTAAAAATTCGTTGGCACTTCAATGTGTATTTTTACAAGACGAACTCCTCTTTAACTCTGATTTGTATAATTCGTTGTAACTTACGTAAATATAATATACTGAATTATGTTATGTCATGTGTTGACTGCTTCAATTTTTCGCAACTTTTTGTGATAAAAATTGAATTCGGTTTTCTGATAATCATTTTTAAATAACCTATCTGCTTTCTTGTATGTTAGTATTGTGACATTAGTTCGTCTTGCATATCTAATAGTACATATGGCTATGAATGATACACCAATAAATTATAAGGTGCTCGCTTTATAGAACATACATTTATAATGTATTCAATTTTATAGTGCTGGTATTATTTTTTAAAATTAGCTGTTATTTTTCTATAGATCTTTGTTAATAGGAGATACGCGTATACGTAGAATCCTGTCTAGGGTTAACCGTTTAATGTGCGGACTTAAATTAGCAATATGGACAGCGTCTTATCGACCTGATTATAATTTGTACTTATCTTAATTTGATTATATTCTTCTAGTTCTTTTTTGCGTTATTTCTATTACATTCTATATTGATTGTGTTAAGAATCCACCTATTATTAGAATTACGTGCATCTGTTTGGTCTCAACAAGATTTGCCTCGTCCTACATGTAATAGAGCTTGAATTACAGAATAATGTGTTCATAACCTGATCATATCAACTAGATAGCGATAATCGTCTGCAAAACACGGACACCATTATTATTATACTCAGATAAGAGTTATTGCCTCACAGCCATAAACCATACAATGAGACTATAACCATACACAGAGACACAGCAATCAGGTGCATCATAAAGGTATTATTCATTCTGCGCATAAATATGATTGATCACTTCAAACACATATTTAACATTGTTGTATTTTACTTTTTCGTATTTTTTAGATCTTTTTATTTACTAGCAGGGCTACCCGGCCTTGCTCGGGATAATTAATAACAACTTAGTAGAAACAGTTAAAGTATGTGTGTAACAGTTTTATATGATCACTTCTAGCTGTCTCCCTCTTTTTCTAGCCGTCTCTCTAAATTCCCCTTTTTTCCTCGACCCCATTTATCCGTCCCCTTTCGCGGCGTCTTTTTATTTTCTGCCTAGCTCATGGGTGTCTTGTGCTTTAATGCGTTAAAAATAATCATAACAATAATGTAATGCATTTCCTAAAGATATCCCTTTAAATGTTATTAAATGGCACGTGTATTGCTGCCGGACAACACCGAGTAAAAGAAAATGTTATGTTACGCCTCTCCATTCACATATAAAATATGCTATTGTTATTATAGTGTAATAGCCTTTATATCATTGCCAAACGTACAGTTAAAGTGCGAAGACAAAAATATTGATAATTTTTAGTGATTCTGGACAACGCTTCACTTCGTTCCCTACCACTGTATTTGACAAGATTAAGAAGCTATGCGATGTTGGTAAAGTCATGAGGTTAAACCTATATAGTTTACTAAATGTAATACTGAAATCTTGCAATTATTCATCCCAGACAACTTTTAGTTGAACAACAAATCTCGGCAAATGCCTAATTTATTTATCCTCACGCCCATTTCACAATAACATAAATGTAAATTATGTTGAAGAAAATTCTCCGAAGGGATAAAATATATACTACATAGCTAATGTAATATTGTTATTTTACATTATTAATTGTATTGCAACGCCGAGTATAACAAATACTTATGCCCCCATCAATTGCAAAATATAATTATGTAATATAAGTAAATAGACTTTTACTACATTGTCAAACGTATGATGTAAATAAAAGTCTGAAGAAAATGATGGTGATAATAAATATGTTATTGATCTCGCACGACGCCGAGTTGAACACACACTTTACTCCTGACTGAAAACCAATAGCAGTAAAATCAAGACGTTATTCACAAATGGGGCAAACCGTCTATGATAGCAGAAGTAACACAACTGCTTAGGAAAGGAATTCTAGAGGCATGTTAATCTCTATAGCCAACCTAGATGTTTGTAACAGCCACCGAAAATCAAAAGAACAGGATGACAATTGACTATTCCGAGACCGTCAAAAGATATAGATTACTCGATGCATATCCACTGCTTTCTATTGATTAAATGATGTATAATATTTCAAAATACAGCATTTTAAGTACTTGAGCCATGAGAAGTGCTAAGCATTAGGTTCCTGTCAAGCCAGAAGATAAGCCCTACACCGTGGTCAAGGACTGTGGTCGTCTAAATCAGTTCTGCCGAAATATGTTTGAGGAAAAGAACGGTAAGGCTAGCCCCAGGGGGTTATAGATAAAATAATATTCAATGAAAATGTGAGGGGCACTGTTGCGTATATAGACAATGTCACGGTGTGCGGCCAGCCGAACATGACCACAACCGTAAACGATGCCTGGCTGCTGTCAAGTAATAGAATCTGACGTTGAACAGTGAACACTATTCTTCCAACTTGAAAACCATTAAGCTATAGGGATACATTATCAACAAGCGGCCCATGACGCTGGATGCTGAGCGACGTAAACCCCTAATGGAATTACTAAGCCTTGGAAACATGCCCACCTTACGATGAATCCCCGGTATGTTTGCCAACTACTGCCGATGCGTTGTGTCTTTTTAATAAATCAGACGCCTATTGACGCAAGTATCTCTATTTTCATGTGTGCTTTTCCACCATCAAAGCATTTTAAAACATGAGAAAGGACATTGCTCAGTCTGCAATTTCTGCTGTGTATTTCTTGCCGCTCTATTAGTTGAAAACGGATGCATCCGACTGTTCTATAGCTGTCTCGCTGAAATAATCCGGTATGTATGTAACTTTTTTTTCAAAAACACTTTCGAGGTCCGAGCGACGACACTCGATGATAGGAAAATAGGCGTACGCCATAGTTTATTAATTACGAAAATAGCGACATGTTCAACTCATCACTGACTAAAAGTCGGTTTCGTTCATTTTAACCCCGAAAACAACGAGGAAATTAAAAAAAGACGAGACAATACCGCGATAGGGTATGTAGCTTTTCTGCTACTCATTCGACCTCACTTACCGCGCTGGTATGGAGAATGCCGTGGTCGACGTACTTTGAACAATAGGTGGCCTGATAACCGACCCAGATCATCTTCAAAATATACACAGAGAATAGTGTCACCGCGATATCACTAATAATGTATTTTGTGAGACCGGGGCAAAAGCTTGCCACATTCTGTCAAAGTCGTACAGATAATTACGAACTCTAGTCGGATATGCACAAATACTAAGCCACATTTCTACAATCTCTCTCAAGAAACACTTATTAAGGTTAGGCGACATTTCAAAAAGCTAAACCTCGATGTTAATGGACATACGCCCTCTAAAACAAAGAATAATTATATGCTCACAAAATTACGCGATTATTGAATATTCTCGTTCGTCATAACCTGCCCAGATATTATGTCTGCAACAGTAATTCAAGGTATCTGCTCCCTCTTGGCCGTGTTTGGAGTGCCCGCATATATCCACTCAGATCGTGGGTCTGCTTTTATGTCGGACGACTTCAACCACTTTTTGCATGAACGAAGATTAGCTGTAAGTTAAACAACCCATTACGATCCCCAAGGCAACGGACAGAACGAAAGATACAATGACATAATATTGAATACAGTATAGTTCGAGACCACAAATCGCAAGAGTCGAAACTCTGATTGGAAAAGTCTCATCCCCGTGATCATATATGTCATTAAAACTATATTATGTACATCGATAAATGCTACTTCACATGAGAGGTTCATCTCGTCCCCACAACGATGTTCAACATGTACCTTACTACTCTCGTGGTTTGCACAACTTGGAACACTTTTACTAAAAAGCCATGATCGTCACAGGAAGCGTGTCTCATTAGTGAGCGACGTAAAATTAATCGAAGAGAACCCATAGCACTGGTTCGAAATCCGGAAGGAAATCAATCTACTGCTTCCTTATAAGAATTAGTCCCGGCATGAAATGCATCTGAATGTAGAACGGCTTCAGAGAGATACACAACCATACTTCACAGAAAAAGTCCTACCCACCTAAGTGGTCTTTGCCTGCGATTGAAAGGTTGCAACACAATCAGATAAAGCATCTGTTAAAGCAGACATCCTTGCCAAATAGATATTGACAAATGTAAATGCATCGACCTTAAACACTTTACCCCTACCAATGCACCCAGGTTGGCATAAAAGAAGCAGATCCAGAGTTGAAACTGAGGACTTAATTCAACCGAAGACAAAAAAGCTTCAAGTTAACGATGGTAGACCCTATCGAATGTTTTAGCATGATCTTACTTTATCGGCGCGGCTTCAGTGTCGACGATCAAGTGTAACGTATGAAACTTATTTTGGAGTATAGACGATACAAGACAAGTTGCAGATTGTTAGTTAATATGTTAGCAAACCTTTTTAACTCTGTATTTAACATCGGTAAAGGCCGGAAATAACCTATACCATCCCCACCACTCTGGTCCTTGCGAAGTATTTTCATAACACCCCTAGTAAAATACTAAGACATTGAGCCGTTCCTGAGCCAGCAGTTTAACAACACAGCCAGTGAAGGTACAAAAATAGGCGACAATCTCTAATACAGTTCGTACGGCAGACCATCGACTACCGGATACTTATCAAGCCTTACTTGTTATAGAACACCCAGGACTTCAACTTCCTTTATACAGACAACGCATCTAGCCGCTTTGGTCGCCAAAGGACGAGTAAATCAGCTAAATAGGAGTCTAACTAATCCATAACGGGGTCTTTGGTCTAATGTATCTGAAAATGAGAGCGAAAATACTCAAAAATCCTGTAGTGTGTAGTCAGAAGACACCCATCCGATAATGTTACACTAGCCATGTGTCGGGCAGTAATGAATTACGCTGTGGCACGGCCAGTTTTGTCGCCCTATGGGGCACACTTTTAGTAATGACTTTTAGCTTGGGCATACTGATACATTCTTTGTCCGTCTAAAATAAGGCATTCCAATGTATTTTATGCTTTACAGTTGGTTTTACTTTCTTCTTGCATCCCCATAGTACCAATAAGTTTACAACTAGATATGGTGATAATCTAGTAGGTGTTTTAGTGTGTTGATCAACAACAAACATTCGAATAGTTCGCTTCGCAAATTCTCCGAATCTCGGTAGTTCGATTTAAAAGCCGTTCTCCGTTACAAATGTCGTGCATTCCTTCGACTGTGACAACAATTGTTCGATGTCGATTTTAATAGCAAGAGGCTTACCCTACTAAGTCATCTCGTGTGAGGGTGTATAATGACTCGCACTCGTTACTATCTGCTTCTCAGAAGGCGCACAACCGGCAGTTGCTATGTCCGGTGAAAAATACAAAATTACAATCCAGCTGAAATGAAAGAATTAAGAGTAGGTAAAAAAAATAAAACATATTCATAAGTAACATTTATAAAACTCGATAATTAATAACAATAAAAGTAATATAATGCCAAGACATAGCATAGACTAACTGTCCGACATCTGCCGTGAATAAGTCAGTGTTGAAATTCATAGCGCACGGCGGGTTTCTTAAGCAAATGATCTAAAATTGAAGACGAGTATGTGTCATTTTCAAAGACGGTTGAACGGAAGGTTCCATTCCTTACTTTATTAGGTTACTGTTGTTTGACTCTACTATCAAATCTCAATGCCACCCTACACACGTAGTTTGCACTGCAACTACATTTAAAATGATGCATCACATGATTCTCATTGTGAGGGGTGGTAAAACGTATTTTTGGGAGGACGCCGATAAAGCTTTTGTAGAGAACACATCACACACATTCGAAACGAAATAGAAATTTGCCACTGTTATCTGATTTGCTTGGTGAATTTCTCACTTGCTGTACATAAGCAAAGAAAACGAAAGTAAATCGGGCATTTAGTCATTGTCTTTGGTTTTATTCAAGAAAAATATTTCTTTTTATTTTTTGATGACTGACCTAATCACATCAAGGGGGTGCCCATTATTAGACTAAGTATTCGTGATATTTTTTTTTATTTCTTCGTCCAATTTTGATGTTGAAAAAATTATAAGGTCTGTGTATTAGGGTCTCAATTAAATTTACCTTTCGTTTGTTAAGACAAACTCGATTCCAACGGATGTATAGTCTGTTAAATGTTGTTTTACGGTGTATTGATGTATGGTAGCTTGATGATAATTCTGTTACCAATACACCGAGGATTGTAAAAATGGAATTGCACTTCCCTTCATCAGTATATGTTAATGCGCCCCGTGGTATGATCTCACTGTATTCCGTTTAGAGTTTAAACACAAATAACAGGTTGTTGTCATTAAAGTCTACGACTGCATGTGTTTTTGGTAATTACCTGTAGAGTAAAGGTTAAGGGTTGTTGTAGAAAATCGTCATGCCTACGTAGACAAAATGATGGTGATATTATACGACACGGAGACACGTGTAAAATTAGGCCCTGTCGGACTTCATGATGCAACACATTCTTTAAAAAACAAATTCCTGAAACAACTATTATAGCGGCTGAAAAGCGGTGTACCCCCTTTCCGATGCAGCAAGTGAGATGAGACCTTTGGGCCTTATCCACCCACGTTTATGTTAATAGCATAACACTTGCATAGCGGAGATCCCAGTCCCCCCCATATAATCTTTGGTAGGGTCAACACAGCTGAAAGTTGCAAAAATAAATCTTATGGACAGTATTCAAGTACTATAGTACACACAGCGTAAAGTATTCATTGTATTTAGTAAATTACATTAAAAAGTCTAAAGTTGCTAATAAATGCATGTGTTCCTACGATGTTAGCAACGTTTTACGTGTGTCATTATTTACAAAAAAAAACAATATATATATATGTGCTGATAGTTTATACTGTAAACAGTTAACGCCTACCTTCATTCATGAAAATATATTTGTGCAGTTGATGGGATTTGCAACTACGTCCGTTAAGTGTAGTTGTAACTATGTAAAGTATATGCATATCGACGGTGTATCAATCAGTTCAGTCCTAGAACCGACAATGGCGATTATGTGTGTGTGTTTTCATGAGAAATAGTTACTATCTTGACCCACTAAACCTTTAGTCTTCTTTTCGATATGTAGACGAAATATTTTGCTTTTTCATAATCGAACGAATGCAGATACATTTTCCCCTTACTTAATAACATAACCCCACGCATTAACATATAACAATTCCACTTTAACTTTTCTCGATGTATTCGTACCTAAACTCCCATCAATCTACTGTACATTAATTTACCATACAACTACGTTTACAGCACTATATAGATACTTGGATTCATTTTGTAGTAACTAACAAAAGGTAAACTTAATTTAGGCCCTAACACACGAAACCGAAATCGGACGAATAAATAAATAAAAAACTATTACGCATACTTTTCTTATAATGACTATCTTTTTTATGTTATTAGGTGAGTCATCAAAAAGAAAATAAATATTTGTTCCGAAATTGAACCAAATACGATGATTTAATACCCGATTTACATTCGTTTATTTTTGTTAAGTAGAGTAAGTGAAACATTCGCCAATCAAATCAGCTCAACAATTGCAAATTTTTATTTTGCTTCGAATGCGTGTGTTGTGTTCTCTACAAAAGCTTAATCGCCGTCCTCTCGAACATACGTTTTACCTCCTCCACAAACACAAACCATAACAATAATGTAATTTATCATTTTAATATGGTTGCAGTGCCGACTACGTGAGTAGGACGAGTTTGGGATTGTATAGTAGAATCAAACAACACACACGTAGAAAAATAAGGAATGGAATCAGCCGTTAAACAAACGTTGTAAATGACACACACGTGTCTTCAATTACAGACCATTTGCTTACCCCCCCCCCTGTGTGAATAGAATTTCTGCATCAATTCCCTTTCCATACTTATTTATTCTCAGTCACTATATAATCTAAAAATCTTGGAGACTATGCACGTTCGTCTAAAACTTCCCTCATATTGTAAACAAAATAAGTGTCTATTTGATAGGGCGTTATCTGTCTCTAATATACATCGCTAATTGTAAATGTTGTAATATATACATAATTGTCGGTTGTATTTCCTCTTGTTCAACACTATTCTTTTAATTCCTACAATGTAGTCATGTTTAGAGAGAGCGAACCGGTCAGCTGGAGTTTAGTCTTAGTTCACTTTTAACAATGACCGAGAAAATTCGTCTTCCATTCATGCTTGCGATACTATATATATATATATATATATATATATATATTTGTATGTATATATATACATGTATATATATATATATATAAAATATACACATATATACATATATATGTATATATATGTATATATATACATGTATATATATAAATATATATATATACATGTATATACATATATATATACATATATATATAAATATATACATATATACATATATATATATGTATATATACATATATATACATATATATACATATATATATATATACATATATATATATACATATATGTATATATACATATATATATATATATACATATATATATATATACATATATATATATACATATATATATACATATATATATACATATATATATATATATATATACATATATATATATATATATATATATATATATATATATATATTATTTTTCTTATTAAAAACTGTTTTCTTCGGCCCCGGCAGTCAAATGGCATCCCGTAGCTGCAATCATTCCTCCATGCTAGTCGCAGGCCATCTGGCCTTGTCATGCGCAAGTTGTAGGCAATGATTTGTTTCGCAGTACGTAGTGGGCCTAGTCCCGCCTGCTTGAGGTGAGCACGTAGTGTGCCCAGCAGATGTGTGCAGTGCCGTCGTAGTCGCGGTTGGTAGGCTTGCGAGCCAGTAACGGCAAAGTCTAGTGCCCTAAGTGCGGGAGTCCATTTGTAGGACATGGCCTAGCATAAACTAACTTTGTTCAGCGATCTTGTGGAGAGGCTTTTCTCGTTGCACAGCTCGTATATACACACACACACACACACACACACATATATATATATATATATATATATATATATATATATACATATATATACACATATATATATATATATATATATACACACACATATATATATATATATATTTATACATATACATATATATATATACATATATATATATATACACATATACATATATATGTACATATATATATATGCATATACATACACACACACATATATATATATATATATATATATATATATATATATATATATATATATATATATATATAACCACCATTTTAGAATTTATTTTTTAAGAAAAATTACAGGGTGACTAAAAAAAAACGGGCCCCGTGTACACTTTATGTGATATCTCCTTTATTTATTCACCGATTGCCCTGATTTTACAGGACATGGCAGAATCAACGACCGTGAGTACACCAATACCTCAATGGGAGCTGGGATAAAGAATACAGTGTTAAATTTTACTACAAGACAGGCTCGGTTAAGAAAACCTAGGACAGTTTCATGCATCAGGTCCAATGTGAAAATGCTCCACCCAAAAGCAGAATTTTGAACTAGGTGGACCACTTCGAGAAGTATGGGACCGTGGAGAACCTCAACGCTGCCAGTGAGAACTGTCCAAGCCACTCGGCACGTCCCAAAGAAGCGGACAGCTGAGCTGGTCGAAAGTGTGAGAGTCTCTCCAGGAGAGTCCGAAACGCTCTGTGCGTAAACGAAGTCAGTCCCTCGGTATCTCCCGTGAGACATGCAGGAGAGTGCTGGTGAACAATATCAGGGCTTACCCATACAGAATACAGACGCCGCAGACCCTTACAGCCTCAGACAAGAAGCATAGGAGCGCTATGGCAATCAAGATGCTCGATAAGATCGAGGAGACACCAGGTTTCCTTAACCTCCTTTAACCTCAGATAAAGCCCATTTCCATCTTGACGGAAAGGCGAACTCCAAGACAAATGTCTTCTGGGGGTCCTCCAGACCAAATGAAGTAGCCACCAAGCCCCTGCACTCTCCCAATTGCACGGTGTGGGCTGCAATCTCGGTCAGAGGCATCATCGGACCAATCTTCATCGAAGAATCTGGCGCAGCAGTTACAGTCACTACGGCGATGTATGTGGGGTCCACAAAATCTTCAAGAGTGTGCTCTAGACCCTCTACCCGTCGCTCATGGGCAGGTTCTGGTTCCAGCAAGACGGAGCAAGTTCTCACACTTCAAACCTGTCCTGAGATTGGCTGAAAGAGAACTTCGGAGGCTGAGTGATCAGTCTCAAGACTAATTTTGAGTGGCCACCCCATAGCCTGGACCTAATCCCCCTAGATGATTTCCTTTGGGGCTATCTTAAGGACATAATGTACGCAAGGAAACCCAGAACCATCGCGGAACTCAAGTAAGCCATAAGGGAGGAGATGAGAGTCCTTCCCAATTCAGTCTGTAAGAAAGTAATGGACAACTTCGTTCTGCGCCTCAAGAAATGCACGGAGCTTAAAGGAGTCTATCTAGAACACATGCTGTAGAACGGATAAAAAAAGCCGAATACCCTAGTGTTTTGATATGATGTTGTGAATATAATAAACTAGTTATGTCCCAAAATTCATTTAATTCGGACGAAACACAAAGAAACGAGGCCTAATTAAATTTGGGGCTCGTTTTTTGGGGTCATCCTGTATAACATACGTGTTGTTCGTTAGGATGGATGTAATGATTTTCTAAAAATTCACTGGTTAAAGAAGGAAGATAACACTCTTCGGATATTCCCAGTCACATAAGATGCATTACATCTAAATATCTTTTGTTGTACCATAAATACTTAACAACAGATAAAAATAAATCGATACAGTTTAAGTTTTCCATTAATATAGCATTCATAATACAGTATGAAGTAATAATATACCCGGAATGTTGCTTCAATAAGTTTAGATATATGTGGTCATGTGTACTTGAAAAACACAATAATTAGATAGTTTCGGTGTACGTATGCGTTTTAAGGTGTGTGCGTGAATGTTATGTCACTTGTCCACAGTTATGCGGCTCTTATCAGACCTGATATGACCTTTCAATTTTGGAGGCTGTGCATGTGTGAACTTGCATTGCAATCCTTATGTAGCGTTGGTTATCCGTTTTGAATTAGGCCTTTTCTATAAAGGAATGCCGACAAAGTATTTTAATTAAACATCGAGTTGCATTATTATTACATAACCACACTCGAAACATTTATTCTACAATGCAACGTATTTATATAAACGTATTTGTTGAGTACAAAGCCGTATGTCCTTTGCAAAGCTTTGTTAGGTTAGTTTACCTTTATAGCGATATATATTTAACTCACTAATTCATGTTCGAAATATGAGCCAACTTTCATCGTTTGTTTGTATTTAATTACGACATATCGTGCAGCGGATTAACTCTTTGAGTAACAACTAATTCTTTGCGGCTTAAATAAATGCATTGATTAGTGTCCCTATATTTTATGATAAAAAAAATATTCAATTAAAGACATTTATATGCAAATTTGTGGGATTTTTTTAAAGGTCTAAACATTTAAAAAAGTAATAAAATCGTGAGTTCTATTAGTGACAACTATTACACTGTGTCTAATGTTGTACTATTCTGCTCTAAATTAAATAACATAATAAACATGCGGTATTTTTTCTTCAATGAAGTCTGGTTGAATTCTACAAGTCGTTCATAATTTCTAATGTTATAATCGTGAACAACACACGGGAGAATAGGCAATAAATCTTCAGGCGGACGACTGAACGAGGCCAGTAACCAAGAATTATGACCGTTGTTTCGCGGTTAATATGGATTTTGTATTTTCCCTGGAACGAAATTAAATTATTTTGCGAGAAGCCATTGTTAATAAATTTTAGTAAACATTGATATGTTTGTTGAATAACGAATGTTATGAAAATATGAAGATTTATGAGAGATCGTGCGATCTTTGACAATCTCTTCTAATACAAATATATAGAACACCCATAAACAAAGAGAAGCGAATACGATCAAATCCATTTCACTATAACATGGAGTCTATAGTTGTACATAAAATAATAAGTCAAGGAGATACGACGTTTCAACTGACAGTTGAAATTTATTATGCAAATCAGACGAACCTACATACGTAAGATTTGTTTTGAACGTTGTTTTTCAAATTAGAAAGACGATCGATAAATATGTCAAAACTAATATAGATTCGGATTTCAGGTAGGTCCGAGATGTATTGTCCAAATTATTGAAATGATAATATGTTCTATATGAATGCCTGATATTTTATTTTCCGTGAATTGGACGACTGCTGTAATAGAGGTTATATTTAGGTGTCCGACTATAGAGACAACCAACGTGCTACACAACGGATAGTTATTAATCCTACATGCCCCCTGTACCTTCATGGTATCATCTTAGAATTCGTAAATAAGTTAAATACATTTACTTGCACGATAGAAATAAAACCGTTTATGAAAATTATTACAAAACTTATGCCAGATTGTCTACTCTCAAAATAAAAATGGATGTTTTCGTAACTTAAACATTATCAAGGTGTATTATATTCAAACGTGTCGAAACATGCTTGCGAATGTTTTTGAAATGATAGTCTTATGCTATCATTATCTTATACGTGAATGCCATTTTACCTAATAACGTCAATACCGTAATGCAAATAAAGTATTGTGTTTATATATCATCCTTTAAAGGTTGGCTAAAACCTTCTCTGTGTAATAATTAATATCATCGTTTTTTCTAACACTCTTAGTAAAATACAACAGATTGATATGTCAATAACACACGCCACTGAAAACATAACATAGTAACACTTAACTCGAATCATATTTATTAAATTATATACAATACAATGCCCAGCTTAAAAGACGGGATATTTCAGACGTTTAACACTATACACACGCAGACCCTACACAGACCCCCCCACTACATATATATATATATATATATATATATATATATATATATATATATTTATATATATATATATATATGTATATATATATATATATATAGTAGTAAGCTATGAAAATATATTTATGGCAATTAAGTTACACCAATTGACATAAATATATATTTCATAGCTTACTGCCTACATCTACTTACGTATCGAGCACTGTTGAAGTAAGCACTGAAAAGTGATACACACAAATTGTATCTCCTTATAAAATGTTATGTGGATAAATGAAATACTAATATATATATATATATATATATATATATAAATATATATATATAAATATATATATATATATATATATATATATATACATATAGAGAATTATGTGTATAAAATTGACCCAGTTTGAATTACGAAACAACATTACATAAGTCCTAATAGCGAGAAACAGATTAACAAACTCTGGTAATTTTCCCTTGAATGATCTAATCAAAACAGAACATAGGATTAAAGCGAAAACAGAACATTGAGATGTTTGTCCAACGTCAGAGTTCTAGTCGGTTTGATAGTAGCGAACATTACTCTTTAGTTGGTGATGCTGTTTAGGCTAAGTTTCCAAAGTGCACAATTTAGTTTATAGTTTACGAACAACTTGAAATATTTGTTTTCAAAATTCTGTGAGGAAACATATATAAGTGATGCTTCAGCAAAACAATTATTGGGAAATGTAACTACTCACCGAAAATATATTGTGTAGTTTTATATGAATTATCGCCGCTTATTATCATTACTTATTTCATTAGCTTTTTTTGATTTCTCAAATAAATTACAACATATTTACTGATTTTCGACGTGTCCGATACAACTTCACATCTTATGGTTGCATTTTAAAGCTCCTGTAATACACAAGTAATATCGATATTTCATAATTTAGTTTCAATTTATTGAAGAGTGATTACACCCCTTACGACAATAAAGAAGGAAGTATATACATGTTTATAATAATATGTAATCATATTACATGGTATCCATTACGCGTTCATTACGAGAGGTGTTAAATTAAATCCTGGAATGTGAGTTCCCATTGGGCACTTAGAAGGCAGTAATATACGGTGTTTTAATGTGATGTTTATACATGTGATATTCCGTTTTAGGAAATACAGTTGCTAGTAACACACATATTAACGAGAAGAGCATGATTTTCAACACATGACTCATCAGTGTTGCTAAAAGCCCCGAGATTCGAAACTTAGACAACAGTTGTTGTCGTCTGATTCTCTACCCACTAAGCTATCACATCTTTAACCTAGAAAGAAAAACGATATCGTATTAATAGGTATTATTTATGAATTAAAATGTCACAGTACTCATGTCGTGATTTACACAACTTACACAAAATGCTTAACCCCGAACTAATTGCCCGTCTACAAAGAATAATAGTCATCTCAATTCGTACAATTTCGCTGTGCCACAGTGACCTTAGGGTTACTAGTTAGACAAGTTGTCCCCGTTGAGATTATGAACGGATTGTTATTCTCTGACAGCATTGTCGTCTATCCACTGCACCATCCGCACAAATCATGACGCTGAGTAATCGTACTGTTTATAAGCCATACCAATTAACGAGGGGTGTTCTATTGGTCGTGATATATATATATATATATATATATATATATATATATATATATATATATATATATATATGTGGGGGGGTATGTGTGTGTTAGTGTGCATGCGTGTGGGTGTATATACATAGTGTTGATCGTGACAATGAACCACATACCTTGTGAATCTTATATGTGAAAGGCTTCCAAATCCTTTACAAAGTCACATGTCTATGTTAGAAAAATATATTTTTCATTTGCATTTTAGGTCTTCACATCCGTTCTTATCTCAAATAATATAAATGCATAAACACCTGTAGAAAGAAGGATTCCTACCAGCTGAATCCATTGTCAGCCTCTTTTTCATTGTTAGCTGTCATCGAATAAATAAGCAGAAGGTAAATATGCTTGCAAATATTAGGCTTATTGCTAATCAAATGGTTGAATTGCATTATATGTTGATTGATAATGGATAACCAACTCAGTTGCAATGTGTATCTTTATAAATATAGGCCGTCATAATTTAACAGGTTTTATACATATTTTGTGAAAAGTCTGTTACCAAGATAAAACACGAAAGCATATAGAGTATTTATATATATGTATATCACGTAAGCTATATTTTATGTTTTTATAATTAGATCAGTATTCAGTTCTAAACTAATTAAACAAATAATTGTGAATTGTTCACCACAATCTGAAGGCCTATGTATCGTAATGTTTCTATATCTTTTTTTTTAAATTTAGTATTGTGTAAAGGTGTAACAGCAGGTGTAATTACATCGTGTAAATGCTGGTACCATCAGTTATCGTTAAATTATAACAATAGTTATTAGACATGACATTATACATACACAGAAAGGCTCAGTGTTTTAGCTTACCTTATATCTCAACAATCTCTTATCTAAAAATGTATATTTCAGATTTTCATTGACATTGAGCCAAAGTCATGAGACACCATTTACGGAAGATTCTCTATTTTGTATGTGTTCGTAAGACACCGTAAAGATTAAGGTGTAACTCTTTTTATGAAATTAAATCAAGTAACAGATTATTACCATTTTTTTTTTTAAAAGTCGATGCTTAATGTTTAGTGTCATCATATGTTGATTTAAATCGTCGTAAGGGAACATAGCATTAGTGAATACATTTTTTGTTAGATAATGGCTTGGACGCATCTATTCGAGATGGGTTTGACTTGCGCGATTATGGCGGAGCCATTCCGTCCGAGGCTACGGGTGCGTTTTCCCACGCCAAGAACGACGCCTGATGCGATCTTAAAGGTTACGGGGGTCAAGAGTTCAGATTTGCAACTGGTATTGACAAGCGAGAGTTAGACGAGATTTGAACGAGACTCCCTGGCGTGGGAACATTGAATAGGATTTTGAGTGAGTTACTGTCTAGAAGCGAGAGAGTCAACATTGCAAAAATGTGACGATACGAGAAGTCAATATTCCCTTAATGGAAGACAGACGCAAGGATCCTCCCCCCTCTCTCTACAGGAATAGTTAGGACAACAGTAATAATCCAACTACGATATTCATAGATCTCTCTCTATCAACGATAGCAAGACAACGCCACGGCAATACAAACGACGCCTGAATAAAAGTAATTAAAAATAATAAGATTGTTGTCTTATGAAGCGAGAAAGGTCCTTTGTTATAGACAGCTCCCGGAGATGGCCACTGCAGTGCAGAGGCGAAGAAAGACTAAACCACTGGACGACGAAACCGGCAGAGAAAATACGAAGATATGAATTATTTTAAAGGGCTATCTAACATTTTGACTAAGGGCATTTATTTAACTAAACATCATACAATCAATAATATGATCAATGAAACAAGTCATGATATTTTCAAGTTTCTTGTATATTAATAAACGTTACCAAATTCGTTACCATTAAGCAATTATACGTTTGAATCTTGAACGTGCTCAGAATGTAATCAAATTCTTTACGCTGAAGCAACCAAACTTTACAATCTTGCACACTTTAATAACTTAATCACACTCTCATGTAATATCTAAATATTAAAATCGATCATTTCAAGTTGTAAATTACTGGGCGGTATGATGATAAAAAACTCACCAGTAAAGACATATGTTTTAAAAAAACAAAATTTACATCGCTTGAAAATGATTTGATTAATCAAATCGAAAGTACTTAAAAAATCCATGTTATCTATAATGTTTTCCAAACTGAATATATATATATATATATATATATATATATATATATATATATATATATATATATATATAAAAGTCAGGTTCATTTTATATTCCAAATAGCATGTTTTTATTTGTATTTATTTTTATTTTTTGTTTTGTTACATTTATAAATAAACATGCAATTCATGTCAACTGTATTTTTACGGCCTATTTAATTTGCTGTCAGCCAAACAACAGTTGTATATCAATATCGTGTCAGCAACACTTATAAATAATCAGAAGATTCACAAAGAATAAAATGTTATTTGATTGAAATGTCTATATATACATATATATAAATGTAGGCAAACATTATTAAATAACACGGAGTGGTTTTGTTTGATGCGACTTTTTTATTTATTTATTCAAGTTTCCGCATTGTCCATCTAATGTTTCGGTCAAATTGATGTAAATATGATCCATGGTTTTCCTGTTCCATTCTTTTTTCTTTTCTTTTTTTGCAAGTACTTTCGATTTGAATCGTCAAATCATCTTCAGGCGGTATTAGTTTTAGTGTCTTTACAAATTATGACTTTACTGCTGTGCTCATGTTTGAATTATAACGGCAAGTAGTTTATAATTTGAAAAAGCGTCTGTAAAGTTGAAATGTACATGAGAGCGTGATGGCGTTCTACACATATGAGAGATTTAAAAGTTTGACTGTTTAAACCGTTAAGAAATTGATGACGTTAAAGAAAGTGCATACAATTCAAACGCATAACTACCTAATGGCTAAGAATTTAGCAATATTAATTATTATGCTAGACACTTTAAAATGTTGCAACTAGTTTCATAATTGACATTATTAATAATCAGGTAAATGACATCGATATACTTTGGAGGCCATCAGATGCCGGAGAGTCTTTTATTTCAATAGCTTATTTCCTGCCGGACTCTGGAACCTCCTCTCTGCTCTCTGTTCTGGCGACTGTACTGTCATCCAGAACTTAACAATTAATGTATACAGACATTTCGAGGCACACCTCTCACATTAAGATGCCCCCAGAACTGTACCCTTATTCTCAGTATTCCCTTACTTCTACAGTGGCGACCTGTGGGGTGAACTATGTAAAGAATAAATAAATCACGTGACCTATTTCAGTAATTTAAGTTTATTTTTATAATACTATTTTTTAAATAGCACAGATACAATTTACTTAATTAATATTGTTAGTATCTATTTAGTCTATTTTAATGAGAAACTATTTGGGGAAGTTATACATATTATGTGTTTCATTTGAATGTGTGTTCATTATTCCTTAATATGAAAGCAGTTTAACATACCGTAATAGTTTCTATTAAAAATAAAGTACATTTTAATGAACAATTCAGTACAATAGTACAAACAATTTAGTACAAAGGTCTTGATATAATGTTACGCTCTTAATGCTGAGGTGTTATTCGTAAAATAACAAGATTCTAAACTTACGAATGGCAGCTAAAGTTGTTATAGTATTTATGCTATTCATAATGAAACAGACCTATATAATATTTTCTTGTTGGATTACGTTACTTACTAATATGTAAGGTTTAGTTGCTGTATTACTATTGTTCAGTAAAAAAAATATAATTCTTAATTCTTCTATGAACTACATAGACTATTACATTTTGCCTCACCAAGTGATTGTTAACATCTAAGCTTAAATATTACGTCTTAGTAAGTTCATTTTTTTATTTTCCTAATTCATTATCATCGCCACCCATTAATTCATCTTGATCTAATAGTCTTATTTTTTATTTATGTTAAATGATTAAGTAAAAAACTCACACATGTTTATCAATGTGAGTTCTAGATCCGTTGCATGTATTTCTATTAGGAGAAGGTGTTTAGATAATTTCGGAACACATCCAAGGTGTTCATAAGTTCCCAAATATTAGATGTATTTAAATATCCACTCACATCTCTTTCTACAACACCGGAGCTCAAATACTCTAAAATACTCTATTTTTATATATTCATGTATGCTATTAAATTCGTAAAAGTTTTATTTCGCTTCAGACTTAGAATTTAAAAAACACTTATAGAGATGACATATTCCTCTACTGCTAGAACATAAATATCAGACTATACTCTATTTCATACATATTATATACCGACCTTTGATGTCCTCCTACTATCTTATGATACACCAATACTTATACATAGGAGTAACTTTACCTATGCCGATGTTTCTATTTATGCTTTATATGATATGATCTATATTTAGTATCTCATACTCCCCGATATGCTAGATTCTTATCTACACTTAGGTTGTGTAGTTTATTGTATCTACCTTATATTTACTGTGTCATATACTTTAAATGCTTCTCTAATTTACGTTGATGGGGAATTTATACCTTTGTAATCTATAAAGGTATGTTACGAGAGAGAATGTATGCGGCTCTATGGAAACCATTCTCGAACCACTTCTGTTGTATTATTCAATTATTTGTTTTGATATTTAACTATATAATAATATTTCAAAGTGCATATATAGCATCTTTTTTGTTTAACGTTTCACACTCGGAACAAAGCAAGTTGTAACGGTAGACGTAAAGGACTACTAGGAATTAAAGTAAATGCGAAGGGATCATTTTACATTGGGAGTTGTGTAGTTAGATGCATGTCGGTACAGTAAGGGGGAAATACAACAGGAAAGGAATTACGTAGACTAGTAGCTTGAAGAGAACACTCAATTGGAGTATGAAACTCTCTGGCAGGTGTGGGGCCATATGATAAATGAGTGAGATTTAGCTGATGGTCGGGTTGGTCGAGGGTATTTACGTCGATAAAAAACCAGAGAAGAATATTTAGCGTCGAGCGGACACCAGAGCAGCACATTAATAACCTCTCTAATTTATTAGGTTTGTACTTCCCTGTTCAACCTAATAAAGACAAGTGGAGGCTGCACTGATGGTTTTTACTACGCACTTCACTAGCATGGTTTGCTAAAGTTGTAGGTGTCTTCATGATTTTAGACAAACTTGTTTAAATTAGTGTACATTGTTTCTAGCTATGTTCTTTAAACTACATCGTCTCGAGTCAATATATGCTAACATTCTTTTTCATTCTATGGCGTTGCATTTATATACTTAATCTGAGAGTAAGCATGTCCTTCATAAACGACACTCACTTTACTTTTTACAGTTACATCCCGGGTACTTATCTTAAACCTAGACTGCAGTTATATCTACATTCGTATTTATTTTATTGATTTAGACATTATTTTAACCTACAATAGTTGTAGCTACGTTTATCGATGTAAAAAAAGATAGATTGACTGTAATTTTATTCATAAGCTGACCTAATCTAATCCCTAGAAACATTTTCTCGATAATTCGGTAGATCTGTTTGGTTATCCTTGTGAATATTTTTTAGATATAAGGACGTTTGAACTAATGTAAATGTCTACGTTTGTTCTTCTTCCTTGTATAATTTACTATAGTTGGTGGGCCAATTGTTCTTCTACCGATGTGTATGGTATCCCGGGCATTATTTGTATTTCTACTATAATTGTATGGTCTGAAATTTCTCATAGACATATTTATATTATGTGGGGCAATTTTCCTATGTCTAGTGTCATGTGTATTTTTCTCCGCTTTTCTTTTTCAAATAGCTATAGCTATATTGTAGTATGGTTTATTCTTATTGTATACTGACTTATTGGATGACAACTTTGATACTTTGAATAACATATATCTAGTATAATTCGGGTAGTTCGAATAATAGTCTACATAGAAAAGTGTATTGTTGGGTTTATTAAACGGTTCAAACGGTGTATTGTGTATTTCTAGAGTGATGTCTGAAAAATCATGGTGTATGTCTATAGTAACCTTGGAGTTTGGATAAACATTTTTACGTAGATCTTTTCTACTATTCCATACGTTTGTATTGCAAGAGTTAACAAAAATACTGAATCATCCATGTATAACTACCCTCATGCGTGGTACTTCTCTATCGAGCCCAATTCAGAATGTTAAGGCCAACCAAGTCAGTTACCTATGCAGAGTCCAGGTACCTCGTAATGATATCAACATTATTTTCTCCATCTTTCCTTGTTTAGTATGCGTTATCATATATAATTTATTTTTAAAGATAGTTTTATAATGTCTATTTCCAGTCTAGTTATATTTTCCCGAATGTCATATCATACGCCTTGTCTTGAAGTGCAGGAGAAAGGAAGAGGTTATACTAGCTTATGTCAAACATAATTTACTTCGGATAAACTCATTGTACAATCCTTTAAACCATGTAATCGCTTCATCCGAAGATAACAACAAGTCATGATTTACCTTATATTTAATTGTAGGTATGATCCTGTCAAATCTCATCTTGCTTATTATTTATATGCCCGATATACAAGGGGAGATTATTCTTACACTATGCTTATTTGTAAAGTCCTTTTATGATCATTTAACATAAATCTATTGCATTTAGGAGTGCACCTGTCTATGTTCTTATGAATATGTATTTTACACATATTTCTAGAGATTCTGAGTTAATATTATTGGAGTCATTTACATTATTCAGTATGTAGTTCTTACGTAATTCTCTCAGAATTAGATTATAATAAGTTTCGAAACTAATGCTATAAATGTTCATAGTTTTAACGGCTAGAACATTTAGATTTTCAAAAACTTTTTTTTATTTTTAAAAGTTTGAGTTTTCTTACTTAATGTAGGATTAGATTATTAATATCTCTTTTGACATTTCTAATTACCTATTATGGTGACAAATCCTACTCAAAAGTGTCCATAATATTCAAAGGTGTTGGACATTTAAACAATTTGATGTTGTATGATTTAATGTATACTTTTTTTTTCAATTTGCCCGAAGGCATATATTATTCCAGAGGTTCCATTTATTTTGTGTTTTTGTAATCCGTACTTCTGTTACTTTCTTCAGTTATCTGATGATTAATTATCCGCCTGC
>OY744515.1:226605737-226728237 GCA_963556195.1 Sepiola atlantica | reverse complement strand
ACAATATTGTGCTGGTAAGTATAGCTTGAATGTAATTCTTACAACCAAGTATTATAATAAACATTTCTATATGAGTGTGTACAAACCACTCAAATATAATCGTTTAGCGAAATATATATTAAAACTACAATGATGATGAATACTATGATAGGAGAAACATCTCAATAGAACACTTACTAAAACAAGAACCGACCCTGAAAAGAACAGTAATTCCTAATTGCGTAGAAACATACCTCATGGAATTTGAAAACCAAAGCTATGATATTAATCGTCTATTGATGGCTACGTGTCTCGTGATTTTTCCACCAGTGGACCACTATTATAACTTAATCGTGTCTATCATTAGCGATGATGCAAATTGAAACAATTCTCGGTAGATGACTGTTTATGAGAAGAGTAAGATTGTTTTCAACTTGTTTTGCGCTCATGTCATAATTTTCGGAATCTCCGAGTGACGATTTGGTGTAGCTTCGTTCACGTTTGCCCCCATTCACTCGTCCTTTCTGTTTTCACTTTGATGTACTTCGTGCTGTGCAGGTTGCTATGTGTGCCTGGGTAAAGCGATTTCATTTATTGGTTTAAATATTCTTTCCGGAGATATGCTTTTGTTTTTGTTTTTTGTTTTTTTTTTGGGGGGGGGGTTACATCTTTGATCACTCTCATACATGTTCTATGAGACTGCTTCGTTTCTAATTTTCTGTTCTTACGTTTTCTTTTATACGAGTCCCTGCCTTTTGTATTGTCATATTGGTTGTCCTATTGACGACGTTAATTAAAGTTTGCATTAATAATTTTTCTAGTTCTTATATTATATCGATCACCAAGAATTTACCAGTCCGTGTCATCTTTCGCTTTCAGTAGTGTTCATGGCTATTATCTCTGAGGTCTTTGAATATTTTTTTCTGATCTTTTTTTCTTTTGTCTGGTTTATGAAAAAAGCAGCATATTATATTGGAGGACTACATATCTATTTTTCTTTATATTCATTCCCTACTATATAATTACATTTAAAAAGCTTTTTAGCTCATAATATATTCGTATTTACTCATCACATTCATCTTTGTTGATTTAATGTAGCCAGTTCTCAGAATCTCCAGATAGGAATCGTTCAACAATTGCATTCATTACCTCACGGTAATATATTTCGATAAGTGATATTGTTTCGAAGCCGCCATTTTTATCTCAAACTTACGAGTATTTTTTTTTATCATAGCGTTGTTTATTATCATTATTTTGCCAGTGCAGTCGAGTAGTGAATTATTAGATACATATTCTTTACTCAAAGATAATGACACTCCATTTATCAATGTATTTTAATGGATATAATATGTAATAAATGATACTGTTTAAATTATTATCCCTTTGTTAGGTTTCCACTATAATTTGTTCTAAATTAGTTACTTTGTCCTTCCCACGTATTCTATGTTATCACAGTTCAGTAGATAAGGGCTTTTCCGGAATGTTCATATATAAATGGACATTAATTTCACCAAATGTCCTAAATACATCTTTATTGGTTGGCATCATTGCTTTAGTGTATCTCTGTTTTCTATTTCTCATCTCGAATCGCACACACTTTTGCATTTCAAAGAACAATTAGGAAAATAGTAGGAAAACATTGCAATTGTGTTCATCTGTATTTCTTACATTTTTATTTTTGCAAATAATATTTAGTATTAATTTCAGTTGATATTACGTGATCCATGTCTAAACACTCACCCCCGCTTTTCAGATACTGAACTTTCGTTTATGTCGTATGGGTTTCCGTATATAGTCCCTACAATCTCAAATGTGTGCCGTGTCTGTTTGTGCAGTATTTGTTTATCTAGCATTTATGTTTTGCAGAACACTGACGCAAATTTAATATTTTTTGTATAGTTTGGAGTTGTATCAGTAAATATTGAGGGATTATTTTCGCTTGCATTTTTCCCTTGATTTACATGTTGTTTGATGTATCTTTTCCATTCTGCTACTATTTTATTTTGTAATGGGTTCTCATCAGTTTCATCTGGTTATTTTTTATCCTAATATTCACCGAACTTTTTTGACATACTATTTTATTTAGGATTACTCTTATTTGTTATATATAATTAGTATACATTATTATTATTATTATTATTAGTAGTAGTAGTAGTAGTAGTAGTAATGGTAGTAGTAGTAGTTGTAATATGTTATTATTGTTATTATTATAATCATTATTATTATTACTATATATTATTATTAATATAAGTAGTATTATTATTAATTATTAGTTAGCATTATAAAATATAATATTATTATTATTTATTATAAGTGTATTTATTATAAGTGTTATTATTACAATTTATATTATAATTATTTATTATTTTCATACATGTATTATAATGATTATTGGATACGCTTATAATTTATTATATATTATTATTATTGATTATGCTTGTTATTATTCAGTAGTAGTATTTTCGTTTAATATGATTCTTATTTATGTATTATTTTTATAATAATTAGTGACTCACAGACTATGTTATCCAAATTAATTTTAGTGCGTACACAAGGAACCAAAGAGTTATCTTACCGTGTCTCAGAATGACAACATGACGGTTAAAATAAATTTGAAATATCAATGTAAAATGGATGTTGTATCCATTTTACATTGATATTTCACAGTTAACGATCATTGGCTTCCCCTAAAATGTGAGTGGCATTGAGCCTCTCCATTATTCTAATAGTTTCGCCACACTTTCAATAGACGTCTAGATGGGAATTTCCTTTTTGACATTATCGACTATTGTATGCAGTGCACATCTCTATTTTCAGATTTTTTTATAATAACATTTACTTGGACGATGGCAGGTTTGGAACTTTTTACAGTTTCTGTAACATGATATTCTTGAACTGTTAGAATTTCAAATTTACTTTCAAATGAATATTCTATTTCATTAATGCCAGCGTTTATAAGTACGGTGTGGTTAGAAGTTTGAAGAAACTTAGTGTTCAATATGCGTGGGAAATATACCTGTCACATCTTATTCTGCCCCTTGAGAAACTTGATCACAGAAACACTAGAGCATCCCTAATCGATTGATTACATTGACGAGATATCTGGCTTTCGTAAGGCGTGTCCGTTAAGTCGTTGCAGTTAGTAGCTGCACAATTATGACTATTGTTTTACGAGTTATGGAGATCTTCGTTAAACTCTTTCTTCTCATGCTCTACTATTACATCCACCTTCTCTCGTAAAGGTTCGCATTATTATTGCCTTACTTTTTCGGCGCAATTTTGCTAATTCTCGATAAATTTTATTCTGAGGATACAATCTGACGACTTGTTACAATCTTTCTGGCGTATCCCTTCTGTCCAGATCTATATCATAATTCTCTAGTTCACGTCTCACGACCTTCAAGGTGTTCAAGTAGCATGTAGCTGAAACTAAGTTTACCGATTTTTTGGATCCGGCGCGAATCATCAAAATGTAGGTAATCGGTTTAAAATATTCCGGTAAGTTCCTGTCGTCAAAGTTATACTTTTTCCAGACTCGCCAACGGAAATAGCTACTCGTTTCGCGTTACTGCTATAAATTGTTAATGTTTTTTATGAAATGAAAGAATATGAATACATATATATATATATATATATATATATATATATATATATATATATATATATATATATATATATATATATATATATACATATATATATATAATAATGCTAATAATCCAGGTAAAAAATATCCACAGGGTGGTAATCCAGAGAATGAGATCTCAGTTTATATTAACTGTTGATCGATAACATCGACATGCCAGTGTCGCAGATTTTGTGCCTGTCTGTGTAAATAAAAATTATCATATGTATATATATATATATAAATATATATATATATATATATATATATATATATATATATATATATACATATATATTTATATATATATATATATGTATATATATATATATATATTTATATGTATGTATATATATATATATATATATATGTATATATATATATGTATATATATATATATATATATATATATTTATATATATATATATAGATATATATATATATTGTTTTCGAAGATCCTGTATATAAACAAATTATATAAACTTACACCGGCATCGCTCGATAACTATCAATGCTTGCAACCACGTTTTGTAGAACGGTAAGTGCCTGCAGTGGGGTTATGATACTGGAAACGTCGATGGGGGTTAACACAATCGTAATTTCTACTAAACGCTACGGGCAGTATTGAGATCTTGAAGAACTTACTGTTAGTCCAGCACTCTCAAACCACCCGGCAATGAAAAGGGAGAAAAGAATATAAAACGTATTTCTGTGCATGCTAAGGGAAACACAATCGTCATGGAAAGGAGCGGTAAAGATTGACCATCGGGGGATTTTTTTTTATTTTCAGAGGCAATTATTTTCAGAGGCAATTCTTTTCAGTTCCGCTGTAAAATGTGTTATCGAGCCAACATCTAAATAAACTGCTCTACAAAACAGGTACAGTACAAACCAATAATACCGATTCGTCTTAAAACATCGGTGTTAATAACGATACAAGAGCTAATATAGCATGCGATATTTTACCTGGGATACAGTCTTGCTTTCATCCTTCCATTTATACACCATGTATGACTCTTTTAAATGTATTATTTTTTATTTGAATGTTTCGTTAAACTTTCTGGTTTCCCTTTGAAATGATATTGTGGGCATTCTACCTTTTACCTACATTAAATGCACATTTGTTTCTTCTACATGTTGTTGAGTTGAATTTCTGTGAAACATCTACTACGCTATTAAATGATATCATAAATAGTATACATTCAAAACAATGTCATCAATACGCTCATATCGAACCTACCAAATAAATGTCTACAGATCTCTCCTTAAGCCCTAATATTTCATGGATATGACCAGTTAGCAGAAAAAACATCGGATAAAAATAACATACTGAAAAAAAGTTAGGGCATTAATGTAATGCAAATAAGCACTTAATAATATAGTCTATGCTATTTATATGAATGTAAATAACTATTTCATATAATAATTTACTAAAAAATAACACATATTATTATTTTTTATTATATTTCTAATGACATTATATATTTAAACCTACATTGTTACTACTGACAATATTGATATACGTACACTCAAATGTGTATTTTTATGAACACACTTATAGATATTCAAAATCTATTTCAAACGTGATATAACATTAATAGTCTCTTTTCATTAATGCATGTGTATTCGTGCTTAGCAAGCTAATGAATAAATTTAATATGCACTTTAATATATATGACCCACATACATACATATATATACATATATAATATGGTTGTTGTCCTCGGTTAGAAAGCATTGTTTATATGGAAATATTAGTTATTAAAAATAACAAGCAATTTGAACGCCATACAATGCATTTAAGTTTTATTAACTTTTTTTTTTTTTCAATTGAATTTTCGAAGATATACTTCTTAATCAGAATTAAATAAAGATATATAAAAATACCTTTCATTTTTTTTTTTTCTTTTTAGATCTCATCTTGGTTTTTTTTTGGTGTTATCAGTTCGATGTAAATGAACGAATGAGAGTCTTTTTTTTTCCGGACGGCACGTGGCGGTGCAATTTGAATAATATGGTTGTTGTCCTCGGTTAGAAAGCATTGTTTATATGGAAATATTAGTTATTAAAAATAACAAGCAATTTGAACGCCATACAATGCATTTAAATTTTATTAACTTTTTTTTTTTCAATTGAATTTTCGAAGAAGTATATCTTCGGAAATTTAATTGAAAAAAAAAAAGGTAATAAAACTTAAATGCATTGTATGGCGTTCAAATTGCTTGTTATTTTTAATAACTAATATTTCCATATAAACAATGCTTTCTAACCGAGGACAACAACCATATTATTCAAATTGCACCGCCACGTGCTGTCCGGAAAAAAAGACTCTCATTCGTTCATTTACATCGAACTGATAACACCAAAAAAAAAAAAACCAAGATGAGATCTAAAAGGAAAAAAAAAAAATGAAAGGTATTTTTATATATCTTTATTTAATTCTGATTAAGAAGTATATCTTCGAAAATTCAATTGAAAAAAAAAAAAGTTAATAAAACTTAAATGCATTGTATGGCGTTCAAATTGCTTGTTATTTTTAATAACTAATATTTCCATATACATATATATATATATATATATATACATATATATATATATATATATATATATATATATATATATATATATATGTTAAAAGTAAGCATTGATATTTGTTAGAAAAACTACACTTTTGAAGCAATCGTGATGTGAATAAACACACATAATCTTAATAATTAGGAAGCATCATTATGTAGTGCGAGTATAGCTGGTTATAGTCAGGATTAGAATATAATCTTTAAAGTCCAACATGTGTACTAATATTAAAGGGGCGTTATACAGTTAAACATACATTTATGGATGTCCATCGTGTATATTACATTACATTATAGAAACATAAAGACCGAGAGTCAGGGAGAATAAACATTGTTTTTAAAGATGTTCGTGATTGACCTCGGCGAATGATATTCAACACCGTAGCATCTATCAGTGTATTAAATATCGCCACTTCCATTAAGAGAATAAAATACAACATATAATGCATGTTTGACTGCATACATTAATATATAAGTTAATTTATAATGAACATAAATTATATTTATATATGTATATACATATAAATATATATATATATATATATATATATATGTATGTATATATAATTATATATATAATTATATATATAATTATATATATATATATCATTATATATCAATAATGGTATATATATAATTATATATATATATATAAATATATATATATATATATATATATATATATATATATATATATTATATATAACATGTGTGTATGTGTATGTGTGTGTGCACATAACAAGAGACTATTACCTGTCGGGGTTAAATTAAGTCTCCAGAAAGGAAAGGTGTTGAGCAAGTTTACCTATCCTTTCGAAAGATTAGAATCAAGATATACTGCTACTGCAGTTCATGGCAAAAATACGTTTACGCTTTCGATTGTTGAAAATTTCGCAATTTAAAGCTTTGGTTTTCGGAGCCTCACGAAAAAAGTGTAATCTGCTTAGATAGTATCACATAGCTATACATGAACTTACAGAAACATCTGCCATATTAGTATTTTGAAATAGTTATCGTGCCTTATTATATTGTGTCGGCTAAAAAGTTCGTTCATGTTTTTTAGACCTACTAAACATCGTCTGATATTACTTTTCTTTAAACAAAACATTTTGTGTTGCGAGTACGTTTATGAGAGTGGGTGATACAACTCCGAGCAGAGAAGTTTATACATGTTCGCTTGTATTTCAGGCGATTATACATTTTTACAGCAGAAATAAGAAACAAAAGCGACAGAAACCTGCTTAAAGATATGAAATGTGGAAAATGCTGTAACACAACAGGTCTGAAAAACACTGTTTTGGTCGATTGCAAAAATGATGTTTTCTAGTGAGAGTTGCTCCTCAAGCTGTCCGGATAAAGATCATCGTCACCGACTGAGTGAAAGCCGTAGTAAAACAAGATATCCGTTTAAAAATACAAATCATTGACATTCTCAATACAAATCATAGACATTCTCAATACAAATCATAGGCATTCTCAATACAAATCATAGACATTCTCAATACAAATCATAGACATTCTCAATACAAATCATAGGCATTCTCAGTACAAATCATAGACATTCTCAATACAAATCATAGACATTCTCAAGATGTATAAATCGAGAGTGGAACAATAATTTTAACAAACGAACGACATTTTTTTAGCAAACCAAATATTATATTATTGTTATTTTGTTTTGTTTTAATAAAGGGTTGTTGCGAATATATTATATAAAAGTATATACCCATATAAACATACCAACCTTCATAAAGATTTAAATGTGTATATATATATATATATATATACACACACACACACACACATATATATATATATATATATATATATATATATATATATATATATATATATATATATATATATATATATATATATATATATATATATGTGTGTGTGTAGGGGGAGTCTGTGTGTCTGTGTGTATATATTTTACAATATATTCAATGATACGGTGAAATATTGTCTTTATCGCTTCCGTATAACACTGTCAGTTTCATGCTGGTTGTCTAAAATTCAGGCGTTAACAAGCTCATGCATTTACTTTTTCTTTCCTCCAGTACTTTGGGTTAACTCGTGAACCATCATCGAGGTTGGTGTATCAGTATCAAGGCCGTGAACTCTTACATATATAACATTAATTTCGACAATTACGTGATTTATTGTAGTATCAATAATACAGAATACTCGTTAAAAGTAATTTTAAATGTTTAACTGTATTTACAATGCTCCCTTTCTGTTACTTGTTAAATAACAGTTACATAGCAAACATAAATTTTCCCAAAAGCATAAACGATTCTCTTTGATAACACCATCGTATTAGAACACGAACACAACAAACACCCATTAAAATACACAAAGTCAATTTGTAAAAAATCATTAAAAATCGAACAGAATAAAAAAAAAGCCATTTATTAATAAAACACTGTTCAATAAATTGCTTTGAAGTGAAAGATTATTTAACAATCTTATATTTCAGCTTAACACCCTATATAGAAAAAGGGGTATGTATGGATGAATGTAATCATTGATGTTGTAAAAATTATATATAATTTTGTTTTAGAGATGTATCATCAATTAAATAAAACGTGTTTTATTATGGATATAAATGAAAAATAATTTAGCTTACTATAATTTATAATAATATTATTATCATATATTTAATATAAACTAATCGGATCACAGGTAGGCATGATGTAAATGCCTTTAACTCTTACACGCTGAGTTAATTAAATATGAAATATCGAAGAAAGATGCATAAATGTACATATAGTACAATAGGCGTGCGCTGGTAATGTGCCGCAACAGTTAAAAAACAAGTATACATTTAATATAAGATACAAAACTTCGAAGTAAATAAGTATGAGATGATTTCACAGAAAATACACTAACTGGCCATGATTACATTTTATTTGACATTTTTGGATCTGCATATCTCTCTTTCTCTCTCTCTCTCTCTCTCTTCACATTACACTCAGCAAAACAACCCCCACAACGAACACCCCCATATAT
This sequence comes from Sepiola atlantica, assembly GCA_963556195.1. NCBI lineage: Eukaryota > Metazoa > Mollusca > Cephalopoda > Sepiida > Sepiolidae > Sepiola > Sepiola atlantica. The sequence continues at coordinate 226,719,048 of OY744515.1, read as the reverse complement.
ATATATATATATATATATATATATATATATATATATATATATATATATATATATATATATACGTGTGTGTGTGTGTGTTTGTGTGTGTGAGTGTGAGTGTGTGTGTGTGTAATTATTTATTATTTATATGAATCATGTATTGGTATATAAGACAACACTTTCTGTGTAAAGAATGAAACCTACCTGTATCGTTGACAACAATGATTCCACTGGCTGGGGGCATTTATATTTTGAAATAACAATGTAGGAACGTTTTTTAAATTATCACAATCAAATGTATGTTTGCGGCCAGAAATGTCACTTATATACTTTTCTTTTTATTTCGTAAAAATGATTACTTTTCCAATGTGTACATTATTCTCCGGTACTGTTTAAATGACATCAATATATATTATAGATACATAATTGTAGTTGTATATATGTATATATAAATATATATATATATATATATATATATATATATATATATATATATATATATATATATATATATATATATGTTAGGATATGTGTGCCCATGCATAATTCAATCATACAAGTACAAACCTGGAAGGCAATATCTCAATGTTTATTGACACAGCGTTGTTAAACGAATCTGTAGAAAACTTTTTTATTTAATTATTTATGAAATATGTTTTACATGAAGACACATTACATATTAAAAAAAAATACCCTGAGTATCAATTACAATTTTTGAAGGCTGATATGAAGCATTTTCTTGTCGGAGAAAAGAGGTAGTAAATTGAGAAATTCATATTAAAACACATCCATATGCTATATAAATTTTAAATATGGCAATCTGGGTGTGTTTATATAGTATTTTCGAATAGATTTTAGCAAACTTACTTATTATTTTCTAGGAACATACGCATTTTACATTGAGCGTATCACAGCCAAACTATCAGGCACTATATACAGAGGGTCTACTCGATAAAAAAATAAGCATAGCGGTTTCAACGACTTTTTAATGTTATCATGTAGTAATTTCGAACAAAAAGCTAGCTAATTAATGTTTGTTTAGCGTTCAAAGAATATATGGGAGGCAGATACGACGAGATACGTGACTTAGTCCGTGAATAAATACAAATAGGGATGTTCCATCGTAGTTTTGTGCTTAGAAGGATGAATCCAATAAACTCGGCCTTGTTCGTTATATTTTTTAGGTATAGAGGGAGAAAATAAAATCGGTGTTACCCGGCAAACTATATTAACCAATATGTTTTATTATAGTGTTGACGGAAAATCAAAAGCCGAAAAAACTCGGAGTGACCCTTTGATAATTCATACGTTTCACAGTTACAGCATAGAGTTGCGCTTTGAAGAGGGAAAGAGGCATGATGCGTTAATATTTGTTTAAAAAACAACGTTTAACCTCATGAGTAAGCGAATATTTGGTTCTAAAACCGCTTTTGATTCGATTAATGAGAAATTAATGAATTATATTGAACTGAAAACTAAAAATAAATAGATAATGATACAGCATATTAACGATTATACACTCTTCTTGTATGATTACTGATATGGAATCCTTACATCAACTAGCGTGTCTAATGATTTGCTTGTGGTATTGTCTGCATATACACCGAAACATTAGTTTAGAACTGAATGGCACAACAACAAAACTTGACCAATAATCCGTGTAATACTATTTGAGTTTATATAATGCATGCCATAAAAACAATATGTATTCTTATGATTCACAGTAATATACAGTTTGGTATGGATATTTTAAAGATTGATTAGGGTGTTACTGTATCTCACTTCAATTGTTTGTTTCTATGCAAACTAGACGTCCGCCTATAATTATACTACTAAATGACTAACTTGTGTGAACCTGGCAAACAAACGTAAGACCTAGTGTACTAACTTTTGTATTGAAAAACTAAACATACAACGCGTTTTTCTACGCATGTCTAAATACTATTTTGATGGGAGATTATTTCTGTGTGTGTGTATTATATTTAATAAAATAACGAAGTAGTGTTAAATGTTATTTATTAAATGTTAATACCTATTCGATTATTACTTTAAATGATGCTATGTTACGCACGATATACTCCGAAAGCATGGACTAAATTACATGGATATCGTCTTGCTTTATATAGTGTTTGACTCGAAAGATAATCAACTAGTGTAGGGCGTTAGTAATCGAGGCTAAAAATGTCATAGTATAACATATAACGATTTGTAGATTCGAATAATCAATAAATATTTATTTTGAAAACACCAACTAATAATTTATGTATATGGCATTCGAATCAGTTTTTACATGAATATTGTGATTTCAATACTATACCGGTCAATTAATATGAAGTATAATTGTGTCTCTGTATGAGCTAATATTAGTTATTTATATTTGTTTAGATATATAAACAAGTCCCTCTATATACATGTATACCCGCACACACACAGACACACATACACTCCCACACACACACACACAAAAACATATATATATATATATATATATTTTTTTTTATATATATATATATATATGTATATGTATATATATATATATATGTATATATATATATATTGTTTTTGTTTTATATATACACTTACATAATGACATATATGTATATATATATTTATATATATATATATATACGCACATATATATATATATATATATATATATATATATATATTATATGTTTACTTTTTTTAAATGACCGAGATAGAAGTATTTCTCTAAGACTGTCTCCCTTTATTAACGGAAACATGTGATTTAGTTCATATTTAATCCCACATTAAATGCTTACCCGCCTTAACACATGTTTCCGCTTATTTCAAGGATGTTAATCTGGTGAAATAGATTAGTCTGTCGTAATTTACTTAACACTAGTTTGTATATGTGAATACGTCTCATAGACCATATTTATTTTACAAATAACCATATAAATAAAGCCTTTATTGCCGTGAATAAGTTGACTAAAACAGTGAAACAGTGTCTTATGTCGGTTTACAAAACATCACGTTTAGGTTTAGCCCTTAATATCAAAGATCGGTATTTGCCCCATTTGTTTACATCAATCATCAAACGCTAACTTCACAAAACTATCTCTAAAAGAAGTAATTTAAAATAAATAGCGTCTTTGTTTGCGAGAAGACGAAAAGATTCCATCGAAGTGTCGCCTAACAGCAATTATTATTTATTAATCTAGAATCCAGTAATCTTGATGAAAGGCAGACATTATTTATTTAAGAAATATGGAACAACGAGGGGTTCCTATTGCTTAATACTGAGCTATTTGTTCTAATATTAATATTTATTGCAACATAGAACATTGCAATGAATTTGTGCAATTCATATAATAACAAGACACGTATATATATATATATATATATATATATATATATATATATATATATATATATTAGAGGTGAAAGATGAGAATACAGAATTGTAAAGATACAATATTTATTAAAACATCAATAGTCAGAGCAAGGAGCCTTATATCCTAAATCCATGGATAAACTCTTCTCATCAGAGGATAGGAACACCTATATATATATATATATATATATATATATATATATATATATATATATATATATATATATATATATATACCGAAGTCTAACAGACAAAAATCAATCCGAACCCTACGAAATAGAACAATTCCAGCACCAAACTAATACTTATACACATACAGGATAACATGGAAGTTACCAACTACCGTTTTGACCACCAGCATCTTACAAAAAATATTTGGATTCCTGAACAATTTGAGTACTGTTTTCTTTTTCAAACATTTATTTCAAACATTCATTTCCAAAATAACTGATGCTTTTATTTTATTTTTGTCTTGACGTGTTATTAGATATCATCCACCCTGACTTTACGCTCTCACCTCAACATAAGACTCTTTACCTTCTAGCCATTATTTTTTCTTTATTTCTATTTTGTTTTACTTCATATAAAATGTTCAAAGTTAAATGTTGCCGATAATATTTGCAACCACATTATCATCTTTTTCCCATCCTCTGATGTGAAGAGTTTATCTTTGAAAATCTATAGATTAATGATATGAGGCTTCTTGCTCTGAACTTTTGATGTTTTAATAAATATTGTATATTTACAATTCTTTATTCTAATCTTTCACCTCTAAAATTAATTGCTCTATTCAATATATTGAGCTTCACTTTATCACGATAGATTATCATTATTAAACGATAATTCAATTATCGTTATTTCATACAACATTTTAATATATATATATATATATATATATATATATATATATATATATATACATATATATATATATAAATATATATATATAATTAAACACATTGAAAGTGACTAAATTTACTGTACACCAACACCTTTCACAAAAGTTAGAACGTTATAAATACTTATTATATACGCATTTAATTTGTATACGCAAATATATTATGTTTAAGCGACTTAATGCTTTGTGAGAACCAAGAAAAGATTATTAACACTTAATTCGCACAATGCCATTCAGAAAATACAAACCAGAAGTTCAGAAGCAAACAAAAACCTGCCCTTAAACAGCAACACCACTAGCGCAGAGGGTTGTCAATCACGCATTCACACATGGAATTATTAAAACTATAAATACTTTCTAGAAGAGATCATTAAAAAGGTTAATCAACTTGGGTGAGAGAGTAAAAATAGTTGATGTTGTAACCCTTGCTATATTGTTTCTTCTGCATCGAGCTCGCCTTATCTCTATAATTTCCCCTGTTTTATATAGCTTCTAAAATATATTCACGATTGAAACGAGTTTTCATTTGCGACGGATTGATTTATAACCAGCTCTGGTGTTCTTTTTTTGTTGTTGTTTTTAAAGCTACTTTTTGGTTTCGCGTGTTCCGTTACTTTTTTTTTTAGACCTATTCTACGAATGAATTTCTCATTATTATTGTTCAGTTGCGACGCAACGTTTCGTCGCAGAAAAGTAATTGCATCTGTGAGAACCAAATTATATGTTTATATATATATATATATATATATATATATATATATATATATATATATATGTTGTATATTTAGGCAGAATTGTATTATTTGTGCAAACATTGTTCATAATAACAGAATTCATCAGTTGAATTATACTTTTTTATTATTCTAAAATTTCCCTAATTATGTTCTTGTATTAAAATAAAGATAAATAATAATAACGGTGCCATAGGTATCCCGCACGTTTTCCAAGTCTTTGATTATATGCATTATTTAAGCGCTAGCTAATTTTAAAAAAACATCTACAACAACATAAATACTCTCACTCTGATTAAAGAGAAATTCTAGTTAATAAGACTAAAATAATACATTCCGAAGCAAATGATCCAAAAATATACTCGAAGCTATCGAAATAACAAAACACAACAACCTTCAATTAATAACATCACGTATAAAACTAGTGAAACTATTTTAAAATGATTAACGTAATGCGATTTCTTTTCTGTGAGGCCACTTATAATAGTACACGTATTGTCTGAGACAATTACGTAAGCGTTTTCTGCTCGTTTATGTGCTAATTTTTAGAAACATATCTTCTTTTTAAAGTTTTTTTCTTAATTTGCTTTTAACCCCTGGAGATGATTAGACGCAGAATCAGAGACGTTCGTGATACCCATGAGGCATTTATTAATGTTCAGAAACAATAAAAATATAAAAAAGCTATAATTAAACAGACACATTCTTATATTTATGACCGTGTTTAAATATATATATATATATATATATATATGTGTGTATATGAATACAATTAGAAATATATATAAATATATATATACATATATATATATATATATATATGAATATATATATATATATATTTATATGAATATATATATATTCAATATATAAATACATGTATATATATATATATATATATATATATATATATATATATATGTATATACATATATACATATATATATATATATATATATATATATATATATATATATATATATATATATATGTATGTTTGTGGGTGTGTGTGTATACATATAAATATAATCTTCACAAAAATGTTTTCAAAACGATGTGCCACCCTTATATTCAAATTAGCGCATACCACGCATCAAACACATCGGACTTTCACAAAAGCGTCACAATCACCGAACGACAATTTGCTATATCCATGAGTTAAGCACATTTTGTGATTAATACCAACACATTGGAACAGAAGTACTCTTTGTAAAAAGTATTTTAACGCATAGTTTCTTTAGAAATTTGTATTAAAAATGTGTTTATGTATTATTATAAATACAAACAAATAACACTTATTGGTTTCCAAAATCTCCAAATAAGCTTTCAATATATATATATATATATATATATATATATATATATATATATATATATATAAATATACACCTCTCTGTATATATATATATATATATATATATATATATATATAAATATACACCTCTCTGTATATATATATATATATATATATATATGTTCGGAACTCCTTCTTGACTTGAACACATAGTCTAGAATCAGATTACCAATCCTACATGTGCTTTTGATCAAGACTATGACAGCGTTAGTAACTTATATATCTTATACCGTTTTTTTTCAACATAGGGTTGTACCCTGCTTAACTCTGTCTGAAAGAATAAATACACTAATATCACCTGACTCAAGTGTCGATATACATGTATTTAGGGATGTTATGCACACCACTGTGCCCGACTGGGATTCCCCAGCTATACGTACAATTAATGTATGTTGTCTGTACTGTTCCAATGAATTCCTTATTATGATGAAAGTGGTCAAGCAACGTTCTCTCTCTCTCTCTCTCTCTTTCTCTCTCTATCTATCTCCCTCTATCAATATCCCAACACTATTTATATTCGCGATCATCTTTGATATGCATATATTTTATTCAAGAGATACATTGACATAAAAATAAATAAGTCTAATAACAGTCACATAGCTTTAAAATGTATATATATATATATATATATATATATATATATATATGCCTATATATACATATGTATAAATGTATACATGTATATATATATATATATATATCCATATGTACATATATACGTATATATACATATATATATTTACATATACACATAAATACATATATATAAACATATATATATATACACACACATATATACATATATATACATGCATATATACATATATATATAAATATATGTATACATACATATATATATATATACATATATATATCACCCATATATATATATACATATATATATATATATATACATATATATATATACAATAATATTTTTTATGAATAAATATTAATTATTTAAATACCTACAGACATCGATGTTTCATGCTAACGCAATCTTCAGTGTAGGAACTAATTCTCAACGGTCGGTAGGCGCGAACTTCGATCACAAATCACCACTGATTCGTAGTCGGGGATCTTACCTATAGCCAATTAGTTAGTAAATATAGAGGAACTTTTAAAATGTAAATAGCTAAATCTGCGGCTATGTACCAGGCAGTATAGAGTGATCTACGAAACGGCGTTCGGATCGTGCATATAGCTATTTGTACTGCTTGTTATTAAAGCTACTCGAGAGTGTCCAGCCTTTGTGGGAGGGGGCTGATAAACAATAATATTTTTATAAATAAATATTAATTATTTAAATACCTACAGACATCGATGTTTCATGCTAACGCAATCTTCAGTGTAGGAACTAATTCTCAACGGTCGGTAGGCGCGAACCTCGATCACAAATCACCACTGATTCGTAGTCGGGGATCTTACCTATCGGCCATAGCCAATTAGTTAGTAAATATAGAGGAACTGTTAAAATGTAAATAGCGAAATCGGCGGCTATGTACCAGGCAGAATAGAGTGATCTACGAAACGGCGTTCGGATCGTGCATATAGCTATTTGTACTGCTTGTTATTTAAGCTACTCGAGAGTGCCCAGCCTTTGTGGGAGGGGGCTGATAAACAATAATATTTTTATAAATAAATATTAATTATTTAAATATCTACAGACATCGATGTTTCATGCTAACGCAATCTTCAGTGTAGGAACTAATTCTCAACGGTCGGTAGGCGCGAACCTCGATCACAAATCACCACTGATTCGTAGTCGGGGATCTTACCTATCGGCCATAGCCAATTAGTTAGTAAATATAGAGGAACTTTTAAAATGTAAATAACGAAATCGGCGGCTATGTACCAGGCAGTATAGAGTGATCTACGAAACGTCGTTCGGATCGTGCATATAGCTATTTGTACTGCTTGTTATTAAAGCTACTCGAGAGTGCCCAGCCTTTGTGGGAGGGGGCTGATAAACAATAATATTTTTATAAATAAATATTAATTATTTAAATACCTAAATACATCGATGTTTCATGCTAACGCAATCTTCAGTGTAGGAACTAATTCTCAACGGTCGGTAGGCGCGAACCTCGATCACAAATCACCACTGATTCGTAGTCGGGGATCTTACCTATCGGCCATAGCCAATTAGTTAGTAAATATAGAGGAACTTTTAAAATGTAAATAGCTAAATCGGCGGCTATGTACCAGGAAGTATAGAGTGATCTATTTATATACTGTTGGAGATTCTATAATCAGGTGTTATTGTACTGGTAATATCTCTTAATAACTTCATAAGAAAATAACTTTATAATATAATAGCTTTATGAGAAAAAGCTACTGATTAAAAGCAGTTGTCACTTTTCCGTACTTATATTTTGTAGCATAGTCATTGTAAGGTATGTAGGGAATACATATAACTTTAGTAACAATTATTAGATTGGTGGTCGATAGTTATGAACCATGAGATAGCATAGTTAATAGTCTAAATATTACGTTCAAAACGGATTGATAAAACTAGACAGGAGAAATAGTACAACTAAAAACCATAAATATGTCGCTCAATGGAAGTTTAATATTATGTTATGCTCTGTATGTCGTATTAGTATAATAGAAACGGTTTTTCGATAAGATGCAATTAGTCACGGCGTTTATAGAATAATTAAAAGAATATACTCACGAGAACATTAAATAAGTATATCATTGAAAAGAAAAATATAAAAGAAAATAATTTAAAACACATTTACACAATTCAATATATATTTTGATGCTAATGCTAATATTTATATCAGTCATCAAATAATAGGAAACGAATTGGACGTTCTTATTATACAACTAGCAATGTATTGTGTTTTTTGGTAAAATGTAAACGCAATACAAATTATTTCCCAGTTCTGTTATACTTTAAAATATGTATTACAATGAAAAAAATAATTTAAAAGGAATGAGATATTGGCATAAAATGTACACTCTATTATTAATGTAACGCCTGTGTACTCTCAAATTTACACCAACAAACTTGAAGGTGTCTTTTCTACTCTAGTACTTTTTTAACTTGTGTATGTCTCAATCGTAAAACTACAGCATGTAAGAATACAATTCGGATTTTTCTGTTCGTAGTAATTCCGGCAATGTTACAATTACAAATTTGTGGATATATTCCTACAAACTACGATTTTTAAAAAAATGCCTGAATTTAAGTTGTAATAAATACAGTGTAACATTACCCTTGACAATTATATAATTTTGAAATCTTATTGAATATCAGTTATTTCGTCTATTCATTTTCTAATTTGTGTACATCAGACATACACCAAAACATTACTGAACGTTCTTTAAATATAATATCCAAATTAATTATAATTGTGAGAGATATTTTGAGAAACTACTATTTGCTTACATGCGAAGAGAACAAAACTGAATACATACTGACATTTTTTCTATTTAATAATATGTTATTGAAATGATATTCATTGTCATTTGGAAACATCTGCTATCTTATTTGTAAAGTTCAAATCATATTTTTATTTTAATATTTAAAACAATGTTGTTCTGTTGTGATCACCCATATCGTAATTTAGTCACTTTGTTCTTAGGCAACGATGCAGAGAGAGGCACTGTATTATACAGACCGATATATATATATATATATATATATATATATATATATATATATATATATATATATATATATATATATATATATATATATATATATATATATATATTGGAGAGCCATGAATATTAAAACTGTCCTGTTTTTAAATCTCCGAAACAGTTACATGGTAAACAGCTGATGATCCCCGTGTTAATATTATACGCTTAAGGTCTCCTGTTTTTGTTTCACTCTTAGATAATTAACCCCCCTTTTTATTTTTATTTTTTTTTACTTTACTTATATTTTTTCATTTATTAATTTTCCAACGAATGTTAAGTCTGCAATATCTTGGATTTAGTTAGTTTGTCTGGGAATTTAAACTGCATTTTACATTTTTTATTTTTATATTTTTATTTTATTTTTATTTATTTATTTATTTTTTTTAATGACTCAAAGCTTCTTTAGACTATATATATATATATATATATATATATATATATATATATATATATATATATACGGTGTGTGTATACGAATCAGCGGAGCAAGGGCAATAACATGGCTTTAGCGCACTGTCCACTATGTATATGTGTATACCGATATAGGTTGCCGCCCTCTCCATGGTGTATAATTTAGTACGTTACATGTTCGTTCATGTTTTATTTTCATTGTACATTATCTTATGCTCATATTAAAAAGACTGATGTAAATATTTTTGCTGTTTTAGAAAAAATTGATGTTTCCATTGTAACAAATATCTACGCGTATCTATAGTATACACTATACAGAAATATGTATTTATTTTTTTACTAGATATAACTAAAATAACAGAAAGAAAAATATATCAGAAAAAAAATCAACAGCTGGTTAACTGCTTTAGGTCGTTTCTGTTTTATTTTATTATTGAAACGGAAAATCATTTAATCTGACTTCCTATTGAGTAATTTTGACCGCGCTAACCTAAGTTGGTTTTCATATATCGCTGTGTTCCATATAACATCCGACGCTATTACAATTGTGTGTGTGTGTTTTTTTTAGTTTTAACCTGCTACACACAGACGGCTTGCCGTTAGTTAATGACTAAAGGAATTCCAGCGAACAAAGTTCCAAACTAGCTTTTATATACACACATTTGTAGGGTTATTTTATCTGATTCATGATTGTGTTTTATTATGAGTATTGATTTTAATAATTCTTAAACAAAAAAATGTGTTTCTCGATTTATACGTGCGATTTAAAATAATTAATTCATGACCAAATATCAGGAATAAAACCCATTTTAAATTATTTTGTGTTCCCAATATATATTACAACACATAACTTGTTATATTATAAAATAAGTGCATACCAGTTATGTATATATGACATTTAAATTCAACACTTGGGTCGAGACATTTTCATAAGATTTAGTGAGTAAACGTCAATCACAACCTTCTCTTCAACCTGTATGTTATGAAATGGTTGTGTCAGTAAAGTAAGGTATGTCTTGATATGAGCAGTAATAGACGTACAGTATGCTACCGCTTACGTAAAGAAAGAATACAAAACAAAATTCGCGAATTGCGATTACTGTGCAGAGCATCTTTATAATTATATCTGCTGATTAATCGAGATTAAATTATCTTATCGTTGACAACACCACATTGGTCATTATCTTCGAAACAATTCAGATATGTTACAATAATATATTGTAGATTAGACGGTTTATATAAAAGGCAAGAAACGGAAACGGCATTAATAAATGTCAGAACAGTTGAAGGTTTGTCAAAGCTAATTTTTCTATCACTACGAAATCTGAAATTACGAATGAAATAAGACGGTATGCGAGGCATTATACATAATTATATTTATCATATAAATGTGAAAATAAATATGCATTAAGGACCGGTGTCATGGGATGTTAACATCATATTTGCTTGATATATATCTAAAGTAAATATGACCATATACTTATTGCTACACGGTTATTCAAATGTACTCGGGAGTTTCGTTGTATTCCCTTCCAGTAAGACGTCCTCATTTTTTTGATACATCAACTGGATGCTGTTGGCTGCATAATCCATTTTCTAAATGCATTGGTACTTTAGTTAACAATGTATATACACACACATACATATATATATATATATATATATATATATATATATTTATATATATATATATATATATATATATATATATATATATATATATATATATATATATATATATATATATACATAATATGAAATTTTATATTTAATATTTTCACTACTTACGACGCGATTTGAAAGTTACGGCAACAACCCGGTTCAGAAACATATTGAATCTGTGAGCGTTATTTGTTGCCCAATAGGACACAGGAGAGTGTCACGTGGCAACGGAAGAATACAATTATATTAATATTTGAAGCAGCAACTATAAATATCAAGAGATTCGATAAGATTCACCGACAGAGTCGGAGTTTTGCAGTGGGTGTTTAGGTTAATGCATATTTTTTAATCTCTCCAACAGTGCTTTCATTTTAATTTTACTTAAGTAAACTTCTAATAAAATACAATTATATTTTTTTATATTTGACCCACGCTATATATATATATATATATATATATATATATATATATATATATATATATTGTGTGTGTATTTAGGCAGCATATTTTCATTTAGACAAACATTATTAAATAACACGGAGTGGTTTGTTTGATGCGCCTTTTTTATTTTTTTCAATTTACCGAATTGTCCATCAAATGTTTCGGTCAAATTTATCTAAATATGATCCATGGGTTTCTCGCTCCATTCATTTTTCTTTTTTGCAAGTACTTTCGATTTGAATCGTCAAATCATCTTCATAATTGCGCCCCCTCCCAATATAGAAACATCCTTGTTAACAATACCAAAATAATACACCATGATACCAATATCAAAAAATTAAAAATACTCGAAGCCCTCTACATAAAAACTAAACATCCCACAATTAATAATGTCAATTATGAAACTAGTCGAAACATATTAAAGTGTCTAGCATAATAATTAACATTACCAAATTCTTAGCCATTAGGTAGTTATGCGTTTGAATTGTATGCACTTTATTTAACGTCATCAATTTCCTAACGGTTTAAAGAGTCGAACTTTAAATCTATTGTATGTGTAGAACGCCATCACGCTGTCATGTACATTTCAACTTTACAGACGCGTTTTCTAAATATAAACAACTTGCCGTTATAATTCAAAAATAAGCACAACAGTAAAGACACTAAAACTAATACCGCCTGAAGATGATTTGACGATTAAAATCGAAAGTACTTGCAATAAAGAAAAAAGAATGGAACAAGAAACCCATGGATCATATTTACATCAATTTGATCGAAACATTAGATTGACAATTCGGAAAATTCAAAAAATCAAAAATAGTCGCATCAAATAAAACCACTCCGTGTTATTTAATAATGTTTGCCTAAATGAAAATATGCTGCCTAAATACACACAATTTAAACTACATGATGCAGCCGCACAACATGAAACGGATACGTGTAACTTCAGACTTAACTTAATTAAGCGACAAATTGCCACCGCCCAAGAAGTTATTACCCAGCAAACCTCCGAAATTAACAAACTTGAAAACAAACTTTAGAATACTGTCACCACTGATCAATACATTGTAATCCAGCAACGCCTCACTGAAATAATTAATAACTCCGAATATTCACACAGATTCACTATCCGAAATAAACTGAACTCTCTCTATATAGGCTCCATCTTACTTCCGAACAAAACACAGAACTTTATATACTTATCCGACCATGAACTTACCGAACAACAAAATGAATTTCTTAACTTCGGACCTAAATGCCATTTATTTGGTAAATACAACCACCGAAATAAAAAGGCCGAAATCGAATTCTTTTTTGAAAACATCGTCAAACTGGAAACCGAACAACATATTACTACACATCCCGGAATTAAGGATTTGCTCTAGGCTGAAGCCATAAAAAAACAGGTACGATAAAAAACATCTACATCAATCTTAACACATAATTTAAAAAAAAGCTGCACACGAACTTCAAACCCATCCAAACATGATTGTTAAAAAAGCAGACAAAACGAACATCTATGTCGTTCTCAACAAATCAGACTATCACACTAAATTACAAACATTTTAGATGACAATTCGAAATTTAAACAAATTAAAAGAAACCCCATAGATAAACTCAAGACACAAGTAAACAAACTTATTACAGCCAATAATGTCGTAATTGATAACGTTAAACTCCCCAAAATAATTGGAGATTATAAACCCGGTTACTTGTACGGCACTGTAAAAATTCATAAACCAAACTCTCCTCTTCGTCCAATAATTTCTCAAGTTACTACCCCCATATATCAATTAACTAAAACTATTAATGATCTTATATCCCCTTATTTACCTAGTACATATAGTGTAAAATCCACACATGAGCTCTTACACATACTGCATACCCAAAAAACAGATAATAAAATTACTGCATCACTCGACGTTGAAAGTCTGTGTACAAATATCCATGTATACAAAACAATTGATATAATTATTAATAACATATATACTAACCCATCCTCCCCCCTCTAAAAATTGATCCTGAAATACTTAAAAAGTATATCTTCATATCATCATATACTTAAAAAAACATAGATAAATATAAGCCGGTCTACCCAATTTTGTCAGAAGATATCATTCATATTGGTTTGACTGTAAAGTAGATGTTTGTAGACTGTACATTTAATATTTGTATTGCTTTATAAAACTGCAAATAATACGAATAAGCACCCCTGTGTTTGATATTTCCCGATTAATTGTTGGTGTGTTGCGTTCAATGTATCACTTTCACGCCCACTCTTATGTGTGATAGTTTAGTTTGTGTTTATTTATACGTATATATATATTTACATACATAATTGTATGCATTCTTATATATATATATATATATATATGTTCCAGTTTTTGTGTATTTATCCTGACAATTTTCTGTATCTTCTTCCCTCTTATCTCCTTTACCCCCTCCGCGTACCGCCTACCGCCTCTTATACAAGTTCACTAGGTGTGAAAATGAAAAATAAACATAAAATAAATAAAAAATATAAAAAAATTAAGCAGAATATGTCACTTAAATCGGATAATCTTTTTCTTCTTCCATGGGTGTGCCTCCAAAATAAAATTGTTTCTAAATTTTAACTTTTTCTGAAGACGTTCGTTAATACGAACGAAACCGGTCAACTCTCTTGTTTTTTGTTTTTTATCCTACATTTAATCCTGTTTTCCGTTTGTCTAGTTTTTTTTAGAAATATATATATATATATATATATATATATATATATATATATAAATATATGTATATATATATATATATATATATACATATATATGTACATGTCTATATATGTATATATATATGTATATATATATATATATTTATATATGTATATATATGTCTATATATATATATGTCTATATATATACATATATATATGTATATATTTATATGTGTATATATATATATGTATGTATGTATATATATATATATGTATATATGTATATATGTATATGTATATATATATGGATATATATGCATATATATATGTATATGTATATATATATATATATAGATGTATATATACATATATATATACATATATATATATATATATATATATATATATAGAGAGAGAGAGAGAGAGAGAGAGATGGAGAGAGAGAGAAAGAGAGAGAGAGAAAGAGAGAGAGAGTAAGCTATTAAAATATATGTATAGACATTAAGCTACACAGAAGCTCCCGCGTTTCATCCACGGGGGAATCTTCAATCTAAACTGAATAGAGTTATTTTTGCCGGGTGTTTTTATATACACGGCTAGCTAGTAAACCACTTAGAGTATTTGTTGTTCTCTCAGCCAATTGTTGGACTTCCCACCAATAAAAATCTGATTAGTGGTGCATAACAAGCGTTATTTATTTTCATACATGACTATCAACCTCTACTCATGTATCGAGCACCGTTGAAGTAGATACTGAAAATTGATACATACAAAATTATATCTCCTTATAAAATTTCATGTGGATACATGAAATCGTAATATATATATATATATGAATATATATATATATATATATATATTCATATATATATATACACATATGTATATATATATAAATACATATATATACATATATATACATATATGTATATATAACTATATGTATATATATATATATGCAATGATAAAAGCCGCAATATTAATCATTAATTTTAAAATGAGGCGAGATTTCACATAAAATTGACAGATACAGGATATGCATTTATGTTACTTGCCCAACACTGTCATTATGCATATAACTTTATAGTTACTTACTTTTCCCATACTACCTTCATGAAGAGAGGTATATGGTGATATTGTGTTTACATGCGTTTATTATCATCATACGGTTTTTCCTTGTGATTCAAGAAAAAAATAATCTGACCTATTTCGTATGTGTGAAGCTTCATTGTTTAATGAAAATATATATTATTTTGATCGGTCATTCACTGAATTGGCTGGATGTTTTAGCAACTCAAGTGGCTTTAAATTATTTTACTTTTCCACTGATGGATGCAACGTATTTTTATCATAAATGCATCGTTAAAATATCCTCATTTCAATCACTTTTCAGATGTGAAATGCATGATCGAATATCTGTGTAGTGAATGTTCCTTAAATGCTATAAAAAAACAGTACTCAGAAATATCAAGAACCCTAATAACAATTAAGAAAGGGCAAGTAAATAGCAAGGTAAAGTGCAGAGTTGTAGAAGGCGGTAACCTCACGTGTTTCATCAGGTGTCGCAAACTTTATTGAGTGAGATCAGCATGTTTACTACTCCAAATGCAAAATTATAAGGAATCAATATTCATCAGTATGCTTTAATGTAAACCATTTTAATATAGAGAAATGTATAATTAATTTAAGTGATACCCTACTAAATGTTTGCATTAAATTCGATGTTATCCTTTAAATAATATACTCTTCAGACTAGTGAAAGTTTGCGAAGTTTTCCTGATAAGATCAGTTGTTATCTTATTTTAGAAATACATCAGCACTATTTAATGTGGTGCTTTAGAATCATTGATTATATTGGTTTGTATATTAATAACGAACTTCTTCCATTTACACGTTAAATTAAATTTAAACTACAATTCAAACATATGTGTTGGGAAAGATTCGTACAATAGTATTTCAGCAGGTAAATTGCAAGTGTCTTTTAAACCAATCATTTTCATCAAAAATGTTCACAAAACTCATCAAAATAATACAGCTCATTCTAACGTATATACTAATCGGTCAACAGTAGTTAAGCTTACATACATTAAAATTAATTTACTTGGAAACTAAATAAGTGATGTATTAAAAGTTATAATTATTAGGAAAATTTCATGACTGATATTTAAAAAAAACATCTCGGGGAGAAACATTTAATTTAATTAAATGACCAGCAAATTAAACATATATATATATATATATATATATATATATATATATATATATATATATATATATATACAGTAAAAGTACGTTCTTAAAGAGTCCCGCCAATAAAGGAATACTTTTACTGCACACAATTAGTACTATAGTATTTTGAACGGTGAACCAATTAATAAGAGTAGTGTTTGCTTGAATCAGCAAAGAAAGGTCGCTATATACATACTTAAACTATTTTACTTGGAAAAATGAACACCTGGAAAAATCAATTAAATCTGGCGTTTATTCGGTAATATTGAAGAGAAAAATAAAATTTAGACATTGGGCTGAACCATTCTATCCGCAAGGCATCATTAAATAGTCTGAAATAAAAGCATACTTCCGGCCATTATATATATATATATATATATATATATATATATATATATATATATATATATATATTAGTCCAATAAACGGTATATACTAGAAAAATAAATACATTGTTGTTGTACTTATATGTTAATGACGTTCTAGATGTTTCCAGATATTATCACTCACCTAGCCATGATTTATAGAGTGTATGTTTATTTACTTTCTCTGCAAGAAGTTCGACACATGGTTAACGTATTTTATTCTAGGAGGACATACACAACGTTAGTTCTTGAAAGGCTGGCGCACTATGTTTAGTTATTTTGGGCCAACAACATGTATGAGAAGCTACGTCGACATTCCCTGGTAATGGCCACTTTAAGCGATTTGAAGAAATCGAACAACTTCTTTAGAACACATCATCTCTGTTTGCTACTCGGGAAAATATGAGAACAGGAAACAGATCACAAAAACGTTATCATAGCAAGATGATGTACTTTTTATCACAATGCCTAGGAGAGCAAAACAATAGATAGTTTACTACCACGACTTCCCTTAACCAGGGTAAGTAATCCTGGCACGATGATATCGTAAGGAACAAACATATAATATATTGACCACCCATCCCACAAATAGAAGGTAATGCCGGTGAGAAATGTATCATGTGGAATTTAAAAAAAATGGTACACTACATCACCAAGTAGGAAATAAAATGTCGGCTGACACCCCTTCACACTCACAGAACATATACTACGATGCACCCTCAAAATAAAGGAGGTAATACCTTGGATGGTTAGCCTATAACACGAAAAGGAACTAATTGGGAGTATACTGTGCCAGGATTTAGTGTACATATACAATGCTGACATCAAATTTTAGCTGAAAAATATAGTCGCCATTATAATAAACTTAGAACAATATGGTATACAAGGAAATACAATAGTTTATTGTAATACCCTATTAATAAAACAAGACATGTTAATAACAGTGAATTATCGTTCTTAATCACCAACCTCTACTCGATTTGTTTACATGGCGGCTATATATTTCTGACCCTATTTTGCTTCCAGCGTGTACGATTATAGCTTACATATTTAAGGGTGTTTAATGTGTGTGTGTGTTTCGTTTTTTACTAAAACATAGTTTAAGTAACTTTCGAGACTGAAATACGAATTTACTCTAAATCAAAAGAAACACTTTTTAAAAAGTAAGAGTCAAGTAAAAAAGCCATCATGCCTGTTTTTTTTCATTTATTTAATGACATAAAAATAAAGTACCTTATTCATGGATGTAAAGCGCAAAAACCCACCTAACAACATTTTTTATAAAAATATAAAATACACCCCACTTTTGTATGGATGTGAAAATAAACTCAGCGCCACGATTCATTCATAAACGCAATTTAGTCTAACGTATTTTTATAGATGTCAAGCGCGAAAGAAAAATAAGAAATTACGGCATGGCTGCCAGCGATTAATGTATTGCATCAAAGTTAGATTTTCAAATCTATAAAAAGTAAATCATAATTTAATTTCAAGTTCAAAATAGATAATGTACGACGAATTCATGAACTTCATCCAAAATGTGTGCAAACATTAAATGAAATAAAATACTCTCTATCGTGCAGTAGAACACTGAACGGACATTTATTTCATCTCTTGAGTGTTTACTTTTAACTATCTAGTAAGATGTTTAATGTGTTAAATATGAAAGATGATGTAATACAATAGTGGAATCCTTCAGACCGTCTTAAAACTGAGAAGGTATAACCTGGGAAGGCGTTCTTATGCCAACGGAACCGATACTACACTGATAAATTCTGATTAAATCAACTATGTTTTCCTTAATTTTAAAAAGTTCTAGTCACAAAATAG
Organism: Sepiola atlantica; assembly: GCA_963556195.1. Lineage (NCBI taxonomy): Eukaryota > Metazoa > Mollusca > Cephalopoda > Sepiida > Sepiolidae > Sepiola > Sepiola atlantica. Next base: position 226,699,444 of record OY744515.1, on the reverse strand, counting down.
TATGTGTTATGGATAATTTACCTTTTGGTTAAAATCAAAGTGTTGTATATGTTATCTTAACAACGGCGCCGGAAGTGTACAAGTTTAGTTAATTGTAATTATAATAATAATAATGTTACTATCGAGAGTAAATATAATACATATATAAAATATTTAACAACACCAATTATAAATGTATATTACAGAATAGCAATTTATTTGCAACTTAAAAATAAAATAAATATGCAAATTTGCGAAAGTGAGTTTTATTTGACAGAGTTCAGAGAATAGAATATAGTGTATTATTATATTTAAGTCAAGTCTTAATGTTTTTGACGTTAATATATTTAAGAAAAGATTAGATGTATTCTTATTTAGATCTGATGATATTTAAATTTGATTCAATTAGATTAGATTGCAACATTAGATTAGCTGAATGCAGTATTATCGAATATGTCGCAATGCATTTATTATGTTGTAGAAATCAGAACGAGTGTTATTAAATTAAAACCTATATTTAGTGATTGAGTATATGTGTTAATTGTATGCGTAACAACAGTTACTTTAAAGTAAGTTGGGCCAGAATAGTCAAAAGACATTTACTTTCCGGTGGTTATTTTTGGTCCAATACTTTGCGAATAGATTTCTTAAGTATTACTTAAGGTTCTGTTTAATAGCCAAATATTATGGCCCACATATAACAATTGAATCCTATCCTGTTCATATAAACTCCTCAATAATTAAATAAGTCGGTCTAAGACATATATTAATAAACAACTTAAGTAAAGATGAAGTTCGTAACAGACTGATTCATAAAAAAATATTTGCATGAATAAAATACAAATAAATCGAATAATAATACGGTGTATGGAGTTTGTTTTCGCAAGCTGTAACCGGTCGATACGATATTTAATATTAATGTAATCATCCGGTTTGCTATGAGGTGGACATTAAATAAAAATCACAATACAAAATATCCTCTTGCGTATTACACTTGCCCAAACATATGTTTCATTTTATAAAAATAAACTACAAATCTCTCTTTGTGATAGAAAACAGCTGTTTCATTGGATTATGTTACATCTCGCAGACAATCTGAAAACGATTTCCTTGAAAGGGATATAGTAAGCACGTAAATAGAAACCAGGATTATGAACAGCCCAATGTTTATGTTACAAACAAATTAAACAGTCTATTTTGAAATATTCGATAAAACTCACATAAGAAAGCTTCGGCTTTTGAAAACTGCAAGTATAAACTGTGCCAACATTAGCAATAAAGTAGCATCTGTTGATCGAGCAAATCAAATCAATATTTTTGGACTGTTTTTCTATGACCCAAAACCTAATTACTTCGCCTAAAGATACATTTCTTACGCACATCATATATATATATATATATATATATATATATATATATATATATATATATATATATATGTATATATATATATATGTGTATACATATGTGTATATATACATATATATATATGTATATATATGTAAATATATATATATATATACATACATATATATACATAAATATATATACATAAATATATATATATATCCATTATATATATATATATAGAGAGAAAGGATATATATATATATATATATATATATATATATATATATATATAAATAAATAAATAATAGTGAATGGTAGTAAGCTTGAAGCATTGTTGGGGAAATTAGTAGCATGTTTAAGAAGGTTGAGGACAATGCAGATTGCCGGGTAGTTCGTAAGCTGGAAGTAAAAAATAATAATACATCGATATAAGACTTAGTATTTTTTTCTTTAAATATTACATAACAACAATTGTTGGTGTCGGTTGTTTACGTGTTGTTCGGATGATTATTAAAAAATCATCTATTTTATATTTCGGGAAAATCTTCGCAGTGTAAACAAATAATAGACACCGAAGATAAATCATGTGTAGAGAAACCCAAATAGATGGCTGAGAGTAGGGTAAGGGCAAACTAGTCAGGCAGACAACAGAAATTAATACATGACAAATTATGATATGTATATAAATGTAGAGTTCAAAAATATGTGTTCATTATCAGATAACTGATAGGAATTGTATGCTAATTAATTAACTGTTAGTTTTGATAACATATTTTTTATTTTTTTATTTGTTTCTGCGTGTTGATGTTTAATTTTCGTATTTTTGTTTTGTTTATTATATAAAGTAATTAATTTATCTCTTTTTGTTATAATACATTTTATTACATTTTATTGAATATATGATATATTCAAAAAGTAGTATTACTAGTGGATTTTATTAAATTAGTTTATCGAATTAATGTAATTTCTTACATATTATTGCATTTTAAATTTAGTTTAGGCTACTTGAATCTAACTAAATCTGGGTTTTAACCGTTAGAATTGTCTAACGGTTAACACCCAGGGAAGTAAGTTTGCATTAAATGACATTTCTGTATTGAATGACAATTAGTTCATAGATTCAGTTTGTAGAAGTATGTGTAGTAAGTAATAGTATTTATATATATATGTATATATGTGTATTATTTTTACTTCTTGTTTTTATTTTATTTAATCTTTTTAAATATTTATAATTAGTGTATTTATTTATTTTTCTGTATTGATATATTATTTGTATACATTTTATATGTATTTAGATGTAGGGTAATAAGGGGCAAGTTGTTAAATTGATTAATAATGCCAGGATATGGAGTAATTGTTGGGGTTGGATAGTAAGAGTAGATCAATTATGGTATTTGGTTGTAAGGGGTTGTTATTCTCATGTTACTGAGGGGGTGTTGATATATATTTATATATATATATATATATATATATATATATATATATATGTGTGTGTGTGTGGGGAGGGGGGCCCACATGATTATTTGGGTGTGTTATGGTGGTGGTAGTCGTGGATGGTTTAATATAGGAGTTAAGTAAATATGAAATAGAGAGGAACGGGTGAAATGATGAAATTGGAATATAATGAGTGTTTGATATGAGGGTTGGTCAGTGGCTGAGAAGGTAGATTATTATAGAATGAACGCTGAGTGGAGCTCGTGACGCTGATGTAGTGAAGAGTTTAATATGGAGATGAGGATCGATTCTGTGATTCTTAAGTACCCAATGTATCTGATAGAGGCAAAGTTAAAGACGTGAATGTCACGTTGAGTAGTGTAGAATAGGGTTGTGCGCTTGTGGAATAAGGATATACGGGTGTTCATTTGCTCTTGGATGCGTAGGTGTAGCGGTCTTGTTGTGATGTCGATGTAGAATTTGTTTCATTTGGTGTATTCCAATTTGAGGCAGTTAGTGCGGTGACATAGACTAGTGTTGTGGATAGCGCAATTGGCGAGGGAGCAGGGTTCATGTGTGTGGTTAGTGTTTTTCTTAGATAGATGCTGGCGTAAGGAAGTGGCAGTGTAGGTTAGTAAGATGTCGAAGTTTTCACTGTGTATAGCCATGCTGATAGAATTGGTAATTTTACCACTAAGAAAAGGGAGTTTTAAGAAACAGGTGTCTGAGAGGGTGCAATGTCTGCGTGTTTTGGACTTATATATGCGGGCTATGGTAGAAGCGGGGTAGCTATTTGTGTACAGAGTTGAACGGAAGTTGTTAGTTTGTGTTATTTTGTCAGCAGTAGAAGAGCATTTGTTTTGCATGCTGGTGATCTTATTGTGGGCATACCTAATTTGGCTTTTATGGACAGGGCAGACTTAAAGGTATAAATAATTGTTTTCTAACGGGTTTTCTATAGAAGGTTGTATGTACGAAGCACTCTTCGGTGATGATAAGGTTGAAACCAAGGATAGAAAGTGAGCCAGAATCGTTGGGGGGTTCTATGTTGAATTGTAGGAGTCGGTATTGTTAAAGAGGCTGAATATTGGAGTAGCTTCATCACGAGATGTAAGGATTAGTAAGTCATGTATGTATCTGGATAAGAATATATAGGAAAGGCAGGTGCTTAGTGCACGTTGCTCTTGCCAGTTCGTGTTGGTGATGGCTAAGAGATCGGAAAGACTAGTACCCATGAGGAGGCCGGTGATTTGTTTAAATGTGTGTTGCTGGAAACTAAATTATGTGTTGTCGATGATGATGCATAAGAGTTTATGAATGCCAGTAAGTGTTAGTCCGAAGAGTTCAAGGTTGTCAGAGGAATACATGTGGTTGGTGATAAGGTATTTAGCTGTGTGTGCAGATATTGAAGTGTAGCGGGAGACAACGTCGAGGCGGGTTATATTTAGTTGTTAGACTGAAGTTGTTGGCGTTGGAGTTAGTGTAGTCTGCTAATGACTTGGTCAGAGTTGCTGACATGTGCGCGGAAAATAGGGAGTAACGGGTTGAGTAGCTGACGGAGTAGCCAGTAATTTTTGTGGAGTAACCTTACAGGTCTAATGTTTGTGTGTGTGTGTGTGTGTTGGTTTGCTTTGTGTTTAATCAGGTGCTAGAAGGTAGTGTAGTTTGCTGTTTTTTATGGTGAACTTAGTTTTGTAATTTTTGAGAAGGTTACGTGTGATGCAGACCAGGTGTTGTTAATAACATTTCGGACTAGTGTGGCTGAAATGTTTGGGGCGGGGTTCATAGGTTGTTGTTGTTGTTAAGGTGTCTAAGGGCGGACGTGATGTAGGTGTCTTCAGAGATAATGCATAATTACTTGCCTTTATCAGAGTGTACGTAAAGTTGATGTTTTTCAGTTTGTTTACAGTTGAGATATGGTGATGTGAGTGGTGATGGGTATATATATATATATATATATATATATATATATATATATATATATATATATATATATATATATATATATGTGTGTGCACATATTTTCTAAGCTAAGAACCGGAGCCCCCTTGTAAATAGATTGCTGAGTGGTATGTGGTATATACTGTTTTTTTCTTTCTCAAATATATAAACGAGCAAACATGTTTGTAACAACATCATTGGTAGATCATTAAAATTATATATCATTTCACAAAACTATGCCTTTCACCGACTCCCGATATAAGGGAGTAGTTAAATCGCGGTTTTCGGAGCACATTATTGTGTTATTTGAAGACTACAATAACACCACACAATTGCACTATGTAAAATTATACCCCCGGATTAACGACAGTGATTATTTCTTAAAATAAGAGCTTATTTTTAAAAAAAAACATGTATCACCGAATGATGAATATATGCATCAATACAAACATTATAAAGTACTAAACAAAGTATATTTGTAAGAGAAACCACAATTGTGACTGTTTTAAAAATGAGGATTAGCCAAAAAATAACAATTACACAAATGGTAGACACAATACGAAAATCCGCCATCTTACGTGCAATTAATATAGAATGTCATGTAACGAGAAAAACAGTTGGGGACATTATTAAAGAAAATAAAGGAGTAAATTACGTAAATATTATCTAGTGTAGCTCAAGAAGTATATATGTAAAAAAGATGGATACTACAAAATGCAAACGATAAATGTAAGGAGGTATGGTGTGTCTCTTTCTTTTTAAGCAGCTCTCGCCTTATAGATACGTACATCGGTATTTCTACATGAAGTTATCTCAATTCAATCGGAACATACGCAACACCTTCATTCATCTTTCGAGCAAAGTTCATGAAGAAGAGTTGTTATCATTCCGACTTTATCTTTAACATTAACAGTGTTTTTAACACTAGCTCGAGATAAGTATAAGCTTATTGAACATGACATACCTTTAGCTTCGTCGTACACATCACATGTCATAACGCCAGGTAAAGACAAATACATACAATGTTTATCTATTCACAAGGAGTAATCTCGAACACAATGATTTGCACATCTTTCATGCGAATCATGTATTTTTCAACCAACTCAGACAATGTAACCCCGTGCAATAATACAATGATCCATGCACATGTGAGCCCACACATACTACACTGTGTAGCGTAAGCGCCAAAGTCGTCGCATAGAGATTTAAGGCTACCCATACAACTTGTAGTATCATAAGCCAGGTTTGTGATGCAACATTTTAAGTAAAGAAATTTAAAATTATTTCTCAAAGTCAAGCAAAGCAAAGTTCCTTCTCTATTAGGCCCAACGTGTATCCAAACATTTCATTTTACGAAAACCTTATTTGACTATGATTCGATATTATTCCGGAGAATCAATATCTTACTTTAAAACAAGACTTCCAGATAACGTCCACACTGCTGACTATCGTAATAGATCAGAAGTAAAGACATCGCAGTATAAACAGACAGAGAGTAATCACAAGTATTACGTATTAGCAAAAGGAAAATTTTCCTCGGCTCACACTGACGGAAATGTCTCAATATGAGAAGTCAAATCATGTTGTTTAACTTCGAGGTGTTTGCAATGCTTATGGACGTAGTATAAAGCATTGAAATAGGCGCCTTTAGACTTAAGAAATCGTATTGGAACCTGTCTCTAGCCGATATGATGCTGAAACTTACAGCTGCACGGAACACATTCCATTATGGACGACCACTTTTGATATCACAAAAATATCATTTTCGACTATATACGCACACAAATATGATATATATATATATATATATATATATATATATATATATATATATATATATATATATATATATATATGTGGGTGTGTGTGATATAAATAGCGTACTAGTTATTTGTAATATTAGTAAATTGCAGATCAACGCGGTATTATAGGATTCAATCTTAGAGAGTGAAATCATTTATGACAAACTGGTGAGCAGTTTATAATTATAATTAAAATCAAGCAAACCCAGTAGTTTTTCGCCTGAGTCTGAAATAACAGATTCAAACGGAAGTATCATGTTTATCTAAAGCTATGTTATATTTCACTCTTTCGTTTCATTTTACTTTAGACTAAGTTTTCCAGAATCAAGCTGCACATTTCCTGGGGCTAACACTTGATTTCTATATGAGACATATAGAGATTCGAATATTGAATGAAAGTTACTTTTTACCTGTCAAACGTTGAGTTAGTAAAGTAGTGAAGAACATGATGTTTCTCTCATTAATTATCCTTTATTAATATTATAGGTATGTGTGTAGATAAATTGCCTCTGTATATATTTTAAGTGTTATACAATAATTATTTTATATTGAATCCTAGCGTGATAGAAATGTGCTCATTATTTATGATATAGAATTATTATAGGAAAAAAATGAAATATAATAGTTATGCTTCCGGTTTATATAATCAACTATTTCAACTAATAGTAATTCATGAAAATGTCCAGTAAACCATGGATTTTTGAAGAGATAAATATTATCCGCAAAATAATAAAAACTGATTCATTATACATTATTCGTAAGTACTTATTTAGAAAAATTACGGAACAATTTTGAGTTATGCAAAAAGCAAAACAATTATTATTTTAATTTTCACGTATTAATGAGCAAAAAGTGTTTGCAATGATATATCTCGCAATAGCTAACGATTCGCTGAAGAACATCAATTGCAATGGTTAATTACAATGTAAAATATATTATATTTAAATATTTGTCAAACATCTAAGGCATATGAAAACTAATTCATTGAATCCTCTTATGTATATATATATATATATATATATATATATATATATATATATATATATATATATATATATATGCAATGAATCATTTCTCGATCTTTCTTCCACTGTATTTTTTTTTTGATGCGATATTGTTAATAAGGCGTTTAGTTTATTATAATGACCATAAAAATAAAAATTAAATGATGGGAGATAAAAAGAAAAAAAGATAAAGGCGAAGAAGAACAAAAAAAATTAGAAAAAATCAGAGGCGTAAAGGAAAAACACATCAAGGACACGCGTTTTATTAACAAATGAGATTAAATATTGAATACTATATTAGTATTTTTCTAAAAGTATACCAGTTCTTTAATATATACAATTATGAATTGAACGATGTAAATGTAAACCATAAGTAAGAAAAACAAAAAAAAATAAATCGATGTAAGCAACATAGTTTTCAAATTCAAATATATAGGAGTTGGATGTAAAATATTTGAAAGACTAAAAGTAAAGTTGGTAATGTGTAATATAGATGTGATACATTTAGGAATTTATTTATTAATACATTAATACATGAAGACATGGCATTGAATTCAATATCTCTTCATATATTGATATAAATTTAGATTTAATCCATCTGTATGTCTTTCCAATTTTCCGTCAGTCTACCTATTTAAAACTTAATAAATACATCACAAAATAATCAAGAATACTGCATTTAGCTAACCTCATATTTAAACATAATACAATAAATACAAATATAAATAAATGCGAATCTTTCCTAAGTATATCAACATCAAAACATTTAAGTCTGTATGTGTACTTATTTCTCATGGCAGAAAAATGTGACACAGGGCCGGAAGGTAGAGAGAGTCAAGCCACTCCACTACAAAAGGACCATTCTGGATTATAAAACTTGCCTTGGCAGTCCCGTCGGCATTTTCCGATCGTGGCGCCTCAGTCAATAAGAAATAAACTTACTCAACCCTAAAAGTAGGAGGCAAGGCCTGGAAGGGTACACCCCTAGAACAACACAGGGCAACGACTCAGATCGGCCTCAGACGATACCGGTCGAGAGAGTGTAGCATCTTACAGAACATATACTAAACTCTGATCTTATCCAACAGCTAAATGATGGAGTGTAGACTTTAGAGGCTTACTTGGTATTAGTCTACCTCTCACAGCGGTAAGATGTAGCACAAGTTCAGAGAAGTGGGACTAAAAAGCCAGCACTTTTGAGTAAGAGCAATTTGGCCTACAAAGCATGCATGGACAGACTCGTAGTTAGAGCGCCTTTGCTTTTCAGCAATAAACAAACCCAATCTCAAGGTGTGAGAAGGCAAGGTCTGAGAAGGTTGGCTTTAATGAATTGCACAGGGCAATACTCCTACCGACGGAATTAAGGTACAAAGGGCATGACGGTACCGGTCTACAGAGTGTATTATTGTCATGAATAGGAACATATCCTACACTCTGATCGTAGCCAAAACGCAAGTTATTTTCCTACAGGATATTAGATACAAGGTAACATCATTTTTTTAATTTACCTCCTATCTATGAGACTAGACACAAGGTCAGGTGTGGTTACCCAGCGCACTATGATTAGCCCGTTCTGGGTTACAACAAATGCCCGAGCAGCATCCTTGGTATATATCAATAAGCGCACCTCAAGCGATTAGCATAAAGAAATTCCTTATCAGAGAGAATGCAAAGCCTGCGAGAGCGAAACTCACAGAAATGTATAGGACAATACCTCAAACCTGCGTAATGAAGGTGCGAATCCCACAACTGTAGCGTTCTACAGAAGTAGCATTCGTCGGACATATATACACTCTGATCTTTGACAATAGGCCAAGGAAGATTTTTTTGGGAAATTTGTAAAGGTAAGTCTATATTTATCTACCTCCCACAGCAATAAGACGTGACACAAGTTTTGGAAAGTGAGATAGAAAAACCTAGAGCATTTGAGAGAGAGCAGTTTGGCCTACAAAAATTCCTGAGTAGCTCCGAGGCATTTTTCCGTAGGGGCGTCTCAAGCGATTTGCAATAAACTAATCTCATTCTGAACGGTTTAGAAGGCAACGCCTTGTAGGATTGACCGCCTACAACCGCACAGGGCAATACCTAGACCATTAGAATCAAGACCCGAATGCAAAAACTGTACCGGTCTACACAATGTAGAAATGGGAAATAAAAATGCACTCCAATCTTAACCAAACGCCCAATGAGGATGTTTGTAAAAAATATAAGTCTTACTTTGTATTAATCTAATTTCCATAGCGGTAATATGTGATTCAAAGTTGAAAAAGTAAGATTGAAAAGTTAGTTCCAACGAAAAAGAGCATTTAGACCTACAAAACTTACTGAGCAGCTCTGTAAGTATTCCCCGGTAGAGATGCCCCAGGCGATCAACGATAAACTGCTTCCTTCGTCTAAAAGTAAGAAGGCAAAGCCTGGGAGGTTTTACCATCCAGAATTGCGCAGGACAATACATGAGCCCGGCTGAATCAAGACTCGAAGTCATTGGAATAGACACTACAACATTCATCGGAACAGATGCAACAATCTGATCTCACCCAAAAGGCCAATCATAACATTTTTGTAAAACGTGTATGTCTTACCTTTTTAATATTTAGTTATATATAATATAACAGTATGTGTTACAAGACCATAAAGGTTTGGAAGTAGTTCAGAGTTCGCCGACTTGTCTATGCTCAATACTATTTTATGTCAGCACTATACCACATTTACCCTATGGATTAAGGATATTTAAAATTACACATACGTTTTGACATGTTGCAGACGTGTGAGTCTTTAGTGCTTACAATGCCTTTTGATTAAGAAAAAAGTAGTAATTTACAAGAAGTCATTTTTTAATTTTTTTTAATACAAAGTACAATCGGTGATAGGGAGTGGATAATCTTAAAACATCCAAAATAAAGAAAAATAACAATAATACACAATAAAAAAACATACAGCCTCCTAGGCGGTGTATGTTTGTAATTCTTCCCCAATACCTGTCTAATTGTCAACCGCTGGCATTTCTCGGTATAAACTGAAAACAAGAAAGTGAGTTACTCAGTAGGAATGCAGATATGCCTGCGGGATGAAAAATATGGCGTGGATTCGAAGGGCAGTTAGTGTATTCCATGATAATCCGATTTGGGGCAAGTCACGGATAAACTAAATCTTAGGCGACGGCATAGTGAAAGTTTTCTAATACCAAGACATCAATGTAGGTTCATGGCCCAGTCATTCCACTAGATATGGGACTTAATAATCAAGCTGTTTATCTTTGCTATGACCTAAAGACGGCGTGCACCAGGCCTAGTTATGGAACATGAATTCAAAACCAGTTCGACTAAATACACATTAACATGCACTGCCCCTCTATCATATCTGATTCTGATTTTACTTAATGTTTAAAATAATTAAAAAAAATCAGATCTTGATGTGAAAGCGACGATTCCCTGTTTCTAATAACCGATATTTAAACCAACATTACTAGTCTAGGTACGGGTCGGATCGAGAGAAATAACATGTGTGTTTTTCTAGTCTACAAAGGAACGACATTGTAGATACAGATGCTACATTGAGAGAAAGCAGCTGATCGAGTACAATACGAGTCGTCTCCTCGTTGATATGATTCCAAAACTCACAAAGACTGCTGCCAGTGAAGAAAGCGTGCTCAGCCAGTCCTTCTTCATCGACATAGCAGCGAATACAATATAGTATGATCACAAATGTTGTTTTGTAAAGCCTGCCATGGAATCGTAGAGCATTCAGAATTATTGAGATGACTTCGACCTGGCGCCCCACATCACTGAGATCAGATTTCATCCTCCGACAATCCCAGTCGCTCACTCAGTGTATCAGAAGTGCCACCCTCTATTAACTCTATATATAAAGTATTTCTAGGACGTGCAAGATCACTGGACACCGGCAGCAATCTCAGTGCAACTCGACATTCCGAAGATGTACTGCGTCTGCCTACTTGGTTTACGTCGGGCTTCAACCAAGTGGTCGGGGATGAGGTTTAGAAAAGCCTTCTGAACTGCAGAACTCCATGCAGTTTCTTCTATCAGAGTACGACCCAGCAATGACAATCTCTCGCCATATAGATTACTTGCCAAGCCCAGCATTCCCAGACGTTGAGTGCAAACTTGTATTCGGACAAGCGGCTTTATGCGTTGCCACAATATTTCAAAGAGCAGATGCGTAAGAGCTGCCAAGCAGTCCCCAGGAAGAGGCAGTAAAACCTAAAGGTAGAGGATAAAATGAAATACGTAAATTGCGCACGTCTCTGCTCTACCTCTCATGGAAACCCCCCCTTCGAAACCAAATCTTCCGAAACGCTTCGACCTAAGACTGTACTTCCGACCTATTGTAATAAAGCTTGTGACTTGGACCTGATCAAATGCCAATGATCCGGACCGGAACATATGTCCAGTTAAAACGGCCTGGAAACGCATCCACCTGGTGTCAGGCAACCAATCTCCGGCTATTTGATGTTAACCTCTTCGTGCTGGTTTAGTCCTATACTTACAGTACAAATGTCTAGAGTGTCCGCCACAAATTCAGTGACATCATCGACAAACGCGGAAACCCTGGCTAGCGCACCACCAATAAGAGCAATACTGGTAGGGCGGGTCTCGTCGCCCAATCCTTGAGTGGGTGAAGAAAATTATCCAACGCAAGGATATGAAGCAAAAACGACAGAGGCACCCTTGACGTACCGACTGAGAAACAATGAACGATTCCTCCGCACCCCGTTTACTTGTACCAGAGCCGTCGAGCTGTGATACAGAATCTTTCCGAACATTTGCCCTTCTCAAAGTAAGGCATTACTTTTTTTCTTTTTGTTTGTTTGTCTTTTCCGGTGGGAACATATTTTCTTTTTCTTTGAGAAAATAGTCAGTACAGCTAGTCGAAGTGACGGTGCGTTACAAAATTAGTCGTTATGTTTGAACGTAGTTGTGTGTTGTCTATACTTAAGACATATATAAATGTTCTTAAACATTGTTTTAAATATTAATATTACGTAATGTTTTTAATGTTTTGCTGTCTAAATGCATATTTAATTTCATATTTAAAATAGTGTAAAGAAACTAAAATTTGAAGAAAATTTATGAATTTATATCTACAACATTGAGCAAATATAACAAAAAATCTAGTTCATCTGAATATTCAGAAGTTCTTTAACCGTGTTTATCAGGTTTTCACAATACAAAATAGAACTTTATATGACGCATATTTTGACGAGTTTCACCTAGCAGCAAGAGAAAGAGAGGAATGAGAGAGAGAGAGAGAGAGAGAGATGGAAAGATATATTTATATATCTATTTATATAGATTATTATATAGATATTAATATATAGAGAGAGAAAGAGAAGGAAGTGAGAGAAAGTGATAAAAAGACTGATAGATGAAAAAGAAAGAGTGAGAACGACACGCATAAAGACATAGAAAGAATGGGATAGGGAGTGTAAATTGATTGATAATATTTTACCGAGCTGAGATTCTAAAATGTCAACGATAGATTGGCGTAAGATAAGGCAAAGTCAATATTGATCTATTATATAAACAGATAGCGCAACACTAAATATGTCTGGAGAATATGGAATGAAATATTAACTTAAGAGACTGATGATATCAAAGTGGCTGTATCTTACGTATGAATCGTTTCAAGTCAAGATAATACTCAAGAATAGACACGTGAGTCTATGGTCGTGTACTTCCTCAGTATAACCTGTGCACCTAAGTATATATATATATATATATATATATATATATATATATATATTTACATATATGTGTATATATATGTATATATAAATATGTATATATATATGTATATATATGAATATATATATGTATATATGTATGTATATATATGTATGTATATATATATATGTATATATATATATATATGTATGTATATATATATATATATATATATATATATATATATTAACTCGGCATTGTTTCCAGTCGTCTTGAACGGCTTCCCATTGGAATCAAGCAGTGCCGACTCAGGAGAGGTGTTGTTTGGGATTGCGCAACCCTTGCTTCATAAGTACACGCGCAGCCAGCCCCTTATAGGGGTATCCATAGTCTCTCTAGACTGAACGGAGGGCCTATATATATATATGTATATATAGATGTATATATATATATGTATAAATCTCTCTCTATATATGTGTGTATATATATATATATGTATATATGTATATATATATATATACGAATATACATATATATATATATATGTATGTATATATATATATGTATATATATATGTATATATATATGTATATATATATATATGTATATACATATATATATATGTATATACATATATATATATATATGCATATATATATATGTATATATATAGGTATATATATATATATATATATATATATATATATATACAACATTTGTTATTATCGCAAGCAGGAAGGGAAGACACATTTTATCGTTCATGATTAAAAGCTTATCAAAGAAAAGAAAGAAAAGCCAGCCAACCGGTTTCGCGCTCTCTGAACAAAGACTGTATCGAGGGATTAAAACAATCAGGGATTTGAAAAAGGGTATACACAGGAGAGTACAGAAAATAACATAGCGTTATTGTTTGTGTACAATGGAGGATGAATCTTAGAGACTCATCACAAATAATCCTAACATACATTGCTTACAAAAGGAAGGGACGTTTAGGATGAACGTGGATCGTCTCCAAGATCTTTAGATGGTATGATTAGTGAGCATGACTGAGAACGGTTAAGGTGTCTATGCTAGAATTCCGTGTTATTTTTTTGTAATTATGTGTTATTTTTAACGTCCGTTCAACGGAAGGTTCCATTCATAATCTTACTCGGAGTGTGCCGTTTTAATCTCAGCGAGTATATAAACCATGTAAACGTATGTTTACGCTAGATTGATGTAAGGTAAGTCGATGAGGTTGTTGTTACCAATACATCGAGGAAAGCTAAAGTGGAATTACGCTCTCCTTCATAGGTATATTTTAATGCGGGATACATTTTATTGAGTAAGGATAAAAAGGTGTTTGCTTCTGTTTTATTATTAAAAAGGCAAAATGTATCGTCTACATATCGAAAGTAGACTAAAGCTTTAGCGGGTCCAGATAATGAAGCTTTAAAAAAACACAAACATATTTGTCATAGTCGGTTTTAGGACTGAGCCCATAGATACACTATTTGCTTATACAGTACATCGTTAAAACTGAATTCAACGGATGTAGTGGCAAATTTCATCAACTGCACGAATATGCTTCAGGAATGAAGGATACAATAAATAACTACGATATAAAAAAAATCGGCACAGATATCGATTGTTTCCAATATAGGGGCACAAGTAAATAGGTAGCTAATATCGTAGGTACACATACATTTATTATCAACTTTAAAATCTTGAATGTACTTTGCAAAATGAAATGAATCTTTTGAGCAGTATTTACTATAGTACTTCAATACTGGCTGTAAAATATTGAAGATCTATTTTGCAACCGTTCTGCAGTGATGACCTTCCCATTGAGAGAATGAGCCTAACTGGGATATCCACTTCGTGAGTTTTGGGTAATCCATATAAACGTGATCTGATCTAACTGGCCACATCGAAAGGGAGTACACCGTTTTTCACCCACTTTACCAGTTGTTTCTGAAATTTAGTTTCTAAGGAAGTCGTTGAATCATGAGTGCCGACAGGGCATACCTTTACGAATTGATCCGTGTCGTTTAATATCAACATCATTTTCTCGACGTAGTCTTAATGGTTTAGTACAACAATCCCCGAACCTTTATCCGGTCTGGTTATTACCAAGGACTTATTTTGTAGTGGCATTTTTATGACGGCAAAATGTTATTTGTGCCCTTTAAACACTGAGTGGGATATTGGTTTACTCGCATAGCAGTGTTCAAGGTCATTCAATTTAGTTTTTAGGTTCCTTACTTTTGTCTCAGAAACAGGTAGAAGTCTCACTGCTTGAGAATTGAGTATTTCAAATTCTGAAAATACCTCTTCACACCCACCACTAGATCGTGGAAGACAGTATTCCAAACCATGATGTAGTATTAAAAGTTCAGCGGGAGAAAACCTTTGATAAGATAGATTAAGGACGTTCTTACCTACATCTGAGTTGGTAGAGCAACGAAATATGTTTGTATATTAAATGCTGCAACTCATTATTAAACTGAAGCATTAGTTTCTTTTACAACTACACGTATGTAAAATTGCATCATACCGTGAGAAACGAATTATTTCACGGCACAGCTCGTTTCTAATCTCTCGATACCACCTTTGTTAAGAGAGGGCGAAACCGGTCGGCTGGCTTTTTTTCTTGATTAACTTTTAATTATAAACGAAAAAATTCGTATTCCCTCCATGTTTTCGATGATATATTTACATATATATATATATATATATATATATATATATATATATATATATATATATATATATATATATATATATATATATATATATATATGTACCAATATGTATCTATATAATAACTCAAGCTCTTTAAATGTATATGTTTTGTATATAAATGCAAGCAAATTTTACATTAGATAAACATTCTTAAAAATAGTGTGCAAAGATGAATATCTCCTATATCTTAACAAAGATAACAGATTTAGATAAATATTTTCTACAAATAATTTGAGACACAAAATATTGTATTAACAAAGAAATTCCCCCTAACTCAAACACATTAGAAATGAGTAATGGTATATATATGAGTTCACGTGCCATTTCAAGAGAATAGGACTGCTATAAAAATAACAATAATAATATTAAAAAAAAATAAAAAATAAAAAAACATCATAATAATAAACTACTAATAGCTTCATTTGTGTAAATACCACGATCATTTCCCGTAGGGGTATGATTTATATGTTAAAGTCTAGTAATATATCAGCACGAAAATATATCACTGAAACCCAGTTATTTAAGAAAAATTAGTAGTTAACAAAGTTAAATATTACATTCTGAAACGAGTCAAAACGTAAAAATATTTTAAGCTATCTTTATTAAAACCAAGCAACATACAGTTAAAAATACGCATTAAACGAGTAAAACTATTGTAAAATGCTAAACTAAATACAAATCAGTCTGTGACACACAGTCTGGTGTCCTGGAATTTTTATTGTAACCGTTTAGTCTGGAAATACCCCGGTTAGTTGTTATCAACACTAACGATTTAACGTACGGCGTTTTGGTTGTCTTTTTGACTTCTCTATAGTTATGTAGTTTTCAGTTAACTTACTTTTTTCACCTAAAACTGATTTGAAGTATAATGGAAATAACTAGTGATACTTCTTGAGCATCCATTAATATGTTTACATTTTGACACAACAATTATTAGAACAATCGAAATAATAAAAAAACAGTATAATCAAGCAGATAAGCACGGTTATGTTTTCCAATGTTTGCTTGAATGTAAGTACTATTGTCGAAATACCCACGCAATATATATATATATATATATATATATATATATATATATATATATGAATATATATATGCATATATGAATATATATACTCATATATATATATATATATATATATACATATATATATGTATATGCATATATGAATATATATATACATATATATATATAAATATATATACACATATATGTATATATATATACATATGTGTGTATATATGTGTGTATATATGTATATATATATATGTATATATATATATATATATATATATATGTATATATATATGTATATATATGTATGTGTGGGGGTGTTAGTATGTATGGGGGTGCGCGCATATTTATATATAAATTGTTTTTATGATTTACATATGTTTGCCTGATCAAATAATACTAACTACATATGTGGCATATGCAACTCCAATTACCATAATAGACTCATCTACTTGCACTATTTTAAAAAAGATATCCTTGAATATGCAACATTACTTATTTTTACTTTGTGGTTTTCGTTTCGTTTCCACCTTTTTCATTTTGACCATGGTAGTCGTGTTCATATAGAACCTTCGTTTGGAATTAATACGCACTTAATACGTCCTGGGCATGCCGCATCAATAATAAAACTAATAAGGAAATCATAATATTAACTTTTATGAGAAGAGGTAGTTTACAATTAATTCTGATTCGGCTGACCGGTGATTCCAGTCTCTGAAAGTAGTAATGGACAAATATGCTCTGGCTATGTTTGGTAGTGAGAAAGCTTCTCAACTGACTGGTTTGAGATAAAGTCCAAGCAACCCAGCAAGTATATCGACAGAAAGAGGAAGATGCAGTGCGAGTCCAACAAGCAATCTAGCAATAAAAGTCTTCACAAGTTCACGCCAGCAAGAAAACAGGGCAATCAGAGAGGCAGGCGTTGTGCCAAGGTATAGTGGGGGGGGGAACTTATCTATCGCATTGAAAATGCATATGCCACAGGCAATATCATAGGCATGTATTAGGACATTAAGGGGCTACGGGTCTAACTAAGAGTAAGTTTGCTCCCTTGAAATTCTGTTCGGGAGAACTTATTACTTACAAAGTGAAGAAGATGAATCGCTGAGAATTACACTACCCTGATCTTTACCCACTAACGATTTAAGTTTCTCAGTCCGACTTGCCGCGGTTGAATAACTCAGTGTTTTGCATGAACTCGATAAAATGTCAACCATATCTGAGCTAAACAGTGCTATAGACCAGATTACCCATGGCACACCTCTAGGAAATAACGAGCTCCCCACATAGCTCGTCAAACAGTGTAAGACATAAATGGTATTCGTTGTTGTTACTGGACATAAAGTGAAGGAGCACGGTACAAGTGTTTACTTTCTATAAACACAAATGTGATCGGGGGGGGGGACTGCAACAATTACAATGATATATCGCAACTAAGTACTGTCGGCAAGGATTATACAAGGGGACTGATTGTAAAGTTACAGACTCTTGCTAACCTCATCTATCCTGAGCAACAATGTGATATCAGGACATGGACATCAAATATAGACATGATCTCTATATTGAGGCAACTTTATGAGAAGTGCAAGTGAAAATATATGCCGTTTCAAGTTGCTTATGTGGATCCCACTAAAGCATTTGATACTCATTGTCGCGAAGAGTTGTACTCGTAACTGTATAAAATTGACTGTCATCCAAATCTATTAAGTATCGTAAGGGCATTCCATTAGTATGTGAAAGATACAGTATAATTTGATGGGAACCTGTCTAAACCATTTGAGATTTGCAATAAAGTGACGAAAATCTGTGGTGTTCCGCAACCGTCTTAAGAATATTTTTCTCAAAGCTACTCAAGCATGCATTGGGTGATGAGTGTCCCGTTTATCTTTCCAGACACAGTAGAGGAACTTAAGTATGACAAGCCATGAGGAGAGGCCCACTTCATACTGCTCATGCGAGAATTGCTACTAACACTAGACAGGTACTTCAATTTCTTATGAACTGCTTATATGTTGTCTGTAATGGTGGTTGCCTAATCATTAGCTTGTCAAATACCAAATTACAATTCAAAGGCTCAACTGACAAGCTCACTATCAAAATTGACAAATATATCTAATATATTGGCTATATTTCTCATATCTCTTGTCTCACACATTTCAGAATCTCTCACGTTTTATACAGATATCAATACAAATAATTATTAAAGCAGCATGCGCATTGGCTAAGCTAAATAGAGGGGTTTAGCAGAACTCCTTACGCTAAGTCAACACAAATATACCACTCCATAGTGCATGCATCATAAACTAACTGCGCTATGGCAGTGATAGACTGATACGCTTTGCTAAAAAATCGGAACACACAAATACAAATGCCGAGGTGCTTGAAATAGCTGCTTTGAAATCCATGTAAACATTGCTGAGCCAACGCCGACTGAGATCACTAGGGCATGCTCACAGGATTGCCGATGTTAGACTCCCCAAATATCTCTTTTATTGAGAGTTAACAGAATGGGAGAGTGAACCTAGTTTCCCTCCTTCAAAAAAACAGGGGTGTCTACAAGAGAGACATGAAGGTGTTTGACATTGATTCGTTATCTCGGAAAACATTTTCTTCTGACACAGATACTTAGAAAAAAAACCCATGAAACGACAACTTGACATGCGGAAGAAAAGTGGAACATGAAAGTTTCTAAAAAGCGTGAAAGGAGGAAAGAAATGGCAAATACAATCGACCTTCTTCATTAATCCTCCTCCTTCATCTGTGGAAAATATGGCACAGACTGCAAGGCCCGCACAGTTACATATGCCAGTGTCATTCATAGTCCGGCACGACTGAAGTAGGCCTACAACAAATATGCAAATGCTCGCTGTCAACATTTGAGAGCAATCGGAATATGATTACAAAATACAATTGTTCTAGTGAATATATTGTTGGTAATTTTTAAAAAAATAAAGAAAACCTCTGAATTTATTTTATTAATAAAGAATGTATTTCCGAACGGGACAGCATTTTTTAAGCGAAATTCTTGCAGGATTTGTGTTATTCGGACGCTGCTCCATCGGCAAAAAAAAGTTACCAAATTGTATGCCAAGTTGACACCCAGACGTAGAGTCACACAAGTTGCTAAAGGTTCAGGTCGCTGAAATTCGACAGTTGTTGTGTAACTAATAAAACAATCAAGAAATTCGTTTTGGTCGATCATTAATAAAAGTTGCGTGAGATAGCAGGCGAATTGGAAGTAGCTGTCTTCAATATATTACATGAACATTTGTCTATAGGCTGTGGTTAAGATTTCTACACAGTTGCATTTTCTCACATTCAATTAAACATACAACTGGTCGACGTTTTAAACATTGTTTGGAACTGTTTGGTTACGAAGTAAAACTGAAATTATTCGTGAATATGATATAATAGATGACACTTTCATACATAGCTCTGCAATCTGACAAGCAGGATACTGTGTTGAAAGCAGCTGGTGAAAACTCTATCTAGCGACGAAAACATCAGCATGCAATCCGGTAATACGCAATACATATTGTGCATTTATCACTTTTAGAAAGTAAACCCCATCAATTAAGAATAGTATATTGCGTTGTTGGTGCGTTTCAAGGACGGAATCGCAAGAAAAATGTCACAGATGAAATAGTAAAAACTGTACTTTTAAGATAAATAAAATGCACCGTCTTAGAACTCGATAGCCGAAATAGAAAGACATTTAATGAAGTGTACTTGAAATTGCTTTCATACAAGCCTTTTTTTCAGATTTGGCACACAGAGAATAATTATTCATTGCAGAAGTGAGTAAATGCCCTAAAAAGTTATTATACACTAATAAAGAGATGCTGATTTTGAGGTAAAATGTATCGTTATACGTAAAATGAATCAAATTGTTAGAGAAACATTGAACTCAGTGTATTTGAATAGAATGGTAACTATATACATGAATAAAAACAAATTTTGCCTAAAAGTTGTTTAATTAGTAAGCAATTTGACTTATTGAGTCAGTTATTATGTTACATATTTATTTCTATAAATTTTAAATATATGTCCGTCATTGAAACGTAATTTCAAAAAGTATTCGACATATTAGTAAATAAAATATAATGTAACGACAATTTGAATACGAATTACCATTATTTTTCTTAAATTGCCTAATATTTGACGGATGTTACCACCGGGTTTCTTCAGATATATCGATCTGTAGGACTCCTTTAACGAAAAATAATACATAATATAGTGAATACATTAAACAAAATAGTAGCAACCATAAAAGTGATGTAAATATGCGACGCTACTATATATTTAGTAAAACGAAGGGAAGTATACGACATCATGATATGACCATTTTTGGTAATGTTCTGTGTGTAAAATACCTTATATATATATATATATATATATATATATATATACACGGCTGATGGATGAATACTTAATTTTTCTCTGAAGTAAAATGTCTAATAGTACTTTTACTAATGTACTATTGGATTTCTATTATTAATGTAAAGTTTGTGGCTGTCTCTTTGTAGCTACAGATATAGTATTACTTGCATTAATTAAACATTTCAATGATTAATTTTAGAGATGTGTGTAGAATATGTTGTGTTTTAAGGAAATACTATTTCTAGGTGGTACGCGCTATTTTGAAGTAGGTTAGTTAGTATATGTTTTCACGCCATGAGCAGGAAGTGTATTAGTGCTATTATATATCATGTAAAAACTAGCGAAATATACAGTGCTATGGTATCGAAATTATTTTGTGCGAAAAAAATATGTATTTACTCATTATAATATTGCATTGTACAACACGCTTTTTCAGATATGCACGAGTATGAAATAACTTCATCGTAAGAGAATACAACAAATAACTGAAAGTGATAAATCTTCATTTCTTTTTATAAGCGGACGACAATATATTAACATATCTTAGTAAATATGCATTCTACATGTTGATAAAGAACAATTAATTTTCACTTATTATTTAAGAGAACACTTATCATGTTTGTGATACCCCCATATATGTATGTTTTCTTATAAACTTTGTTTGGTAGCTTACTAAGTGTTTATTAAAACAATGCATGGATATAGGAGTATCGTTTCAAACACTGTATGCTCATAAACAACGTATGACATAATGTAACTCATACAAAAATATATATATATATGTATATATATCTCTCTCTCTCTCTATCTCTCTCTCTCTCTCTCTCTCTCTCTATATATATATATATATATATATATATATATATACTGATGGCTAACCCCTTTTTAATTTATTTGGCTACAAGAATGATTTGAAAGATGCGTTCCTATCCAATGCATTCATTTCGATTTGATAAAATATAAGTCAGCAAATGCCTAGCCCATGGATTTTAGAATATGCATGCAATCGGAAAAGTCATTCACACTTACCACAAAGGATCCAGCTATACATATAAAGGATATTCATTCGCAGCACTGCTCAGTACAAACGCATATTAGCAGCAAATAGCGTAGGACGCATTTTATATAAGCGTAAAACATTCCCTTATTATCTCTGTCACCAGCACCCGAAGCAATTCCGGAATAGGAAGCGACGATTATACTATGGTTCCACAATTTAATATAAAACGGACACGAGCACCAAGGGAAGTGTCGAAGTGATCAATTAGGCTAAGCGCTTCAATGGGGTTGTCTTCTTTTGATCATTGAAAAATGGTGGATGTAAGGGAATTCTTATCCACGAACTTATCGGATTGCTCTGTTGTCGTGAAAATCATGAATTGCTATGACGGCCCATGATAATAAGTCAAAGGCACACACACCCACAAACACACACACACACACACACACATATATATATATATATATATATATATATATATATATATATATATATTATATTTACACATAGTTGTATACTTAGGCAGCCTTTCTTCATTGATGCAGGTTTGACTAAACAGTAGGGTCAGTCACTGTGTGTTTCTTTTTTACACCTCTTTTTATGTTGTCGAACTAATGATCTAATGTTATGTTCGAGTATTAACAGGAACTCGCCACAACTGCTAAGGTTTTCAATTCCCATGAGTCTTTTTCAAGCACGTAAGGAGTTATTCACACTAAAACTTGTGAATTTATTGAGCAATTCAATTAAAACTTTTTTTAACATATTAAAAGCATTGCAGTATACGTTCTTCCCTCTCATATTAAGCTTTATTGATGGTGGGTTTGTCTGCTCGAATGTGTAAGGTTTCAATTATGCGGAGGAGCAGATGGCAATGTGAGACAGCGAGGATGGCAGTGTTTTTTACTAATGTGTCCGTGGAATTTTTTTAGGAGGGGATTTTGTGATCTACTAAGTGTTGGTAAATAGAGCTATGGGGGCGGATAGGTTTCGTGTAAGTCAACGAGATATATTCGTCCTAGTCTACAAATATATGTATTGTTTATAGAGACACATTTTCTTATTGGGCATTTAAATACATATACATCGTAACAAGTTTTTAGTAAACCGTCCACCAACGTCGGCTTATTTCTTATTAATAAGTTAGTTGTTTTAAATTGTTTATAGCAAATAGTGAAACGGGGTGTATGGATTTAGTCAGTAGTGGATATATGTTTAT
Organism: Sepiola atlantica; assembly: GCA_963556195.1. Taxonomy (NCBI): domain Eukaryota; kingdom Metazoa; phylum Mollusca; class Cephalopoda; order Sepiida; family Sepiolidae; genus Sepiola; species Sepiola atlantica. The sequence goes on along the minus strand of OY744515.1, from coordinate 226,675,912 downwards.
GTATATGCTTTATTATTTCTTAATCTACTTGATAATTAGGTTGTGTTTTGTTTCAGTAGTATAAATTGATATTATTATTATTATTATTATTATTATTATTATTATTATTATTATTATTATTATTATTATTATCATTATTGTTTTTGTTATGGCGTGTTTAATTTGCTAATCGACGATGTGGTTAGCGAAGTTATTATTGATTAGTGGTTGTTTAATGTCAGTAAGTGCGGTGTAAAATATGATATCAGTTGATGAGTTTTGTTTTACTGGGTGGATTAGATTTTTCACTACGGCTATTTTATATCCATGAGAGCATTCACTTTTCAAATTAATCAAGTTTGAGTAATTGCTTGTAATTTTATTGTACGCGTATGTGGCGAACGTATTTGTGTGGGTGTTTACTTCTATATCGAGGAAGGGTATTTTGTTGTTTATATTCTTTTCGTACGAGAATTTTAATACGTTATTTCCGAATGCATTTTTGATAAGGTTTATTTATCTAAGTTTGCAGTTAATAGAATGATGTCGTGGACGTACCTGACGTATACGAAATATGCTATTAAATGTTTTACTTTTAGATTAGACATGTGAAATGCAGAGAAAAACACTTCTATTGGGGCTGTAGAAAGGAGTAATTTACGTAGGGCATTATGGTTAATCTTGGGAGCGGGGAGAGTTTGATGATTATATGTATTGTTAATAATGATATTAATAGTTTCGTGTACTGGAAAGTTAGTGGGGATTACGTATACTGAAATACGTTTAATATATAAACAAAAATGGTTTTATTAGTTTTCTCAAAAAATAAACCAGTTTTAGTTTACATAACTCATCACGTGTCTGACGTAGACTCATAGGAGTTGAAAACGTTAGCAGTTTTTGAGGGTTCCTGTACATACTCGAACAGGATATTAGAGCATTAGTACGTGAACATTTAAATATGTATCAAAGAAGAAACAAATAGAGGTTGCCCCTGTTGTTTAATCAAACATTTATCAACATATATATATATATATATATATATATATATATATATAAATATATATATATATATATATATACATATATACATATGTGTATGTATATGTATAAATATGACTATATATAAATAAATATATGTATGTATAAAGAAATATATATATATATATATATATATATATATATATACATACACACATATATATATAAACAGATATATATATATACATATATATATATATATATATATAGAGAGAGAGAGAGAGAGGGAGAGAGAGAGAGAAGAGTGTAGTGTATTCTCAGTGCAGTTTCAACAAGAGATTATATGTAAAGAAGTAAGGCTACACACATTTGTAAACAGTTTTTTCAAGATTTATTTATTATCTTGTTATTTTATAATTTCGTGATGCGTTTCCAGCGTGGTGCGCTCTCATCAGATATGTACATTCATTTGAATAAATGTGTTATTGTTTTCCGTTTCTGCACATTTTTTGGTGTGCGGGTGTGTATGTATCTGTTTATATATGGTCATATATTTTAAAAATAGTTTTAGATGTCTGTTGTGCTAATGTGTGTGTGTGTGCGTGCTTTTAGTTCTGAATCTTGTACACAGGTAAGCAACCCCCCCACATATATATATATGTATATATATATATATATGTGTGTGTGTGTGTGTGTGTGGGTGTACACACGTACATAGGCGTATGGCTAGATAGATAGATAGATAGATAGATAGACAAAGATTGATAGAATGATAGGCAGATATACAGAAGCACATGCGTACTCACATCCACTTTTGCATGCATACATGCACACACATACACACACACTCGTGTGTTGCCAATACATTATGTATATATATATATATATATATATATATATATATATATATATATATATATATATATATATATATATATTTGGTTTCCACTCATGTATTGTCATCGCTAGGGAGGTAGTTAACGGTTTCATCAGCATAACTGATTGCGATTCTTCCGTTCTGTCTTGTTCTGTTATCTAAAGTACTCATCCTCAAAACCGCTTCGTAATATAATATAACTCTCTTGTCAACCGTTATTTGTATAGAACAGATCAAAACATGATGATTCCCTAAATTCGTATCATACCTAAACACGTGACGTGTAAAAATAGTGACTGCTAACAAACAGACGTCTTACGAATCCTAGATTAATACATAAGGAAGGCCTTTTACTCTCGCTTCTCTTACTTTTTCCTTTCGACCTCTAATTCCAATGGTGGTTCTTTGATACGCTAAGGGCGCATTAATGTAGGTTCTTATGTATACAGACTGGGCTGGAGATAGGTACATATATAGTGTGCATACCCTTGCAGAGATAAGTATGTATATAGTATGCGCACCGCGACGGCGATAGGTACGAATATAGTATGCGCACCGAGGCGGCGATAGGTACGTATATAGTATTCGCACCGGGGCGGCGATAGGTATGTATATAGTATGCACACCATGACGGCAATAGGTGCGTATATAGTATGTGCATAAGGGGGTGATAGGTACGTATATAGCATGTGCACAGGGGCGGCAATAGGTGCATATATAGCATGCGCACTGGGGCGGTGATACGTACATGTATCGCATGTGCACCGCTGGGGTGATAGATACGTATTTAGAATGCGCCCCGGGGCGAAGATAGGTGCTATTTAGTATCCCCACTTGGACTGCGATCGGTGCGTGTATAGTACGCGCACCGGGGCACAAGTACGGGGGTATGTAGTATGCACACTGGGCGGCGATAGGTACTTATATATTATATGCACCGAGCAGCGATAGGTACGTATATAGTATGCGCACTAAGGCTGCGATACGTGCGTATATAGTGTGTGCACCGGGGTGGCGATTGATGTGTATATAGTATACTTTCCCCCTGGGCAACGGAAGATGAATGGTGGAGAAGAAATAGCTTTCGCAAAAGGCAGAATGAAAATATGGTGGTGAAATGCGGCGACCAGGGAAGAGAAAAGTAGAAAGATAAAGAGACGGCTAGACAGCTGGTGAGAAATAGAGGTTTGAATATACAGATGTTACACACGCAGTTTTCCATTCTATTTTATGTTTTTTATGACCCCGAGCAACGTCGGGCAGCTCTGCTAGTCGATCATGAATTAAACTTAAATAATTGTAAGTAGATCGATCTTTACTAACAAGAGATGACATTTAAAAAGGTAGTTATAGATGTATAAATTACGTTGAAATATAGCGATTGAAAATAAAATTAGTAGAATAATAATAACGATGATTATAGCAATGATTTACTTCGGAGTAGAAAGAAGACCTTTCATTATCTTTCGAAAGGCTCGTAATTCTCGCTTCTCTTACTATTTTATTTCGTCTTCTCATTCCATAATCGATGCTACTCCTGAAGGATGTCAAATTGCTGTGCTATAAGTTTGAATTAATCGTTGGCTAGTATTAAACCTTGAAGAAGTATATTTAATCTACTTTCCATAGTGACTTACAGCCTTGTTTGGAGCGATTTTCATGATGACATTTGCATTAATTGACGTTAATAATAACATTGTATTGAGAATAATATATATATATATATATATATATATATATATATATATATATATTTATATATATATATATATATATATATACATATTAATGTATGTAAAAATAAAAATGGAATAAAGTATAAGCAAATCAACAACTAGCAAAAATAAAATAAAAAACACATATTGAATAGTTCTACCAAAATATTTCAATTGTTTAAATACAATCATCATCAGTTAGTTGCAGAACTTTAATTAAAAACAGAAAAGTGTTACCATTTATACAAAGAACGCAATTTGGAAAAAATAGTCACGTGTAATAAACAATAGAAAGAAAGAAAACATGGTTAAAAAAGAAAAAGAAAGAAAAATCAGCAGTTAGCATATAAACGCCGATCGGAAACGCTGTAAGTTAATAAAGTAGGAAGGAAGATTAGTAGTAATTTAAAATGAATGACGGCAAGGAATTAAACGAATAAGGAGGAGGAGGAGGAGGAGGAGGAGGAAGACGGGTTCAAAGTTTAAGAAGTTATCCGTTATCATATTGGTTTAGGTTCATTTCGATTAGAATCGATCTGACAGAAGATGTAGAAATATTATAGAATCCTGGTCTTTGAATAATTGTGGTATTATGACGTAGGATTAAAGATGATTCTATGAGACGCCGGAGTAAAATGTCCTGTATACGTTTTATTAAAATAGCCTTCTGTGTATTGAAGTGATGATCAACAGAAAGCATGTGGGTACATAACGCGTTTGAGGTGTCACAGTTTTTTTATAGCACGATTGTGTTCATAGATTCCTTCATTTAACAGACGTTGTGTCTCGCCAAAATATATTTTCCGCAATCGGCGCATAGTATAGTATACATTTCAGCTGAAGTGGGAGATGTAAGCACTTTATTTGTGTTTTTATGTTTTTTTCAGATTTTTTTAATAGTAAGTGAAGTAGCTTTGATAATTCTGAAACCATGTTGGGAAAGAAAAGAAAAGAGATGATAATTGGGAGAATTAGCAGGAAGGAAACCATTTCTTAGTATGGGTTGTGTAGTATTCGCAGCTGTTTTCGTATTTTTTATATTTTTTGATGCATTTGTATAGCTTTCTTTTTAGCGAAGAGAATGACATGTTTGGGGTATTTTAAAATTGTGAGAGAGAATTCTATTTTACTATATTCTTTAGAGAGATATTCAGAGCTACAAATACGCAAAGCTCTAAGATAAAAGCTAGTTGCTGATTTTCTTATCCTTTATTCCATTCTTATTTTTACATTTTGTCTGAAACATTGTTTCTTTTATTCCTCATACAAATATATATATATATATATATATATATATACATATATAGATAGATAGATACATCTCTCTCTCTATATATATATATATATATACATACATATATATATATATATATATATATATATAGAGAGAGAGAGAGAGAGAGAGAGAGGGAAAGAGGGAGAGAGAGAGTGCTTACCGAATACATGGGAAAGTCCACATTTTCGTGTTGTAATAATAAAAAAAGAAAAAAAAACAAGAAACATTATAGCCTCATGTATTAACATTCAACCACGAATTGAAACCAGATATTAAAACGTGTTTGCTACACAACGAAACATAACCCGGATAGCGACCCGTCTTCGACAACCACCACAAAAATTAAGACATTAGCTGTGATTTTCCCGTCAGTTTCCAATTTATCTTCTTTAGTTTTCTCCTTCCCTTTAACCCTCATATCTTTCTCTTCATGATTTTCGTTGTTCTCAATTAATTTATAAGTTATATTTTTATATCCTATATTAAATACTAGTTGTACTCCATTTCATTTCATTTCATTTTGTTTCATTTCATTTTATATTTGAGTGTAAAAGCTCTTAAATCCAACCACGTTACGTTTCAAATGTTACATTCCCTTTTCTTTCGTTTTCTTTTTACCCTAATATGGTATAAGATAAAGATTGGAGTCTAACTCTGCTTTATTTGATCTCAGTTTATAGCGGGTGTTTATCAATTTCATCGGCAGGCAAGTGCTTCATATGATGTACATGTCTGTATAAATAAATAAAATAATCATATATATATATATATATATACATAGAAAGAGAAAGAGAGAGAGAGAGATGATAGATACATATAAGTAGAGTAAAACATTTACTTTCAGTTTACTTTCGGCAGCCTCGTAAATATCGTTTATCTAATTGTCCTTTGTTATAATCAGCACGTAACATGTATGGTTCGTTGTTTTATTAAAGCATAGTCTGAATGGGTAGAGAGATTTTATAAACGTCAGAAAACTGCATTAGATTGACTCTTACAGTTTCAGTAGATGGCATCAACAAAAATATGGCGGGCTTCTTTTAAGACAGCCCGATAACAACATTACATGTGGATTAACTTACACGCCAAACTTCTAACTCATTTAAAAACGTACTTACTCGACGATTCACTCATTCACTTCCACATATTTCATTACATGAATAACATTAAATACAGAATTCAAATAAATAACATTTCTTAAATTCTGTGTATTATATGTTATAGATATTCTTTTTTGCAGTAATATTTTAAAAAAGAAATACTTAAATGTTTGTTTTCATATTTACGTAATAAATTACAAAGGTATATAAGATTATAATACAATATTCGTAATTAAAATAAATATGCAATACTTTTTTATAGATAAGTAAACTTTTATCAGTTACACGAATTTACAGATTAAATACTGTTTTTCAGTTTAATTTACAAATTAACGATCATTTTAATGTGTAATACATCATAAATGGGTATCTTCTAGAAAGCTTTATATACTCATAATCTGATGTAACCTGTTCCAATAAATGTGTACATGAATTTCTCACCAATCTTTAACAAAAATATAGCATACACTGTGAATCATATATCACATTCAAAATATCGAAGTATCTTTATTGTTATATCTATTATTACTACAATAATTTACGAACCACCTCTATTTTACTATTCTTGACCGGCATACCTTCAATGGTGGGTGTATCGAGTTTCATGTTTAATGTGTATTACGCTGTTATTTATTATACTCTTTTTGGTATTTGAATGAAAGTTTCATAGAAAAAACACAAGGATGGAATTCAACATTAAAGCCATTATTAGCTCGCATTCTGAAATTAATAAAACACATTACATGTTATCTGAGAAAACGAAGTGGAGATGTGTACTTATAATGACGATATATCATTCCTTTATACTGGTATTTGATGAATTGACGAAATATGTTAGTAGCTATAGATAGGCACGCCTATGTCGCAGTTTAAAATACTACAATCTGTAACTGGAAATGTTTTCTGTGATACACATCACCTATTTATTCGTTATTTTTACTAATACATATAAGACAATTAAATTGTTTATTTATATTTAATGATATAAATTTAGTGTTAGATACCGCGTTCAACTTAAAACTATATTGCTCAGAACCCATCGTCTGTTTTGACCCTCTTTCAAAAATGAGAGGTTTCATGATGTATATTGGCTTCACTAATTGGTTTACCACCTATTTTAAGCAGTGAGCATTGTCCTGTCTATCCACATTTGATGTAATTGAGATAATTTACACAGAATCTGAAGTAATCATTTTTGTTTAATGATCAGCAGTATTTAAGAGTTGGCCATTTTTTTTATAGTATTAGCATCTTCTTTGATCATTTTGTACACAGCAGATTACGTAACTCTCTCAAATTTTGTGTTTGATCATATTGCGAGAATGATATATGATATATATATATATATGTATATATATATATATATATATATACATATATATATAAATATATATAAATATATATATATATATATATATATATATATATATATATTTATATATATATATATATATATACCTATATATATATATATAAATATATATATATATATATATATATATATATATATATATATATATATATATATATATATATTACTGTCATTTCACCCATAACAGGTATACTGCAACTCAGACGTATTAGGTTATATTGCTTAGGATGTATAGTTACAATCCAAAGTAAGAGGCTGTGCATCAAGATCTTTGGTTGTATTACATTTCAATTTCTGCAACTTGGTACAGTGTGGGAAACAGGGAGCAGGTAAAAAATTAAAAGGTCAGTTATCGGGAGAAATAAGCTTTACTATGAATTCGTTTCGCAATATGAGCATTCTACGGTAAATGTGGGGCTGATGTTTGTTCGCTTCGTCGGGGTATAGAGCTTAGGGGAGAACGAGAACAGTAAGGTCACTGTAGCACATTTTGCGGAAATTATTTCAAAACGTACATCAGAGTTCCAAATTGAAGTGATGATGGACTGACTCGAGTTTAATATATAGTACTGGACTTATTTGTTATATACTGTATTTTGCACGTAGATGTAGACGTAGCAGTTTCCATCCTTTTCCTCTCAGATAACTGAGCTTTCATTTTCTAAGAGCGGTCGGTGATTATACATTTTTTATAGGGTTATATGTTAAAGACGGAATTTTTTGTTTTCGCTGACACAGTAAGAGTTCGATGTGAAGTTTACATGTTACTTGGTATAAGGTTCAACACTAACATAAATGTGCCTTTTTGCAATAATGTTACATCTTAATGGATAAATAATTATTTGATTTACTATAAATGTTGCCTTTTTTTAAGCCGTGACGAAAATGCATAGAATAATTATTTTGGTTCCACATTTAAGCACATCATCTTCCGTCTATAGACTGGCGTTACCATAATTATCATGATAAACATACTATCATCACTAATATTGTTATTATTATCATAATTACTTATTGGGTTGATTTCTAATTTAAATAATTGGTGTTGTCTCAATCACAATGGACTTATCCTGATTTGATTTACTCAATTCGTTTATTCCACACACATTATTATTAATGTCACTATTATAATAGTATTATTACCACAAATAAAATTATTAATACTATTGAATTTTTAATTATTACTTATTTAATTATAATCGTTATTATAATCATTATCATTATCATGTTTCTATTATATTAACCATTTACGCCATTATAATATTTATATTATTATTATTTTGTATTTATGTCACGGGGCAGCTATTATCATCTGTGTATGATGTAAGTAAACTTAAGTGGAGTTTTAATTAATGTTCCTCCTAATTATGTGCTGTAATTGGTTGTAATAAAGTAATAAAACCAATTAATTTATATATAGTAAGATCAAATAAAAACGTAAACTTAAGTATTAAAAGATAGCAAACACTAAGACAGATAAAAAAAAGAAAAAAGTATAGTTTAATGTATTAACATCCAACCAATAATTGAAAGCAGACGTGTTACAAAATGTAACATAAACCGGATATCGAGGCATTATAGATAGCCACCAAAAATAGATGTGTTTTTTTACTTCCTCTTCCCTTTTAACTTTTTTCTATTTTTTAATTAGCCCCCTTCTCTCCCCTCTCTAACCCAAATCTCTCCCTCCTTCCCTGTGTCTATCATCAATGCATTTAGAATTTATATGTTTATATCATATCTTGAATTGTATTTTACTCCATTTCATTTTATTATATTTTATTTAATTTTATATTTAATGTTCAAGATCTCAAATCAAACCACGTGTGTTTACAAATTCTAAATATATTTTTCTTTTCTATTCTTCCCTATGTCATTGTTCCCAAATATTATCTGAGTTAAACATTAGGAGTCTAAATATTCCTAATGCGATCTCAAATTAAAACGGTTTTTGATAAATAACATCGCCTATATTGTATATATCTGAATAAAAGTAGTCATACTGTATGTAAAAACTCTATTTACTATTGAACTAATTCAGATTATTATTGTGTGGATGTTTTTCTCGTCTGGATTACACCCCCCCACACACACACACATATATATATATATATATATATATATATATATATATATATATATACACCCATGTTAATGTTTTACTGACAATATTCAGTAAAGTCCGAAACAATACCAATTAAAATAAGCTCGATTAGCCCCGATTATAGAGTACAGATAATTAATACATATATTTAGACGGTTTACCAAGATATGTTTTTCTTTTTCTGATAGATAAGATTCCTCACAACAACAACATATTTTATTTCATTATTTATTTATTTTGCAAAGTTATAGTCTCCTACACGTGTTTCGCTACCTAGCAAAGTCCTTGCTAGAAAGTTCACCAGGGATAATACAAAACTAAATTATCGACCTCAAGAACTGGCAATACCCCACAGAGGAGTGCCTTAGATGCCACTACGTTAGTAGGAAAAACAGGTAAAAAGTTCAAAAGACACCTAAAAAACTCAGTAGTATGTTGTAGTTTTGATGTTCCCTCACAATAATCAAGTCTAGTGCAATCCTAATATAGTAAAAATTGGAGAATACCTCACATCCGGCGGAATATAGTTTAATTTAAAATGAGAATAGAATTATAATCATAGTTATAACTGTCATTTTTGTTGTAATAGGTAATTGTCATGTGGATAAAAATGTTTGATAATTTTAATTTAGGGTATTACTTGCTACTTCTGCATTCTATTTTTATTCTATTTTAATGTAGTAATTTACGGCTTGCTCATTATTTGTAGTGAATTTTGTTGTCATAATATTTTTTAATTGTGATTATATTATACTAAGATCAATACTAGTGGACTCATTTTATAAAAGAAGTTTAATGGTGTTACCATTTTTAGCATAAATACAATCGATTACAATAACAATAATGATAACAATGCTAATCATACCTACGATAATAGTATTAATAAAATAAAAATAAAAATAAAAATAACAAGATAATAATAATAATAATAATAATAATAATAATAATAATAATAATAATAATAATAATAATTTTTACCATCATTACCATCCTGCTACTTGTGAAGTCATTTGGCGAAATAAGTCTACAAGTGATGGTACGCTTTTATAGTTCTACTACCAATGGCAAGGAGTAAGTACCAGTCAATAATTAAGTGTTCAAGATAGTAATCGAAGGGTTAAGTAATTGAGATTAGATTAGTTTAAGTGATATCAGTGTTAATAGCTATCCCAGTTCTGGGTTTATGTGGGAGATGATTTTGGTAGAATTGGTAGTATGACTGAGAGGCTATTGAGGCTGTGCATTATAGGTAATACTTAGAGATTTGATGTTATTGATAGTTTAGTGGGGTGGTTATATATTGATAGATTTATAGATTCATCGGGACTTTTTGGGGTGGGGGTGGGTGGTAAATTTGGGTGGGTGGGTAGTGGGTTATAATGTGTTTTGAGGTAGGGTATAATGGGGGGGTTAATGTTATCATTCATGTTTGTAAAACAAATTCTTTTTAGAAATTATGTGGGGAGTTGGTGTAGGGTAAGGGGGTGTGGGTTGCTAAGGAGGTAGAATCTACTCTGTTTACCGTGGATTAATACCGCTGAAACCATAAGCTGGTTCAATAGAATTAGTAATAAAGATAAATGCTCCTTTATACAATTCGATATAGTAAATTACTATAAGGAACAGCACGACCTGGTTAACTCCTTATAGCCAACATATTAGGACGTACATTCCAAAGGTTTTTGTATAGCATCGGTGTCAAAACCCTCCCCAGGGGCAGCGGATTGGGAGGGACTATTAATGAAAATAGTGTGTTACTATACTATTCAGCCTGCAAAAATATAGCTTCATCAATTATAAGATATAATAGTTCAAAGATCGGTAAGTCACTGAATGATACATATATTCCTGGTGTGGATCCCAATAACGGATATTCATGTAGATCCAGCGTTGTAATTATACCTAACCGTCGTCTATCAAACAGATGCTTAGTATCCATTTGTAATTGTAGAGCTTGCAGCATCTGCCCATTAGAATGGAATTGTAGGATGTCAAGCATCGTCTACAAATGCGATGTAATATATATAAATATATATATATATATATATATATATGTATATATTTATATATATATATATATATATTGTATGTATTTAGGCAGCATATTTTCATTTAGGCACACATTATTAAATAACACGGAGTGGTTTTGTTTGATGCGACTTTTTTTTATTTTTTCAATTTTCCGAATGGTCCATCTAAGGTTTCGGTCAAATTGATGTAAATATGATCCATGGGTTTCTTGTTCCATTCTTTTTTCTTTTTTGCAAGTACTTTCGATTTGAATCGTCAAATCATCTTCAGGCGGTATTAGTTTTAGTGTATTTACTGTTGTGCTTATTTTTGAATTATAACGGCAAGTGGTTTATATTTGAAAACGCGTCTGTAAAGTTGAAATGTACATGAGCGCGTGATGGCGTTCTACACATACGAGAGATTTAAAGTTTGACTGTTTAAACCGTTAAGAAATTGATGGCGTTAAATAAAGTGCATACAATTCAAACGCATAAATACCTAATGGCTAAGAATTTGGTAATGTTAATTATTATGCTAGACACTTTAAAATGTTGCGACTAGTTTCATAATTGACATTATTAATTGTATAATGTTTAGTTTTTATGTAGAGGGCTTCGAGTATTTTTATATATTAGTATATCATATATCCACATATGACTTGTATAAATTATATCATCAGTATTTACATCAACAGTGCTCGATAGGTAAATAGAGCTAGGTAGTAAGCTCTGAAAATATATTTATGACAATTAAGCTGCACAGAGGTTCCCGCGTTTCATACCCGGGGGTTTAGCCTGAAGATTCCCCCGGGTATGAAACGCGGGAGCCTCTGTGTAGCTTAATTGTCATAAATATATTTGCATAGCTTACTATATATATATATATATATATAATGGTTATGTAAGATTGTCTAACTCGTCTCAGACAAGATAAATAGAGTATTCACTAGGATTAGGATACAACCATGTTGTAGCAATACGATGCCGTTTCTATTTATGGACTACAAAGTGAGTGTTGTAATTGCAGCGTGAGTCAGTTTTTAAGAAGCTACCTTTTTAAGAACGTGTTTCTAATATTGTGTTTACGGACGTTAATATGAGCCATGCGCTTAACATGTAATTCACACTTTGTTTTTCTTCACTGGGGCTAATTCTTAAATCAATATGCACGTATTTGCGACCGGGATAAGTCACTACTATGGGAGTCTATGTTTTTTGTGTACGCTCTAAAAACCTATAAAATCTATACCGCCAAATAATTATATGCACGCACGAAGCACGATAGCCTCAAGAAAGGTCTATTTCAAATTGATAAACAATAATTAACCAAAGAATGAGTTTTACACTCAGACAGATTTAATTCTTGAACCAAGATATTTCTAAGATGCACCTACTTTAAGGGGAAAAATAGACGAATTCAGTATTTTAATACATTTAAATAAAAATGAAAATACAGGATTACATTTATTAAAGTAGATAAACTGTTGTATATAAACACACAATGTAAACATCTGAATGTCATGTGTAAATTAATCATTATTTACTCATGAAGAACCATTTTGTAAGGGAGGTAATTAAGTAACAGTTACTTTTCGAACGTTTCTTTATAAAAAAAACAACGGTCGTCAGAGGCCAATAACGCTGAATATTCAGGTCGTCCAAAATTTGACAATTGTGTTTGTAATTATAAAAAAAAATGTAAACTTGTCGGCCGATCATCAATTGAACTTTGTTGAAATAGATAAGGTTTTTAAGAAATAAAACAGCATTGAATTCATAACTTTATATTAGAATCTGTGAAAGAGAAAGTGCGTTTTAAAAGGATACCATGTTTTCTCACAATCGATCAAACACAATAAAACGTCGACGTTTTAATCCGTTGTTTGAAAAAAAATAAGGGTGTTTCGTCAATATCTGACAATAAATTGAAACTGGATTAACTCCTTTACTCTGGAAACTGATCGACCGTCAGATGAGCAGACAACGGTTGTTAAAACCACTCGAAGAAGACAACACGCAATAAACTAGTAGTTGCATTATTAATGTGTTTGAATGAGGAACATCGTAAAAACGACTATTTTCCAAGCACACACTGTATCAGAAGTAAATCGTAACGATGTCTAAATCACATGAATTGCATTTCAAATTGGTGTCATTCTCGCAATATATTATCGCTCATAACATAATCATTATCTGCTTTGCTTTGGGTGTAACGGGTGTGTTTGGAATTCGTGCTGAACTAAATACGCTACACTCTTGTTTGGCATGTAAAGCCTCAGTATACTGGCCGCTTCTTGGTCAGTTCGACGAATCACATTTAGGCATGTAAGGCTCAAATTGTCTTCAACTATGACTTCCCTTCATAGTTAACATAAGAAGAGTACACTAGACGTCGAAATATTGGTAGAATATTTCATCTAAGAATGGGACGAGTCCGATATGAAACATGCGATCATGTAAAGCTATGCTATATAGGAGGTACCGTGCATATACACAGTAATCACTTAACTTTTGGATAATCTTAAAAAAATATGCTCAGTATACTATTCACTACTATAAAAATTCATGTGTTGAGAGAGGTTCATGATATTTTCTGTTTTGCTCGTGAACAGTCTTACTGCGTGTGCGGGCATCTATGCAGACCTGCATATATATATATATATATATATATATATATATATATATATATATATATATATATATATATATATATATATATATATATATATGGGAAGAGAAGGATGAAGGTAATCCGACGTGATGGGAAAATGAAAAAGGAAAACCAAAAAATGGATGTTTTTTATGTGTACATCAACGTTTCGTCTTGATTTATAAGACTTCATCAGGATGATAATATAGTGAAAAATGTCATGCAAGTACAAACACATGTAGGGTTGACATATTGGGAAAAAGGGAAGAAATAATGGCCACTACTGGGTGGACGTCCGTACTTGGTGAGGAGTGAAAAATGAATGTTGATGAAAATAAGTGAGGAGGAAGTGGAAAGATGGGGGTGAACAAGGACTACTCTGGCTGGTAGTAAGAGAAAGTGGTGGGGGATTAGCAGGAATAATGTGGATGGCAGAGATGGAGTGGAGGAGAGGGAGGAAGGAGGTGTTTGAACATATAGCTGCGGTCAAGACTGAAGGGGAAAAAGTAAGTTGGAATGTTTGTGTGTGGGGGTGTATGCAGAGAAAAGGAGGGTGGTAGAGAACGAGGGGGCTGTGATTTTGGTGGATGGGCGAAAGTTATGGTCTTAGAGAGCGTTTTGAGAAAATGAGGAGATTTAAGAAGGGGGTATAGGAGAGTGAAGGTAATAAAGAAATAGTTGAGAGGGGGAATGTTGAGGGGGAGAGGGGGATTTGTTGTGATAGGGTATGAAATATTTGAAATATTTGGAAAATGATGGCAATGAGTGAGGGAGTGGAGGGGGGGGCGGAGAGGGAGGAGGTAGGTAATTGAACAGGTGGGTATGGAAAATTTGAAATATTTGGAAACGTAGAAAGTTTCATTGGACTGCAGTGTTCAAAATGTGAGGGAAAAACGGAATGAGTTAGAGAAAGTAAAGATCTATGGAGAAAAAGTAAGGGTGTGAGTAAGCGGGAGAGTGTCATTAAGGTTATGGATGAAAATAAATGTTATCTATGATCAGTTTTTGTTCTGTAAGGATGATCTTGCTTATTAAGGGTGATAGATTAAAGAAGCCATTTCGTTGCTTGATGGTGGTGGAGGCGGTGATGAGAGCAGTTTTTAATAATCTTCGCCGAGACTTGTTGTGGATGTATTTTGTGATTTCGGCTTGTTCAAATCTAAAGGCATGACCATGTTTTAGTGCATGGGAGAAAAGTGCACTGAGAGGGTTGTTGTTTTATATATATATATATATATATATATATATATATATATATATATATATATATATATATGTATATATATATATATATATATATATATTTACATAAACACTTATGTATACATATATGTATGTAGGTATACGTATATATATATATATATATATATATATATATATATATATATATATATGTGTGTGTTTGTGTGTCTGTGTGGAAAGGGTGTCTGTGTGTCTGTGTGTGTATTGATATAAGACCACATAATTTTATATAACATTATCTGGAAGTGTATCCTTTTGCTTTCTTTAAAATAACGTGCTTGCACACATCAGTTAGTACGAGTAAATATATTTGCATGATGTTAAACGTGATGGCGTCAAGACTACTTTATTTCAGAATGATACAGTGATGCACGTTTCTATAGCTAACATATTTCCACCAATTTCAAGTGTCTTCATTATTTTTAATTTTTCATATAATCTTAATCGCAGTCCCTTAACTCTTCGAAATAAAACGATAGTTTGGTGTCATTATTATTATATTTCGAATGTTATATGGAAAAGGAAAATATTCGCTTCATGTGTCGTTGATGTAAACACTCGAGATTAATCACAATGGATGATCTCTAGGTGCCCCTCTTGGTGTGTTTGTCAATATTAAAATTGGGTGACTTCATCTAATGTGCACGGTAGGGCTATTCCTAAGATTACAATAATGACGTTAATACAGTAATAATTTATCATAACAAGCAAAAAAAGAGTCATATCGATTTAGTAGTATAATAGCCGGTTTTTAGTAGTTTAAATGTTAATTGTCTATATCTAACAACAGAAATATGTATACAATCTTTTTCTCTGGTCTGATAGGTGTTGTCATAATTTTCTGGTGTCACTCTTTAAATTTATACGCATCTGTCTAAGACATAGCGTCATTTTTATGAAGCATTTTACAGTGGGTGTTAAGTTCCACTTGTTTAAATAGATTAAGAACTAAAATGATGCAATCTCCATGTGTGTACTAAACTAAATGGGAATATCACAGTTTTAAATGATCTCATGAAAGTTGTATTAGTGTATTAGAACCACGTTTTCTGAAAACGTGTTTGAATAGAAGACCTGTACACATACACGTCAAATGTCGCCTTTATAAAAGATCCTCTTCCATTTTCCCTACTCCCTTTCTCTATCTATATCTCACTGATTGTATTGATTATGTCATTATTTTTGTCGCTATCATTTGTGTATCGATTACCACTATATCTATTTAACTAAGATCACCTCATAAAAATTGAAATTGCTAATAATATGTTTCATTTTATTAACTTACGCGATGAGCTCGTATGAAAGCGGTATCTTGCTTCGCACCGTTCACAGTTAAGTTATCTACTAATAAATGTAGATAGTGAGTGAATGGGGCATAGACCACTACTAAAACGCGGATGATAATGATAGTAGGGGGTGAGTAGGTATCGCATAAATAATTCAAACACAGATAACACATTAGGGAATTTATTGAAAGGTTGTTGATTGCTTGTAGAATCCTGAATTTGTCAGTGATATATTGAGGATAGCTCTACTTCTAAGATCTGACCTCTATGTGAGAAAGAACATAATTCCACATTTATTTCCTTGGTGTTCTAGTGCATTGATCTGATCCATTGTCTTTTACATATGTTTACGGCAAACCAATATTTACTGTTTTATATTGTCACTGAAATGTATTTGTCCTAAACAACGAGAAAACATCTTATAAAATGTTTGGTTTATCGTGCATTAATAATTTGCAATTAATTTCTGATTGATTTGGAAATAATGTTTATAAAAGAGTTTCTCATCAGTAATGGTTACTTTCCCGAAATTGTTCATTAAAATATAGTGCCAAAATCACTTACATTCAGAAGCCTGAACTTTTGAGTCTTCCAAAATGTCCGACATACCCGGGATTACTTTGGTTTGGTAATGATTGATACAATTTGCTAATCAAATGTCTGCGACTGTAAACCGCTGTTATCAGGCTTTGAATCATTTAATCGTTTTCCTGAACGACCTTTGTTATATACGTATAGACGGATGCTGTTCCACCCATCATCTTAGTAATAGTATTTATCAATTTACATCCCGGTACAATACCGTACGGTAAAAGCTTTGAATACAGAAGAAAACACCACTTCACTTCCCCCTAGGGCCGATTAGCTAATTTTAATAATTTAATCAATACATTCGGGTCAGCTATTGATCACCATCTCATAAAAAGTGCCGAGTGCGCGTCGTCTTATACCATTGCCAGTTTCTATGTCATGAGTCGATCACATTTGCTATTCCACCTAAAAGCCATGGGAACAGTCTATATTAAGTCAGTAAACCCCTCCCTATGTAAACATAAAGTATGTATTCTAGGACTCAATGTGTTATACTCGCGAGCTCAAGTTTTCTCTTTTTGTTCTCGCTTCAAACGCTCATATGTTTTCATTTCACTCGATGTGTTAAGTTAAAATCGTAGTGCATGAGTGTTACTTCTACGCAATTACGATAATGAGTGCGGACAAAAGCCGGCTTAGTAAATGTATGCTATTAAAATGTGTCTATCGTTAATAACACACTATATGTGTATTCCCACAATAAACATGTCGCAAACGTATCTGTGGCTTACCTTAATATATATATATATATATATATATATATATATTGTAAAACTCTGTAATATATGCAATTGCTACTTGGTAAATCATGGTGTTAGTGTGTTGGCATTAGTTACTCGCATTTTATTTTTTAGAAGCAACTACACCAATAACGCACCTTTATGTTATTTGCAATATTTTATAATAAAACATACTGCCGCATTAACTGAGACTAGATACGAACATGTAACGCCAAACAGGCAGTCCACACCAGTAACAAATATGCCCCGCAAGATACGTATCACATTAAAAAGCAATGGAATAATACCAGTATATGTGTTCAGGAAAGCGACACTATTTTACTTTTTGATAGTTTTTCTATGTTGTGTTTTGTACCAATATAAAAAAAAACGACATAGATATATAGATAGTAAGAACCGTGAGAGACACATTTTTGATATGATCAATCTGTCATCTTCTTTCATAGATGGAGTGATGGAATCAACTCTTTGTGGTCTGAATGGGAAATCTGATTTACAAAATTCTAACTGATGATAGAAACTGTCAACGTTTCTCTTTGTATTTTCTGTGTCAAAGCACTTAAGTAATGATAACTTCAGCCATGTCATTCAAAATAATGCAGCAGAATGATAAAAAAATGATCTAAAGACGTGTTGTCGCAGCAAGCATTTCATTAGGTGATGTGAACCATTTAGAAAAGTGTGACTCAACACATCTTTTTTCTAGACATGAGAACTTTGAAGCAGATACGAATAAATGTTCAGTTGCGTTCCTTACTTTTTTGTGGATTTTATGATATATAAACATTTCAACTTCTATTTTATTCTTAGAAAAACCGACAGTTTTCGCTCAAGCATCTCGCAGCAGTAGTGGAAATTAGCACTCGAATTTCTGATCTCAAATTATCAATACGTATTCATAAAAAAACTCCTTAAAACATTGACTTATGAATAAAACAATACGTGTAATATAGAAACTAATATTAGTAAAACCAAATATCGTTGTAAATGTAAATCTTATTCATATGCACCTATGAACTCTTGTCATGTCATTTAGAGCATACATGCGTTTCCTGTCCATATTGTTCTAGATTATATTACTTGCTGTCACATGTTTGTATTAAATCATAAATACTATTATCGTGATCGGAAATAGTATTTTATTCTGGCACGATCCCGTGGAAATTTTACGGTTCTATCTTCATCAATCTGTATCATTTAGTGGTAATTACAATATGTTTAATGAAATAATCATTTTGTTCTCAGCGTTAATACTATTTATAAAATATAGACTGTTGCATTATCCGTAAAAGTAGTTGTCTCTGTCAGCTTCCGAAATGAAGCAAAATAATATATTTCCTTATTTATTATTTAAATTTTTAGTATTTAAAAAAAAAAAAATACGACATATCTGTTGATGGAATAATAATCACAAGCTAAATAATACGAAAGTCTTTAAGAAAGATATTAATGAACACATTAACTGTATTAGTAGTTTGAACAACAGAACTTAATTTTGAAACAATTCATTTCCAAATGGTTAAGCAACATAAACGTAATCACCAATAATCATCTGGATTATTTCATTTTGCAAATGTATGTTAAAGGTAACTACGTACGTGCAAAGATAAATTTGCTTAGAATATTATTATAGAGATTGCAATGGGTGGATACTAAAAAAAAACACTTACACTCCAGTAAACAAAAAAAGCCGAGATACATAGTACTGAATAAATAAGATAAACAGAATATCGCGACGATGTCAATGTGTGTATACATATATATATATATATATATATATATATATATATGTATATATATATATATATATATATATATATATATATATATATATATATATATATATATATATATATATACCCACGTAAAGAATTTAGGTTTTTTACAATTCATCAATAGGGTTCTACAGAGAGTATAAAATTAGTATATATATATATATATATATATATATATATATATATATATATAGTAAGCAATGAAAATATATATGGCAATCAAGCTACATTTAAACCTAAAAATAGAAATACGAGAAACCACGTGTTAAAATAAATTCGCCCACTGTATTGACAAAACAAAGGAAACAGGATATAGGAAAATCCATTGTTAACAAAAATAGGAGCGTCCCCAACAATGCCTTTGTTCGAGGGAAGCCCAACGATTGGCTGAGGGAACAACAAAGAATCTGATTGGTTAACTAGCAAACCATGTATATAAAAACACCTGACAAAAATAACTCCATGCATTTAGGCTGACGATTCCCCCCGGGGATGAAACACGGGAGCCTCTGTGTAGCTTGATTGCCATATATATTTTCATTGCTTACTACCTAGCTCTACTTACGTATCGAGCACTGTTGAAGTAAATACTGAAAACTGACACATAAAAAATTATATCTCCTTATAATATTTTATGTGGATACATGAAGTACTAATATATATATATATATATATATATATATATATATATATATATATATACATATATATATATATATATTATAACAAAATGTACTTAGTTGTAAAACGTATGGCAGTTACACAGTTTCAGCATTCATCAAGTGTATTAGATTGGCATCCATCGAACATCTAACACGCTGTATTTACTCTTCTGATACACAATACTATTATCCGTCGTAGACATAACCAGTAGTAACAATTCGACGTTTTGATTGTCCAAAAAGTATTGATTCATACGTCTGAACGTACCTCTGAATTATTGTGTGTTATTCAATGATTTAGTATTTCAAAGTTATAATTTATATATTTAAAACAAATAATTGTTATGATTCTCATGTTTACTATTGCAAGGACCAGCTACATTTTATATTTCTTACTTTATGTTTAAGCTAATGATTGCATGTATACAAACACACACACATACACACACACACACACATATATATATATATATATATATATATATATATATATCTTTTTTTATTTTTTTATCTCTATGTGTTTGCTGGAGATGGGGCATCCTTCCGGATGCCAGACATTCCCCGGCTATTTCAGACACTCCAACCTTTAGATCGTTTTAAAAGTCTAACCGTCACTTTAAGTGCAGTTGTTTGTATTTCTCTTGCACTCGGTTCACCCGGTATACTCGCCAGATAGCTCTTGAAGTTTTTTGTCATTAGTCCTGTTCCTGCTATAATTACTGGTATGATGGAGATTTTCCTAAGATTCCAGTTTATTTTAATGTCTTACATAATACCTTGGTATTTCGTAATCTTTTCACCTTCTGCTCTGTTCAATCCTGCATCATTAGGGACGCAGACTTGAACTAGGGGTGCTACTTTCTTCATTTTGTCCTATATTACGATGTCAGGTTTAACAGCTCTGTTTTGTAGATATGTAGCTGTAGGGATTGCACAGGCATAGTGGATGGTGTATAAATAAGTCTCCACTGTTCTCTCTGGTATATACTCCCAGGACTTGCTGCTACACTGGATATTCAACTTTTTTACAAATAGTCCAGTGAAGATATTTACACACTCCGTTGTGTCGCAGTGTATCTCCCAGGAGAACCTTACAACTGGAGTTCAGGTGGCTCAAACTCTCTAGTTCTGTGTGGCAGAACCTGCACTAGTTATTGTTGGTGAGACAACTCATCTTTTTAAAGGCATTGGTCATCAAGCCTTGATCTTGAGCAGCCGTTATCATTCACTCCTGCTCATTATGGAGATATCCTCTTTTCAGCCAGTCTACAGAGCCTTCCTTATATATATATATATATATATATATATATATATATATATATATATATATATATATATATATATATTACCGGGATAATTCACCTAGGAAATACTTAGACCGTTGTTGGTTGGCCCATTCTTCCGGTTTTCTGGAAAGGAAGGTCTTGGTGTATTTCTGACGGGTTTTGCGAGCTATTTCTGTGGCAGGAGTGTTGTTTGTTTCTGCCTTATTTGTAAGAGAGTCCTGTTAGAAATGTGCTCAGTTTTGTGATAGAGGTTGTTCTGCTTGCTCTAGTTTTTTGATGTTGACATACCATCATAAGGTTTGGGTTCTGGGAGTTCATCAGATATTGTCCGGTGTTCGTAATAGTGGCTCGATGCCGATGGTCAATTTCTGAGAGACCCATATCCCATGCTCCTCTTGGAAGATACAGCCTGAGTAGATACTGGTTTCTGTACATTACCCTGTACATTGTCAACATTTTTCTTGTTTTTGTGTATGATCTATTAATGTCCTTTTGTGGCCAACCAATAATTCCAAAGCTGTATGTTATCACTGGCATAGCTAATTGGTTAATGACATGTAGTTTTTTTTGTTAGCTGTGTTTTGCAAATGTTTCTAACACGGCGTATATATTATCTGCCAATGTGTTCATCCATGGAGAGCAGGTGGTTGACTCTTTTGTTTAGATCTTGTTTGCGGACCTGGCTCAGATTGTTGTCACTCTGTCTTTTGTTTAGTAATTTGCTTAGTTGATCAATTGCCAGGCAAATGAGTAGAGGAGATAAGCTATCTCCTTGGAAGATTACTCTTCGGATCTTGACATCAGTTATGTGTATTGTTGCATTAGCATGTCTTAATTCCATAGTTGTTTTCCACATATTAATTTGTACTGCCATGGCTTTTCTGATGGCCGGATGGATATTATATAGTTCAAGACAGCGCAGGAGCCGTCCGTGGGGTACACTACTGTATGCCTTTTTGGTAATCACTCCAAGCAATGCTTAGAGTTCTCTGCCTCTTCCTACAGTCCTCAAAGATGGTCTTATTGATCAACAAATTGGGCTTGGTGCCTAAACACTTCCTCCTACACCCTGCGTGTTCTTTTTCCAGGTATGCTCCAGAAGCGAAGCGTTCGTAGATGCTGTCTGCAACCAGACCAGTGAAGAGTTTCTAGGTTTTAGTGAGGCAGTATATCGGTCTATATTTTGTAGGGGTTAGTGTGTCACACGTTTTGGGTATGAGAGTCTTATCACTTTTTATTGATCATGCTGGTGTGGCCTACTCACCCTTCAAACGTCTGGTGAAGCAGCTACTATAATGGCTATAAAATGCTGTTACTTTTTTCAGCACAAAATTGGGTACATTGTCTATGCCAGGTTTTTTGTGATTCTGAAATTGATTTAACTTTCGTTTCATCATTCCAGACGTTGTCTCTGACTCTGGCATTTTAGCTTGTTTTTATTACTTCAAGCTATATCTAGCATCCACTGGCCTCTTGGTTGCATGGCCCCTCATTTTCAAACAAAGGCCTACGATAGTGTTCTAGCTCCTTCTTTTCTCGTGGCTTTTCAACCGTTATATTCTCTCCAACTAAATTTCGATAGCATAGTATTCTTTTTGAACTGTCTGTTCTCAACTTTCGCCCTGCGCTTGTTATCCTTTTCTTGAATTATTTTGGCAAGTGCTGGGATTTTGCCTTCAAGTTCCTTTGCAACGTTTTCAATATATGTCTTATATAAATATATATATATATATATATATATATATCGGTACATACAAATTAGGACAACATTACTACCGTCGAGTTCAAGCTCAGAAGGAATTAACTCTCCGGCTCTCTTAAGATTATGGTGTCACCTGTTTTAGAAATTTAAATACACGTATCACTCTCCGTATGACACATTGTTTGCTTTAGAGGTCTATGTATATTTATTTAACATTTGTGTTTGCGGGATGAGTGAGAATATACAGTGTAATAACGTTCGAAAGAGTCGGGTGGAATCTAACAGTAAAGACAATTAAAAAGAACATTAAAACAACTCAAAACAAGTCTCGTGATTGAGTTTTTTTATTGGGAGCGTATATACGGCTGTTAACGTATAGTAGAGGGTACTTAGTGTCGTCTAGCAAGTGATAAGGATATGGTATGGGTTTAAGGGTGAAAGTTTCGAGAAAACAAAAGGGTTTAAAACACATCAATTTTAATTTCAATTACAGGGCCAGGAGTTAAATACTTTAAATCAATCCGAAGGATTTTAAATTAAGATTCAACACAATCTCGGTATTCGCAGCCATCTGCCTGTCTAAGGATGTAATTGTACAAGGTAGTGAATGATTATATTCTCGGAATTTACTATTATTGAATAAGGTATAGTAAAGGTGTATGGGAGTAGTCATATTGATATGTTGATTAAGTCAGGTCTAAGGAAATGACAAGGACTAGGTCGGTAAGATTGAACCAGTTTAGGCGACTTCAAAGACCTAGTTCTATTTTCTTTTATTATAGTAGTTCTTAATAATTATTTGAAAACCAGCAAATACGTTTCTTTGTAATAAAACTTACTAATATGTTTAATCAATGCTACCTGCATCAGCTTTAAATTCAGTGAAATGAATTATGACATTTTTAATATGTATAAGAAATGGAACTACGTAGATTAACATAGAAGTATGTATATTTCTGTAATGTATAATAGAGATGTTTAATATGTTGCAACATGTAAACATATGTTGTTATATATATATATACATATATATATATATATATATATATATATATATATATATATATATATATATATACATATGTGTATATATGTGTGTGTGTGTGTGAAGTTGAAAATAAATATTAATATTATATTTTTAAATTATATCCTACTATTAATAGTCAATGTTCTGTATACCAGATGGGGAAATGCTATAATAAGATTAGTTATGAGAATAACAATTGTTCATATGCAATAATTATCAATTCATCGGTTGTTCAAATAAAGGTTATATAAAACGATAGGAAATACAAATGTGTTTTATATAACCCTTGTATTAACAATTGATGGTTTAATAAATATTGAATGTAATCCATGTTGTTATTCTTAAATCTTATCTACTAACGTGTATGCATACAGTGTTGCCCGGTGTAGCTCGGGGTCATAAAAAACACAACATTAAAGAAGTTAATAGCGTCAGTACCATTCCTTGTTTATTAAAACTTCATACTCTCTCTAAATATTCCCCCCCCCCTCTAGCTTCTTTAGCTCCCTTTTTTCATTCTCGCCACTTTTTCAGTCTCTCTTAAACCCATGTTTTCACCTCCGCTCGGTCTATTTATATCTTCTGTTTTAATGTGTTGAAAAAATAATAATTTAATTCACTTACCTGACCTTTCCCTTTTTAAATGTAATACTGTAATCTAATATTTATTGCACCTGGAAAACGCTAAGTAGAATAAATACACAATAAAATGTATGATGTCGAATAATTCGGTTCCTACAACCCCATTCTACAATGATATGAAGGGAAATAATGTTGATAATAAATACCGTCAAAATAGATTTAAATGTAATAGTGTAATTTATATTTGCTGCTCACGGACCATACTCAATGAGAACAAACATAATATGTTATACGCATCCCTGTAATACTTACAAAATATAAGTATATAATGTTAGTAAATAGGGATTTACAGCACAGTCAAAAGTACAATTAAAATAAACGTATGAAGAGAAATGATATTGATAATGACAATTTATATGTCCTGGACGATTTAGAGTAGGGCAACCCTTTATGTAACCACCGTCATTTAATAAATATCGTACTGTAATTTTAGTAACGAGGCCTTTACAGAAATGACAAAATTATCGTAAAAATTAAAGAATGTAGAGAGAAAATGCTGCTAATAATAATTGATTTCGAACAACACAGAGTCGAAACAATAGTCCCGGTCAATTTTTTTTTCTTGTCACCCCCAAAATGTATATAGATACATAACATAATTTACAGTTAATATGTCAACATTTCACAGCTTCGACATTTTAAGTTTAACCTTCAAAGAAGTAATAAACGAATTAAAGTGTACATTACTTAAAACATTTCTTGATTTGAAATCACTACAAGATCTTTAATTGAACTATATGTGATTGATAATATAACGCATCTAGCAACTTTATATTTCTAGAGTTCGTTTATTCTATAGGCACATGTTGATCTTGTCATTTTATTATCGGAATAGCTCTTTTGATTTGTATAGATTAACATTTTAGGAACTGACATAGTATGAACTATATGTTATTTAAATGTGAAGGTCATCATCATATTGAATAAAGTCAATATTTGTATGAATACGTTTATTGAGATAAATATTCATAATTCCTTTATCAATCTCCGTTCAATATAGTTTTAGATGTGTACATAGTATTTTAAAGCTAATGTGTTCTGTTGGACTGCATTTATTTTTAAATAATGTTAACATCATTTATATAAATATACATATAAATATAAATATGTATATATATATATATATATATATATATATATATATATATATATATATATATATATATATATATACGTATTTATTGATAGTATATAAGAATGTGGTCATATATATATATATATATATATATATATATATTCGTAGAATTTGGTATAGTCGGACTACTGTTCTCACATTGAGTGTTTTTATCACAACGTTTCGGCCGATGAAACTTCCAACTTTCTACAAGTGTACTTTGCTGAACTTGGAAATCTGTATTTCGAACTCGGGAATCTGGACGGATTTTGAACGGAACCTTTCATTTTATCCACGAGAGTAGCATGTTCTCGTTCCATCTGCCATGATTGGGAAGAAGTCGTAAGATATTTGCAATTTTTCGTATCACCAGCACTGAAGATTGAACCTTCAACCTTCAGATGCCTATCACTTAGAACTGAATTGGACTTAGTGTTATATACTCTAACCCAGTAATTATCGTAAACTTGTAAACAAAACGCCAACAAAAGTACAACTATATATGGTTTGTACTTACATTCATATGTATATATATATATATATATATATATATATATATATATATATATATATGTATATATATATATATATAATGAAATGTGAAAGCATATGTTTTAGCATATACCGTTATATTGTGACCATATGAATCGTTTACAAGTAAATAACATTTTCTTAGATTGCAAATGACAATATTTTATTTATCTTACGAACACAATCTCAAAACACTAACTTTTTAGTGTATTTTTTATGAATTAGTTTTGTCCAAAGGTAACCAACAAGCATTAATGTAGCAATATTGCATTGATCTACCTTGAACTTTACAGAAAGGAACATAGTTATCAGTCTAAACAATTATTCATTATGGAGGGACATTATGACGGGACATGAAATACTAATGTCCCAATCTCAAGAAAAAAAAAATACAAAAAAGCAGTCAGTCATCGTTAAAAACTAAATGTGGAGTTAATAAAAATACGCATAACCCTTTATCGGTAATGATTATCCGGCAATTCATGTATAGAACTGGTAACATTTTTATTATTATTCACTTCTATTGAAACGATAACACTAGAATATAATGCTCACTATACAATTTTCGTCATTACAATTGAGAGTATATATTCGAATCATCTGACTAAGAAACTAAGTGCAGAGTTAATAAATATATATTGATTTTTTGCTGAAGTTTTTCTACTAAAATCTGAATATTTAAACCGGCTAAACACAGCAAGATTGTTTTAAACACTGTATATAACGTTTCTTAAATAATGTATGTACCTTATATTTGGAAAAGTTATGCAAAATATCGTGATACGAACTGTATCATTGTCAGCTAAGGTTGTGTCGGTGGTTGATATATATTGTACACAACATTTATTTAAATACTTATTACATTCGGGTGCCATTACTTTTTATATATTTAATATATATATATATATATATATAAATATATATATATATATATATATATATCATTTAAATATTAGTGCAGTATTATATAACAAAGAATATGCATTTTTAACTTCTTCAATCCATGCCTACACCTATCAAAACAATACAGGCCGTCAGGAATTCGAGTTCATTAGCCGTAATTATTGTCGGAAGAATATGTTTTTACTTTTCTTTATCAAAATTACAGCGAATGACCCGGTAATTATTCATAATAGTTAAACAATAATCGATCTTATTTTAGTATGTTACACATTATATCCCTTGACTATTCTGACCATATAGTCTAACCGGTTGAATTATATTACAACCACATGATATGTAAGTAACTATCAATTTAACATACTCATAATTATCGTCTCTCATCAAATTTGGTTTCTGACTATTTTGTTGCCGTATTGTTTTCAATTATATAGTCGATAAGCTAATGAAGATCAACACTGTCCAATAATGTTCAATAAACTAATGTTGCATTTAGTACTATTAGAGAGAGTAAATGGGCTATTTTAGTGTACAATATACACTTGCTCAATACTTGTGTGTAAATATTTAGAACAAAGATCAGTCCACCAGCCATACATATATAACTGCTCCTCAATCATCCTTAATCTATTAAGTTATATATATATACATACTTACTATCAATGATTGAACGGTTACTATGTATTTATGTTTCATATCTAGATAAACGAATTCATAGAATTACACAATCTCCATACTAGTAGAGTTTACACATAGATAAACTGTTACGTTTCCCATATTGTATTTCTATTTAAATATTTAATGTTAGTTCAACATGTCTGATATTTAAAGCAGGAATACGAACTTATCTCGAGTAATAAATAATTCCATACTACTCATATGTTGATAGAATCACTGCGGCATACATACATACACACACACACATATATATATATATATATATATATATATATATATATATATGTATGCCGCAGTGATTCTATCAACATATGAGTAGTATCGAATTACTATATATATATATATATATATATATATATATATATATATATATATATATATATATATATATAGTATACGACCTAATTTAGCATTATTGTTGGTCTGATCATAATCCTATACTAACTAAAAAACACTCGGGCTTCCTCTTAGATTCATACCCATGATCGATATGTCCGCTTAGTGCGTGCGCATAAAATTAATATAATTATTTATGCTAAAAATAAATTAACCTATATTCATCAGCCCATGATCCCAAACATTCTTCTTCGAGTTTACAGGGGTTTTTTTTCCAACCCTATCAACAATTTTTCTTACACGGTTAATAACTCTTTAATCTCAGATCACGGGGAATTTCTACTACATCTATATGAACGTGTGTGTTCCGAAAGAGAATATATACCATTCTGTGCAGAATTATTACGTAGGTTTTTTTCGGAGATAACTGTATAACATTCTAGAGTGCAGAGTTAGCATCTCGTATGTTATTTTTTAGGTGTGTACTTCTCTGCGGTACCCACTGAAGACGTTTACATGCTGAACTTAGGGTTGCTGCTACGTACTTTTCTAAGATGTGTTTCTGAGTAGCAGGTGACTTATAAGAGTTAGTGTTAAGTTCCTAAAATGGGGGTACATTGTTTAGAAATCTTTAATGCCTTTACATCCGGTCGATTCAACATATGTTCTCGTTCTATTTATTTACAGGAATTTGCATTTTTATGTTACATCTGAGATTAAGCATCTCATTTTCAATGGACATTTGTTCTAATATCTACGATACAAACTGGTGGTCATTATCCTATGCGTTGACTGCACATTTTTTGTGCATTTCTATTTATTTTCACATTATTTGAGCCTACCCTCGATGACGCTATGTTTATAGAAATTGAAAAAGAGAGTTTGATCGTGTTTGCATGATTCAACTTTCCTATTTTACTTTCCTAAGTATAGTTCTATCACGGTAATTGGGTAGAATTGTTTGGGTATGTTAGTAGGGATGTGTGGACCATAACGCGGGTGTAACCCAACTTCGATACTACGTTTGGGTTCTTTTGTAGTTGTATTACCATCATACGGTGGTGTGGTGTTATCCTAACTTTGGTATTGTGTTTGTGTTTATTACTTGCATTGATTCTATTAATATTTGATCCATGATTGCCAATATTAATGCTATAATATACTATGTGGAGTGTTCTCCTATTTATATTTCGGCCTGCATTTTTTTAATCCAAGATAACTTTCATAAAACTTATCTCCTTGTATGATGCTGACCTAGCCAATGTTCATTGTACCAGTTTGTTATTATTATTTAATAATTGGTCATTATATGATATCCTTGATAACCTGTTGAAGATATACTGGGGATAATGGCTTTCCGAAGCATACGCATGTGGTTTAAATTATAGTCAACGTAATATTGTATGATTGGGTGCATTGGTCGCATTGTTTAGAAAATTAACAAATAAGTAAAATGTATTGTAAACAAGCTGTACTTGCAAATAAAATATTTACAGTAAGATTATTTTTTCAATGAAGTAACATTTTTTAAATTATAAAAATATAAATATTTTCATATCAATTAAACATCATATGTAGAATATATATAAACAGTTGTTAATAGCTATAGTTACATTCATGTGTTTTAAAGAATTGGTGTATATTAGTTTTTTTTCTAAATGTATATCGCCAGAGTGAACGAAGCATTATGCATCATCCCCGGCAACACCACCCTCATAAGATGTACCTTGTTATATAGCTCATTCAAAATGTAAAGACCAACCATGTCAGTCATTAACGACGAGTCCGTTGCCCTATATTAATATCAACATCATTTTCCCTATTTGCCTTGTTAATATTTTTTCTAATATAAAAGTAATGTTCTTCTAGCTAATTTCATGATTTATATTCCCAGTCTACTTATATTTGTTTCTGAAAAACCCATACAAAGAGTATTATCTTACAGCACAACATACATTAAAGAGGGATACGGATACATTTCAAATGGAAAGAATTTCTCGTTCCTCTCTTTCAGAGAATTCAACAAACATACCGATAACTTCGTCTGATAATGACAACAGGTAATAGCCAACCTAGGTATGAGTCGATGCAATATTGTTTTACTCATTATTCTTATGGCCGATATACAAGAAGAGAATAATATAATGCCTACATCATGATTAAAACGCTATATCTGTTTTTTTGCAATGTATATACGAGCCATTTTGGAGTGTACATCTATTTGCTGTTATCAATGTACATTTTGAACACATTTCGAGATTAGAAGGTTCATATCATTGAGGTAGGTTATATTAGCTATTTTGTAATGCTAATGCAGTTGTTTCAAAATATATAATTATCAGTTTCTAAACGTATCCTATGAGTGTTTATTCTTTCGTCAGCTGTTACTATTAACTTAGAGTAACTTTAAAAAATGTTATTTGAGTTAATGTGTCTTACCTGTTGTGAGATTGGTGTATTGATACTTATTTTTACCTTTCAGATTACCAATTATGTTGAACATGTCCTGCCCCAAATTCTCATCAATAGACAGTTGCTACTACCAATATTGAACTTATTACCTGGCAATATCTCTTCAGTATGTTAACTAATGAGGTCATACACATTTAACCAAAGAATATAGCAAGTTAAAACTATATATCTTACATTATTGACATTATACGGGCCGTGAATTATTTCATTGAAAGTATACGCTAAGGGCTTATTCATCATGTTCCATTCGGAAAAAAAGTAAACGAAGAACTGACAACCAAAAAACACGCATAGTATACCTAGGTCTATTTTATAGATGAAGACAATTAAGCTTAATAATACACTACATTCTACAACATAACATCGCGAAAGTGCACAACGGCCCTAGCCATTTAAAAAATCACAGGACATGTTTAACATGATTTAGAATCTGAAGATTAAAAAGTGTCAATACACGAACCCTACTCCAATTAAGATGAATAACAATTTTAAAATAAAAAAGGTTACCCTAATTTCATATATAGCTGACAACACTCTGAACAATTATAGCATGAGTTTCGAAACTCTGAATGATATTATTTTGAAGTAACAGCATCAAAATTACAAAAAAGATAATGTAAAAGACCTCAATAGTTATAACTAATCAGTCCTAGAAATATGTTCAAAAATATATATGGGTTATATCATCGGGGGGTATACCCAAAAATGTCTCATGTCTAGATTGTAAGATAATAAATATGGTTTCAAACATTTGATGTATCTCCCCTTGCATATCTGGCATGAATAATTAGAAAAGTATATTGCACCGAATCATACCTAGCATCTCCGGTTTAAGTTATCGGTTGTTTTGATGAATTGACATAAGGACGTAACAGGAAAATCATTATGTTTCTATAGATTCGTAGTACCCCTCAATTTATCGTGCATTGCTGACAATGGGTCTAGTTCTGCCTATTGTCGGAACAAATAGGAATTGACTAGAAACACGCAATAAAAATATATAGATACACATTAATGGTATATGATAACAAATATGGACTAGAGAAAAATATGAAACACCATTTTAATATTACTCTGGCGACGCCGGACTCTACGTAGGTAACTGACTGTGTTTCTCTTTACATTTTAAAAGAACTCTATAACAAGGGTACGCGTATGAGGGGGTATATACGGAAATGCACTGTTCTACGTAAACTCTAGCGATAGAAACTTAAAGAGAACCATACCACATATTCATTAATTTATTACAAACCTGAACATCAATAACACATAGATGTTTACTACAATATAGTATATTTCCTAGACATCACCATCAACATAAACATTACGCTGTATATAATGTGGCATAGTCTCAATCATACCCTTTATTACTGTAACTTTTATTCGAACCAGTCGGATTTTCTTTAGAAAAATGTTATTCCTAGTATATGTAACATAGAGGATAACTTACGTCATACTATGATCAATTATTCAATAATAATTATAAATACTGGTGTAAAAGAGTTGCCATGACAGCATACTGTATAGAAACAAGTTATATGAAAGGGAGATGAACGAAATGCGGACTGGAATAGAAATACATCATCCTACATATATTGTATAAGATGGCTAAGAGTATTCTTAGATCAAATATGAATAGAAGCAATGCAAGTAATATACCTAGTACCACACAGATTCTTAGGGGGGAAAACACCCCTTCACACTGATGGTGATAACTAAAGTAAAGAAATATAGACGTCGACCCTCAATTTGGTTAAACTCGATTCATTGCATGCACGTCCTTAAAACATACCCAAACAAGTCTATCGAATTATCGATAAGAACATTCCTCGCCAAATTAGAATAGGTAGTTTTATCAATGAAACACGGTCAACATGTATGTGTAAATCTCGATAAACATAACATTAACGGTTGTGGGCTCAAATAATGCTAAAATAAATGAAATAAATAAAAATGCTGAGAAAATAACAGTACGGAATAATTACGCCAATGTAACGGTAGATATGAAAACGAATGTCTATGTAGAGGGTGATACTTGATATCAAATGTAATATATAAATGCAACATTATTGAAAAGATATGACGAGAACTTATGTTGAATAGCCAGAATGTAGAGTCATAAGAGATCTAAAAACGACGGGCATTCATTTAACGAAAATCTGATACGACACATGCGACTTAACATGTTACGGCAACACGACTAAGTGTCTAAATAATAATTATGATTTACTTTTAAGATACTTAAATTAACTCGAAGATAAATCTCATTGTACAATTTACATCAATTTAATTAGGAATATATTCACATCATATGACTACAACACTTTGTGCAGAATTTATACGGCTATGCACCTATTTAGGCTAGGAGTACTCTCTTAGGAGCAACGTATTTAAATAGACATAAAAGACAATTACAGTTTGTATTTAGAAACAAGTGTCTTAACATTTAGATACACCTCGTTATATTATTTGCGTCAAACGGTCTATATTGGGCAAGGTAAGTAAATTACAAACTTAGAAAACCCAAAAGATGCAACCTCTGCACTCTTGAATATTATCATATGGTAATGTACACCGAATATTATCATATAGTAATGTAACCTTACTGAATTAGAAGCAGTTGGTGGTAGAGAACTGTGGTGTATTAAGCGATCAGAATTATATCATTGCTACCAAACTATTTCGTTTTACGGTCAGAGTGTTGTCTTCGTATGAAATGTTGGTATGCATACAAGGGGTTTAAGCTGACATTGTCTTATTAAAAGTCAGGCGACCGGTGTATTTACACGTGTTCTGTCTCCTTGCATTTGTTCTCTTTGAATATGCATTAGTATCTCAGAAAGATAAATGCAATTTTACAGCACAAAATCGCGTATATTCTATTTCGGCACAACACAGTTTAGAGACCTGAAGTAATAAATCCTTACGATCCGAGATCAAATTTATTAACAGCGTAATACACATGTAAGGTGCAAGCGGAAAAAGACTGATGAATATGGACTGATGAATATGGACTGATGAATATGGACTGATGAATGTGGATGTATTACAAAAAATGGAACTACAGTTTAAATGTTACTAATTGGAAGGTAATGATAACCGACAGTGAAAAGTAATAAAATAAATTTGGTTTAACAAGTATAATATAGACTAAATCAACTTCAGCGTAAATCCATAAGTTTCGTATACCTAAATTTTATATTAATTCTCCAAAAGTAAATTGCGCAAATAATATAAGGAGATGTATCTACATGTTAAGACAGTTGTTTCTAAATAAAAACTATAATTCTATGTTATGCCTATTTAAATACTTTGCCCCTACGAGAGTACTCTCAGCCTAAATAGGTACATATCTGTATAAACTCTGCACTAAGTTTCGCGGTCATATGATGTGAATATATTATCCTGACTTAAATCATGTCAATTGTATAATGAGATTCATCTTCGAGTAAATTTAAGTATCTAAAAAGTACATGATAATAATTATTCAGCCAGTTCAAACATGGATACAGCGATGACGCTTTTCGATCGAGGGTTAGGCCTACTTTTATTAGCTCTGGATTTACTATTTAAAGATGGCTAATAGTCTCGTTGTGACCAGTAAGGAACATCTACTGTGATTTTTGTTTGTGGATGCGTGTTTTTTTATGTCACGCCACAATGTATAATTTTTAAATAACTACTTTCCAATCTGATAGGTTCAATGAATGCATATCTTATATTGCCATCCTGATTTTGGATGGCCCCTTAAAAACGAAACGTATTCGTAAAACAAATCCACTAAAGATTAGCTGTTTCGAATATGTTTCGTGAGATGAATAAAATGTTGGCCGTTTGAATGTAACAAAATGGTGCTATCATTATTTTGACTAGTTCAACCTATATATATATATATATATATATATATATATATATATATATATATATATATATATAGGTTTAATCAGTCAAAATAATACTAGCATAAGTGGGAGAAAAATGGAAATAGTAGATACAAAAACTGATCGGTAATTAACAAATAAACTGGCAACTTACAATTTCCTACCGAATTTATTGCAAGATTATAGAAGTAAAGTAAATTCTTATTTCAATTTTTAAATTTTGTTTATGAATGGTAATTTGTGGCAAATTACGGGAACAATTCGTTTCCCTGAGTTATTCATGTAGCGTGTTCACAGTTCTTCAAAACAGCGACCTAAACTAATAGTACTAATATTATCCTTACCGGTCAGAAGTAGTCGCCTACCAAGGTCATATATTGGAGTGCTTTTTCGTCGGTATTATTTCTAGTACATATGCACCAGAAAAGAAAAAAATAAACAATAAAAGAATAAATTATTGAGTTAAATCTGTATGTTCGGTGTAGGTACGCGGGTTCTCTTCGAACGCTGGCGCGGTGCCCGTCTCATAGACATCCGGTATGTGCGAGAAAATTACCATAAAAATAATGTAAACAAATAAAACCCTAATTTTACTTGATAAATCCATATATATAGTGTAGATAGAGGTAATGGTCTAATAAGAATATGTATTGAGGGGTCTATATCTAAAATTGAACTTTTTACATGTGTAACTGTCAAATTATAAATATAAACACAAAAATACATATATCAACGCACACACACACACACATACACACACACACACATATATATATATATATATATATATATATATATATATATATATGCATACACATACACGTATACGTAAATATGTTTACGTATATCCTTCTTGCGCGGTACATTATTGTCTATACTTATGTTAGTTTAGGAGGCACGTGTATGCATCGTGGCGTGTTTGATTAGTTTTATTGGCAGTTCTTACATTGAATTGATAGTCTAATGTGTATATTTCTATATTTTAAATGGCATGTGTATTGGTGGTATAGTAAACACTATTCTTAAGAAATCACAATTATGATATCTGAGTGTATCGTTATTTGTGCTAACGTTTAATTGGTATATGTACTTTGTTTCGTTCCTTCTGCTGTGCTGGGTGGGATGGAAAACTGTCTTTAGTAATATGCATTTCATCTGATCTATTCTGTGTTGTAATGTCTTGCCACTGGTGAGTTATAAGTTTTGCCCCTGATCGCTTTCTTGTTTTTTATTGAATTTTACCCCGAACAACCCTATATGTAATATGTGCAGTACAAGGTATAAATGACATTGCCACTATCGCACGTTAGACGTTATTGTTCGAGTGTTGCATGTGAGTTGAGTAGAGTGATAGCGGGATCTTTCATTATATGTTGACAGATCTGGACGCGATTGTTATTCTACTCATGGTTAGTTTTTTTTATAGCGGCGCGTTAAACAATGAGGCGATGTCGGTTTCTGCTTTGAGATGTCATACACTTTTAATCACTATTGCGATATTGGGTGTGTTCTGATTAAAATCAAAGACCATTGGGATTATGCTGTTGAATTGTTTCCGCTTGTAGGTCAATAGTTTATATATATATATATATATATATATATATATATATATGTATATGCATACATGCATATATATATATATATATATATATATATATGTATACATGCATATATATATATATATATATATATATATATGTATGTATATATATATATATACATAAACGATGATGTTATTATGCCCTCCATACTATCTCGAATACCAACTGTAAGGGTAGCTGAGCGTGTAATGCTTTCAGCAAGGTTGCGCTATCACAACTCTCTTTAGTATGTACTACCGTATTTCACTGGCAAGACAACTCAAATGCTTACAAAATAAGCAGAACTCACATTCATCACCTAGTTGTCGCAAATATTTACTTCTTTTAGTACTGACCCGGCTACACGTCGCTTAACATTTGTGACGTTACAGTAACCGGTGTGTTAACGTAAGTAATCCGTATAACGATCTTATGCATGTGTATACATATATGTATATATACCATACTAAATCAATATGCTATCATTTCACGTAATTTTCCTATATTACACTTATGTAATTTTTCTACTTTTGTTAAATAAAGCATTTTAAAGAATATTGTTATTTGTAACATGTTTAACTTATCATATATACTTATATATATATATATATATATATATATATATATATATATATATATATAGAGAGAGAGAGAGAGAGAGAGAACGATAGAGAGAGAGGGAGGGAGATGGACGGCAGGCCAAATATATTCTGCGTCGTGTGAGGTGATCGGGGTGAGGGTGGAAAACAGGAAGTGCTAGAATACAAGGTAACGCTTAAAAAACAAAAAGGGGAGAAACATATTATTTCTGTTTTAAACGATCTCGGGTGAAAGGTTTGAAACGAAAAGTTTTGAGAATATATAACTGTGGTGTTGTTAATTACTTTTAGATGAATATTTAGTTGTTCGTTTAAGCAACATTCATTACAGCCTCTAGGAAAATTGAACCCAGAGACTCATTATATAAATATATGATGGTTTAGAAGTCAGAAGATTTCTAATTATAATGATGAATTTAGTTAGTAGAAAATTGCTATGATCAATAAGTTTATCTATATCAGACACATATATCGGGCGAAGAGGAAATACAGAGAGAGAGAGAGAGAGAGAGAGAGAGAGAGAGAGAGAGAGAGAGAGAGAGAGAGAGAGAGAGACAGATAGAGTCTTGTTTCGAGACAGTGTATATATTTTTTTATTTATATTTCTTTCTTCCCAGCATCATTTTTTCCTATTTACTAATGATGATAAAATGCAAGGTATAACTGCCTTGTGTACTATTGTATAAGGTAAGGAGTTGGTAAATCATTGATATATTGGAAGAGAATCATGCATATAATAATAATTAGGCCAGGATAATAACAAAATATGATTTGCTGCAGCTATAATTATATACAATATTTGAAAAATAGATTATGCAATTAAAACTCATTCTGTTTTTGTACATATTGAACTGTTTCATATAAGAAACTGGCATCAAGATTTCTGTCGAAAATTGGTTTTAAGTATAAGAATGTACATTATAAACAAAACAAAACATTTCCGGGACTGAAGTATTCAGTATAATTATTTAATATCCACGATAACTTTCTTTCTAAAAGTGTCCATATTCTCCAAAGTAAAAATTGTTGATTTAAGTATATTTATCAGTTAGATATTTTTTTCATATTACACAACCAGATTTATACAACATATGAATGTTAATATATTTCGATATGGTAATGTTAAGATCTGGTAAGTTATAAAATATCCTATATGTTATTTATTCCAACAAATATAATATTTTTAAACTATTATACTCTCTATGCAGTTGTTATTCTTTAACAAAAACATCTAATTTATGTAAAGTGTTATTTTCAAAGAATGGGTTTTTACAATACTACTTTCGACAGTAATCAAATATGCACAACGATAACTTTGTTTTTTATTTCCCGAATAATTTTTTAAATGTATTATTGTAAATGGGTCTAATATAAAACAAGTAAATTAAGGAATATGAACTTTCGGTTTACTTTCGGCACGAGTGTAAACCTCGCTTTTTTATGTTTTCCTTAAATCATACATTCCATGGGCGATGTTTATTACAAAGAAAGAAATGTGCTGGTGTCTATCAATCTAACAATTATTGTTGGCTAGTTGTTCTCTATGACGTAGTATATTATTTAGCTCTTTACATTAAGTATAGTAATACCTTGTCTGGGGTGATTTCCATAAAACAATCATTGCTTATCTGAAATCTCAAGACATGTGAGTTACCAGTAAATATTTGATGGTTAAAATAGTATAACTTGTAAATGATTTAATGTGTCGCTGCTTGGTTAGAAGTTTTCGTTATGTCATTCAATATAAGGTTTTAATAAGTTTTAAATTGTATATACTCATTCAGTTCATCATTGTTTATGCCGCCATGAATTGATTTGACACCGCTAATTTTACAAAATTTCAAAATTGTTATATTAAATATTAGTGTAAAATCTGCTTCA
Organism: Sepiola atlantica; assembly: GCA_963556195.1. Lineage (NCBI taxonomy): Eukaryota > Metazoa > Mollusca > Cephalopoda > Sepiida > Sepiolidae > Sepiola > Sepiola atlantica. The sequence continues at coordinate 226,636,921 of OY744515.1, read as the reverse complement.
TTCTATAATTAATGTCATGTAATACCGACTACAGTTTAATCGTACATATCGTTAAAACAACAATACACTTTCTGTCGCTCAGAATGTTCTGGGTAAGATTCTACATTAGTTAGTTTTGATAATTTAACCAACCGAGTCGTTCATGTGCGTAAAAAGAGTTACAACTTACTATTTTTCTAATATCGTTGTACTTCAGAATAAAAAAGTACTCTAAAAAGAAACTTCAACATCTAATTATCAGGAATACCTTCAAAAAGTAAACAATAGTTATTTTAAGTAAGAAAACACTTATATTAAACAGTGCCATTAATTTGAAAAACGATTGAGGGTTGATGTTTATGCCGCATACAATCACATTAAATTGGCCATGTAACTGTCTATTACATCAACACTATTTTAAACTTTTGTGTATACAAATATTACATCTAACTTTGAAACTGAGACAGTTTTTAGGAAACTTCTATTGTCAATCAGGTACACATTTTACGATCATGGTCAGTACTAACATTAGTAATCGAACACTAACTTCACCAAAAGTAATTGCATTTCATTCGACATGTTGTGAAAATACTTTAAACATATTTTATCAACGAAGAGAGATGTAAAAGCTGATAATATTCGTAAACTCGGTTAGAGACAATACCCCTTAAGGATTTCATATAATAACAGTATTTACACATGCCTTTATAAGTTCATTATAATCATAATTATGTATCTAGATACTTATATAATTCATTCATACTTTTAAAGTATATTTTACCAATTTTAATTCCATGGCAGAACTATTTCTGCCCTGATTTGTGACCAGTGTTTAAAAATGGGTACTTGAATTTTTTAAACTAAAAATAGTTGCTCGTATCATATCATCCACATTTGTGAATTTAAAACCATTTTATGAAGATCATCAGACTATATTTAGTGTTTAAATAATTAACAGACAATATAAAAAACTTAGAGTAAACTTTATATGATGGTAATTCTTATAAGAAATACAGTTAACTAATAATTCCTTACAAGTATAAAAACTACGTTTTTGTTTTTTGGGGAAACGGTTGAACTCATAATTTTGCTGATATAAAACGCACAAACAACATTTTTTTGCTGTTCTCTATTTTTGTTGAATACGTCTTAATGCCCTTGATGGCAAATGATCACATACTAATGAGGTATTTCTTCAGTCGTACTTTAATTGGTATATTAACTTAATCCTACTAAGAGTGTAGTGTGCAGTGCTGCCTATATATGCGATGGTGTATATAAATATGTGTCTTTTATTTTTAGTAATCGTTCCCGATCATTTTCATTTGGAGAAGGCACACAGAGTATCCGTAATTTTAACGACAAAATATGACACATAACGTGTTACGCCATAATCAGCTAGCTTTTGAGATATTTAAAGTACAACAGTCCTTACTTAGCAAGTATTTAGCAAACACAGTGATTGAAAACAGTGTATTAACATGGAGTTTGAAAGTAGTGGAACATTGAATCAAAAAATAGGATTTAAAATTAAAAGTTGCTGTTTATATGAATGGATTATCAATGTCAAGAACACGGAATGATAGATGTGTAACTTGGATACTTCAGGATTTAGAAAAAGTGGTAAAATAACAGGTAAGCCGTTAAAAGTGTAAATATATCAATGGCATAAAAGGGGGTATAATTTAACGTTAAATTTGTATCTCAAACATCTACTTAAAATGATGCCACACTTATTTGTTTGTCTTAGATGCGAAGTTTTTAAGATTGTACACATATAATAGAGTAAAACCAGTAGAATTATAATGCAGACCCATACCGTGTCGGTGAGTATTAACTTAATTTATGACCTTCATTATCACCAGATACATGTAATTTTGATGTTGATTGATGTAAATAATCAGATATTTTGAATGTTTGAAACTTCATTAATAGGAATATAACATCTGGTGATATTTATAGCATTTGCAGTGTATTTTTGTTAAAATTAATATTCCACAAAACAGCATATGAATGAATCGACTTATGTTGCACTGGTAAATTATATATTCTTGTGACACACATTCAACTTACAATGCAGTAGAATACAAAAAAAACATGGAAATTATTTGAGAATCATTCCATTCAGAAATGTTTTCTCCTTTCACACAAAAGAAAACGCCGAATTAAAACAATCGTGTTAGTTTTTCTTTGTTTCTATTGAATGAAATATAATAACGGAAACTTGCCCACAAGATAGGGAATACATATTAAAATAACCTGACAGGTTAATAACACTAGTGTTCTAAATGTCAGTTAATGTTATACATTTTGAAAATATATCATATAAATGTGCGTGATATAATTATTTTTCATAATCCAGAAAATGTATTATGTTTTATGCAGATAATAAGAGTTTCGTGAGATTTGAAATTCAGAGAAGGGTATACAAAATGTGTACACGCAATGAAAAAAAACTAGTAAGTAATGCTAACATGCAGGGAAATATATAAATATAGATGTTGCCATTATATTATACATAACTGTTTAGTTGTTATATAAACTCATGATATTATTAAATTAATCGTATTTTCAACTCAAATATATAAGACTTAGTTTGGAATATGTCACATATATGTTACTCATTACTCACGTTTCTTATAAAAATCGCGATGATGGTTGCTCGTCTGACTGAAAAGAAAAACATAACTACTTTTTATATAAACAAAATGCATCACTTTATAATATAATACACTAGAAAACGTCCTCATCTCACGTAGGTCAAAACGCAATAGATATTTAACTGCATATAAATAATATGTTCTGTGGTGGACAATAAATAATGTCAATATCAGTTATATATTATTTATTTTTAGGAAACACGAATCGTGCATCGTAACTGCGCATACATTCGTAAATGTACCACAAGCATAGACACATATACGCTCCCATATCTATCTATCTATCTATCTATCTATATATATATATATATATATATATATATATATATATATATATATATATATATATATATTGATACATGTAAGTGCAAATTTTATATTTATAATTAACTAATTGTTTGATGCCCGCGTACGTTTTGACATAAGACATCCGTTAGTACTGGCTACAATGCAACGCCCCTTTAAGTAGAATGCTCTCTGAGTGGTGCTTATGAAAAATGTCCGCTTACTGACCTAACACAGGTTTATTTTGCACGATTTCTTATGCTTATTCACAACAGTTTCATAAGTTAGGCGTCGTTTTAGAGTTGTAAATAATCAGCTCTAGTTACGGTGTTCGAATCATGCGAATGACTTGAATGGTTATTCCTACACTGACGATTGGGTAAAGATAAAACGTGTACGTATGTAGATAAAAATAAAGGATTTATTATTAAATAATTATATGTTGTACCTATTTTACGTGACTGTTATTGCGAAATAAGACAGCCATCACCACTGGCTACAATGCAACGTCACTTTAAGTAGAAGCTCTTTTGACTGTTGCGTATGAAAAATGTTTGCTGACATAGAAAAAGTTAATTTTGCACGATTTATTATGCTTATTTACGACGGCCTATGGTTCGAATCGTGCGAGCAGATTGATTGGTTATTTCTACACTGACGATTCCGTAAGGATGAAAAGTGTACGCATGTAGATAGACATTAAGTATATATTGTTAAATAATTATATATATATATATATATATATATATATATATATATATATATATATATATATATATATATATATATATATTATGTATAATATTGTTTAATACATTTTATTTTGCTGGTAATATATGTTGCTTAGAAGTTAAATTATGTATACTGCATCTTACGTTCCAGACGCTAAATAGCTTCTTGCAATATGTTCCTTATATATTGACCTGACGTCAGTATCATGTTAACTTGTATATGATAATACAATCAAGTTTTGTGTTGGTTTTGATTTGTCGAGTTGCTAAATTGTTAACACATGTTTGTTATAATGAAATCTTGCAAACTACTAATAAAGGTATGTTGTTCATGATTTGATTGTGTGTTTGATTGTTATTTTCTTTCCGAATTTTCATTTTTTTGTATGTGTTTGTACGTGTTTATATTAAAAATAGTCTGCTTTATAACTTCCTTTCACGTTGTAAAAGCCATCGTCTGTTAATTCCAGACTCGATTAATTGTAGAATTGCCAATAATCCCACATATGTAAATAGAAAAAATGTAGTTGTTGATATGAAAAACCGTTTACTTATTTGGGCTATCTAAACTTTAAAGTTATCATTTGATAAACACTACACACCACTGTTATATATACTAAACAGTGTATAATGACGTATATAGACATGCATGGCCTTATATGCCTGTTTTCCATCAGGTATAAAAACGTGTAGACATATCGATGAGAACCAACGTACGTAGAAATATATATATATATATATATATATATATATATATATATATATATTATAAAATCATCAGGCGAGCCACGTGCAGCACTAGAAAATTCCAGTTCGTCCGATATACACCTGCACGGACACTTACGTAAGATTTCCGCATATTAAAGGAAAAAAGAAACAATGAAATATTCGTTGAAAAAGGTTTGAAAACCGAAACTGGCATGAATACTTTAAAGGAAATAAATGTTTATTTTAAAGAATAAAAGCATATACAGTTTCTGGCGTATTCATTAGGTGATATATATATATATATATATATATATATATATATATATATATATATATATATATATATATATATAAACATAAAACACGTAAATAGAAGGTATTCATATTAAACAGGTAGTATTTCTAGCAAAATACTTGTAAAAGTTCGAATCATCGATATTTAACACGTATTATATGTTTTGTGTTTCCGATATTCACACTTTTATAACAATTTTATTATGTCTCGGGCCCCAAAAGATTAAAATTTTCAAGGGTTTGCGTCGAATTGCTGTAAATCTCGGAAGTGTTGGTTTAACTGTTAATCGAGTGTCAGATTAATCGAAAAATGTAAATTATCAACATTATTTAACTTAGATCGATCAAGATTTTCTCATTACGTCTGCATAATAAAAGTGTACATTTATTTCAGTGATGCATGTATAAATATTATAATTCTCAACATAATTTATCAAATCTTATTTAATATTTACGAAAACGAAAACTTATTTATCAGCTAAGATTAAACATATAATGTGTTTCAATCCTTACATAAAATATTACATAAATACCTTATTTGAATGTATGCATCTATTGTATAATTTGTAAAAACAATTTCCCAGAAAATATTTGTTGTAAATTGTTGTATATTTGTTCATCAGAAAATATAATATTCTTGTTTTTTTAATATTTCTATTAAAATATAGTATTTTCTATTGTGAAATAATTTTAATTAGATTTGTAATGTTGAGTTGTATTCCAAATTGTAACACTTATTTGAGCAGACATAAAAAGAATGCAAAGCTCCGGTTTTTTCCATAATAAACGTTAAGACGATCTCCGATATCTACTTAGCATTCATTGACATACGTGAGTTTAATATGTTATGGTGTTTATCATATTGGTGTGCTATTTTCGATGTATGATAAACCTATTGTTTTGACAGTTTTCGTTCCGATTGGCTTCATTCTTAAAATATTTCAGCTCATTTTATTCAAGTTAACTGTACTTGGAAATATAACATTGGTCAATGAATCGTTACACGGGTTTAAACCACAAAAGTGAATCTACGCCAAATACTGCATAGATAAAAGACGAGACAGCGAAGGTAAAAGACTGAACGCACATTGCCGCGTGTTTGGATAATAAAGGAAGACACACCGCAGTCTTGTATCGATTGGGCAGAACATAAAAGCACATGATTCTCTATTGAAGTATCTCAATATTTGAGTGCTCTCTTGAAGTTTACTATCGAAATAATGCAGGAAATTATATTACTTATTGAAAGTGCATGGAGAAAAATCTCATTTCCTAAATTGAAGCTGCATTTGTTTATACGTTTTTGATTTTGTAAGAATATAGAAAGCTAACATAGGAAATTAGACGCAATATTTTGATTCAACTCCTAGAAGCTAACTATTTGATTATATTAAAATAGTTTTAAACCCTTAACATGGATAGCAAAAAGCGGTTTATAGACAAGATAGAAGTGCGTGCGAAAAAGGAATGTTGTGCCATCGCTAAAGAGCACCGACAACTATAATAGCGTTAATTTCCATTTACAAATTCAAGCCAGTTATTATTTTCTTAAACGACATTCTAAATGCTTTAAAATGACTTTTCCAATCCTGCACAGTCACAAAGGATAAGTATAGTTTCATATATTCTTAATATATTTTTAAAAAGACTAGCACGGTAATTGTTTATTGTAGCCGAACGCAAATATAAGTAATTCTAAAGAATGTAAAATAAAACAGTATCACTTTACTAAATAACATTAGTAAATATAAACAAACCACTGTAGATATATTCATGTATCAATAACAAGACATTAATTGGTTCATATAATTCAAACGGAGTTCGGTGAAGTAAAACTGCATTCTCACGTTATTAAGTTGTTCTCCGGATTTCAGATGTTCTCGGGAAAACCGTGTACTCGTACTAGACGATGTCTTCTTAAATAAAATCTACATATCTACAGAATGGGGTTCGTCTTGCTTGAGCAGGAACCTACTGTTCTTATAGACGTTCATCAACTATTAGCTCACACACACACACACACACACACATATATATATATATATATATATATATATATATATAGTATGTAATGGTGTATATGAAAAGAAATCAAATAAAGTGCTCGATCATATAAGACAGCTAATATAATTTATTTAGATACTGTATATTACCTATTTCAGCAATGTACTGAGGTTTCATCCCAAAGGGCAGATTTAGACATCTTTAGTAAATCTCTTTGCCCATTGGAATCATCGGCAAGCTGAAATGATTGTAGTCAAGTCCCGATAGGGAATGGCGTCAACAATGACAGAAAACGCTGTGTCTCTGAGGTGACCCCCGAAAAAATTCGGTGTGGGATAGTGATTAACTATGACTTTAGAAAGATCGATGTTAGTTCATGTATGAAAGGCCTTCATTTTATTCCCTAGCAACTTTTATTTATTTATTCATATATTTATCTGTTAGCAAGTTTTATTCATTTATTTATTCATCTGTTCTTATTATTGTTTTAACTAGTCTGAAAAAGTACGAAAGGGGCGGCTATGAAGTTTGCCGTTTGGGTTTGTGAAATTAGGGTGCGTTTTTGTTGTCGTTTTTGGGAATACATTTATGTATCGGATTAATTGTTCGATATAGTGCTGAAAAAGCTGATGCAATAATATTGTTATGGACTGAACATGTTTTGCCATTTTCTTGATCTTAATGGGAGGAAAGCCGTATATTAAAAAATGCCGTATATAAAAAAGCGGTGTTTCGTCGATATGTCCCGTTCATAACATGTAGTGTTGAGAACAAAAATTGGTTATAAACGAAATGATGGATGCTATCTGTTATTTCCGTTTGAGGGGTATAAGTTTAGTCTATGGGTTGGGTTGTTAACTTCTATTTTATTGATGTGTGTTAATAATAATAATATTTAGTGTATTTCAGATAAATTCTTTATCTTATTATTTTATTTTATTCCACTCGTACGCGTACTCCCCTCCATGCGCACCGGCAAATACACTTATATCAACATACGTGCATGGAACCACAAGCATGTCTATCTACAACATCTGCACGCATATGCGTATGCACGCACGTACACACATCTACACTCACACGTACGGGAATTATTAATTGTATTTTTTATTTTTAATTTTTAATTTTTATTTTTTTTGTGTTTTTGTTATGTTATTAATTTAATATTTTGTTTGTTTTATTAATATTATGTTATATGTTCTATAACATGCTCCTATACATACACACGCGCACCCGCACATACGTGCTTGTACATACACACGGACGTATACACACGCATGTACACTCATCTTCATTTATACACGGATGGGTGGGTGATTTGAGAATCTATTACAGGGACTATATGAAGCGAGGGGGGGGGGTTCTTAGGGGTAAAACATTATTTCGTTCTGTGGTGTATCTATATTCCTGGGAGTTTAAAGGGGTTTCATGTATTTACCGTGATAGGCGGGTCACGTGTAGATGGGCTATATGCTGATTAATGTATAAGCCTGGGTGGATGGGCTAATTTTAGTATAGATGATGTGATTATCTGTTCTAAAAGGCTTGTTGGAAAATCTCAGGTGTAGATTTAAGGCTGGAAATTATTTTACTAATATTGGGTATAAGGTTCTTAAATATGAGAGGGGGTCGCAGGATTTGGTGTGTGTGTACCGGAGTTGTTCGGTGGGGTTGTGGTATGACCTAGTTGAATTGTTGATCAGGTCTAGAGATAAGTCTAAAAAATCTACGCTAGTCAAGTTAGTGTCTATGGTGATGTTAAAACCGAGTTCTTTTAGGAATGCGATTAAATGTTTCATGAATCTGCCGAGTTCTTGCGCGTTGTTGTTGCGGGATAGGCATAGGCCGTCGTCTCGGTAGAGGCCGAACTCTTGGTGAGGGAATTTATTTTGTAAGGAGTGTAGGATGAAAAGCCCAATCAGGTCGAATATATCTGCGCTGTTGTCGGCCCCCATGGGAACATCAAAAGGGTCTTCAGGGTTGGAATGTTTAACCCATGTTTGATTGTTGAAGAAAAGGAGTGAGCTTCTCGCATGGAGGATGGTGTTTATTTCGAGGTCGCTTATTTCCACGAATGTTTTGGCAAATTATATAGATATATATATATATATATATATATATATATATGTATATACACGCGCACACACTCACACAGACACACACACACACATATATATATATATATATATATATACATATATATATATACATATATATATTTATATACATATAAGTGTGTGTGCATGTGTGTGTATTGTGTCGTATTATAAAACAGAATCCGCCAGATATCAACTACAATAATATGCAACACGTGTTATATGCTATTTCCAATAAGTGTTGGTTGACTTGTTTCAAAGTGCAATAGACAACTCGCCTTCCACTGTATTTAGCATTTTTCTTAAGGGAAAATACTGATTATGAACACCAAGGTTCTATTTAAATAATCGTTGTTGAGTAATCACAAGTGATGTTTTGGATAGCCTAATGCGATCAGGGAATCTTATAATTTCCAGATACTTTGTATATATAAAGAGTCTACCATCTGAACACACGCAGTAACGTCTCTTATCTAGTCAATTTCTTGACGATTTGTAAATGTCTTGTTTTCTTTTTATGCGTACGTAATACTAATATTTTAGTATCACATTTGTTCATCAATCTATCTGTAGACAATGCTGATAGCGTTTACTTATTTATTTTTTCATAGTGCTTTGTTGGTGTTTAATTATTTATAATATAATGCATTTTCAGTGTGTTTTATTAGTTCATGCTTTTAATTATTTAATTAAAAGATAAGAATAGCAACATTTTATATGCCAATGGTGTATTTATTATTAGTTATTTTCATATAATTATATCCGGTTACTACTGTTAAAAGTACTACCGTTATTGATTATTGATGTTACTCGCATTTAAACATTTAACTTACAGATATAAAGCAAGAAGCGCATAGCAACACCTATTCTGTAAAGACTTTACAATGCATTCATGCTTCTTATTGCTGTATATGCAAAACAAATATTGCATATATCGACATGGAATTACAATAGGCCCAATGCCTTTTAAATTAAATCGTGTGTTTTCGTCTGCTTCGCCGATCGGGACATCTCGACAACGAGAAAAAATGTCTGTACATCCAGAGGATAAAACGGTATGTCGAAATAAATAATCAAAGTGCAAAACATGTTTTATTTGTTTGTAAAAAAAAAACTTCCATCGAGTAATATGTATTTTACATTACATGTTTTTAATTAGATGATTTAATAAAATTACTCCAATGATAATACACACACCTGCGAGCGTATTGCTGTAGCCAATCGGACGTTAAAACTCACTTCGTTAGAATTGGAAGTTATCATGATTTCTCGTATGTTTGGCTTATCAAGATATAATGAATAATGACAATGATCAAGATGAGAAAAATGATACTTGTCACACTGAAGATGACAAGTTATGTCGAAGTATATGATTAAAATAAAGTAAAATAAAATGTTTCATACAATTCTGCTTATTCAATCTGATTTAATATATATATATATATATATATATTTTTTTTTTTTACAGACATGTGGCCTCCTGAGCAATACTGAAACACAGAAATATAATTAAAGGGTCTGCAGAGCACTAATACACCATGTGTGTTCCAAGAGAAATGATGATATTCACAATAGTTAAAGTACTACCTAATACATTGCTTTCTTTTCAAAAACAAAATCTGGCCCATAATCCTCCCTTCCCCTCCTCCCTCGTCGGCAAAAGTTTAATAATGTAAACAAAAATGTGGGTGTTGACAGGGGTCGAACCTAAAAGCTCTCGGTTTAGGATCTACGGCGATAACCACTTAGCCACAAAATCGATTCATATTACGATCCGAAAGGCGACCAAATGTTGGGTTCACCAGTCACACGTTTTGGGTTATTTCTATCCGAAGAAATAGATGTGTTCTTCTCCAATTTGTAGATATCATGCGTGTGAAATGTCAACTTTATGCAAGTCTGTCTCGTAGCTTGGTGTATATTGATTTAATTCGGAAGTCGAGTCGTTGAAGAAATTGTAGCCTCCATGTTGAAAAATGAAACACTGCAAGGAACTATGTTCGTTAATTGCATTCCTTAAAAACCGGATTGAGTATAAATGTATACTTAATAGGTAGAAAAAACGTAATCTGATATTCTCGAAAATCAGGGAAGTTAGCGGACGCTTCCATTAAATGTGTGCGTAATATTTTGTATTAACAAGGCAGGCAACCACTGTAGACGTAAGGGGCTACTGAGAAAAAAGAGGGGAGAAGGTAGGAGGCAGTCAACCTAGATTGGGATCTGTGCAGCGAGATGTCTGTTTACATTAGTTTTAAACTTCTGCATGTCTGTAGTGTCGGGGAAACAGGGGGCAGGGAGGGAGTGCCAGAGGCCAGCAAAACTAGAAAAGAAGCTATTTGAGTCGAAAGCTTTCCGACATCTGGGGACCTCCACAGTGAATGAATAGGATTAAGTTGATTGTCGAGTTAGTCTAGTGAATTTACGTCGAAGGGGCACCAGAGTAGCTAGTTCATCAGGGCATAATCAATTGAAGTATTTGTAAAACAAGCACAAGGATGCTACATTTTGTCGATGGGACATGGACTGGAGCTTAGTTGACAGTGATGGACCCATTAGGTTGGCGATTCTTTTTTGGACCCTGTCAAGGAGGGATAGACTAGTAGATGATGCACCAGCCCAGATGTGACAACAATACTCCATGAATGGGCGGATGGTGGCTTTGTAGAGATACATAATAATTTCAGGTGAGAGAAGTTTACTAGCACGGTAGAGGGAGCCAACCTTCTTTGCAGCAGTCTTGGCAATGTCTTCGATGTATTTGTTCCAATTCATGTTACCTGTGAGGGCTAGGCCGAGGAGTTTGAATGATGAACTCTCGGGTAGGGTGTTATTTGCCATGACTATCGGTGGTTGGAGAGGTTCTTTGTAGTTATTGAAGGAAAGGAGCTTTGTTTTAGCGGCATTAAAAGTTACCAACCATTTGTGACCCCAATCCACTACAGCCTGGAGGTCATTTTCTAAAGATTCAGCCAATGCCTCGGATATGATCGCGTCGGTTTTGCCAACATGGCGAGAGTAAAGCGTGGTGTCATAAGCAAATAAACCAATCTCAGACACTATGTCATCAGGGAGATCGTTTATATAGATCAGGAACAACAGAGGTCCAAGGATAGATCCTTGGGGTACACCAGCAGTTATGTCATGTTGCTTAGATGAACGGCCATCGAGGACAACCTGGATTTTTCTTTTGTCTAGGAAGGATCTGATTATATTAAGTAATTGTCCAGTAATACCGTATTAGTGTATTTTCAGGAGAAGCCCTTTATGCCATACTTTGTCAAAGGCCTTGGATATATCAAGCGCTACTGCCCTAGCTTCCCCTGATTTGTCAAGTGTATGATACATGCGTTCAGATATGACCGTTAGGATGTCCGCAGTAGATTGTGCTTGTCTAAATCCATACTGGCGGTCAGATAGAAGTTTAGCATTATCTAAGTGGCTTATTATCGCTAGGTTTATTAAAGATTCGAAGATGTTAGCAAAGATCGGCAGCAGACTGATTGGGCGATAGTTGTGAGGATCGGTTCTATTCCCAAAACTCTTGTAGACTGGTACCATATAGGAAATTTCCAGCTGTCGGGGAAGCAATATTCAGCTAGGCAATTATTGTAGAGTTGTGAGAGGGCATGGGCCAGTTCAGCAGAGTATTTCTTTATTATTATTACTGGTATAAGATCAGGCCCACAAGCTTTGGAGGTGTCAAGGTTTTTTATGATGTCTCTGACCTCGGATGGGGTGAAGACCAGGTTATCAAGTGTTGCTTCGGTCCGCAATAGGAATTCGGGGAGGGGGTTGTTATCTGAGTCTAAAGTAGAGTTAGAAGCGCTGGGCAAGACGTTCAGCCTTATCAGTGGCCGGTCATACAACATCATTTTGGTTTGATTGCGGAGGAATCGTTGATTGACCATTATTCACTACACTATTGTAGATTTTCCAGAAATCACGAGTACCTAGTTTCTGTGACTGGATGTGTTTTTTTGTTAACTCATTATACCTTCTCTTCGCTTCACCTATCACGGCCTTGCATTTATTTATTGACTCTATATATGTGTGTATATTAATAGCTGACTTATGGCGGCCAAATTTACGGAATGATTGTTGCCTCTTAGAAATGGCAGCTGGACATTCCGATGTGAACCATTGGGGAGAGTGAGGCTTGCTAAAGCATTTTTGCATAAGGACATAGGCTTCGATGCCTGCTTTGACCCATTCAGTTAATTCGTTTGCACACTGGTCGGCAGGGAGTGAGAAGGTTTCCATCCATGGGGCGTCACTGATGTGATCTCTGATTGACTCGAAATCAGCCTGCTTGTAGTATCTTGTTGTTTTGAGCAACGGTTCATCAGCTTTTGGACGACTTTTTAGGGTTATATTCATCATTAGCACAATCTGATCAGCATTCCTGAGTGGGCTATGAGCTTTCGTCACACAAGCCTCGGGCGTAGAGGTCAAGAAAAGGTCTAGAAGTGAGGCTTGTTGGTCTACTCGATCGGGAATGCGGGTCGGAAAATCGACGGTCTGAGAGAGGGAGTGAGCTAAGGAGAAATTATACGTAGAGTTGCCGGCCGCGTCAGTAAGGCTGGAGAATTCCAACCAGTCGCGGTGGTGGGCATTAAAATCCCCAAATACATGTTTCTGGGCATTCGAGTCAATTAAGAGTGCTCTATCTATGCTTTCAGAGACAGAGTTTAGCAGAGTACAGTCCTGGGTTGACGGGAAGCGGTATAGGAAATATAAGTAACTGACGTTGTGATGTAAAGTCAATCTAAAGCACATGTAGTCGTAGACATCTGATTCTAACCTATGTTCTCTAGTCAGTGTTCCGAACATAAACTCCTAGCCCGTGCATGTGTTTGTCAGAGTCTTTACAGTAGAGTGGGAGGTAGTCAGTCATGTAAAAGTGGTGAGAGGAGATTGAGGATTGAAGTTTAGCTCCACTAAGAGCTAGGATATCCGGGGAGTTTTCAGGAGAAAGGTGTCTACGTCGTTGATGTTGGTTCTAAGTCCCCGGATATTTAAGAATGCAAGCCTCAAGGGCGGAGGCGAAAGTGTTTTGTGGGTGTCTGGTTTAGGTTTGCTTGTATTTCTTTGTAATGACATGTTTGATTTGATTATAACGTGGGTTGGCCAAGGTGGGTATTTGCTTGGTGTCAATAAGCTCACACAACCAGTCAATTTATGTTTATGTTAAACGCTTCAACATAATGCTGAACTTTTTCTCTAAAAAGGTAACGGCGCTGAACAAAATCAGACATCTATTTAACATGTATGATAGGTATGATGGAGAAAGTTGAATACAATCCGTGAAAATTAATTTTAATACAACGTAACAAACATAATCGAAATATACTCAGCTCAATTACCCAGCGGTCAGGTTCAATACATATAGAAAAGGTTGCGATATTAAATAAAACTCATTTTTATTAGAGTCAAGTAATTAAAAACAATTTTTCGTAAGATTACATCGGTGACTAAAATGAATATATTATAGGGAAATACAAAGTAAAATGCGATCATATATTCATTTAGTAATACTAAATATAACAATACTACTACTACTACTACTACTACAACTACTGCTACTACTTATACTACTAATACTACGACGATTACTACTTCTAATAAATTAGTGCAGAACATTATCTACTTTTACAATTCAATAATTACATAGATTAAATAAGTTACATTTTAAAAGCCTAATTTAAGTGTAAATCTATAGGCATTGTAAAATGGTTAACATAATATTAATAATAATAATAATAATAGTAATAATAATTATAATAATAATAAAAATAATAATAATAATAATAATAATAATTATACGAAGAAAAATTAACAGTAAAAGTAAAGTAGAAGTGACACGAAGACGTATTGAAAAAAAGTTGAAAAAGAAGTAAAAAAAGAAAAAAAAGAAAAGTTAAAATAATAGATAAGATGTAAAATAATAAAATAAGACACCTAAGAAAAATATGAAAAAAATAATTTAAAAAAAACATTCTGAAATGAGTGACAAACTTCTTCAAGTCATTTAAGTTTTACATATATATTAAAACGTGCTATAGTCGTTTTACACAAGAAAATATCAACACGTGCGGTGGAATGTAAATGTACGCCCTCGAGTGAGTTTAGCTCATCAATGTTATTTTTATCGTAATGTCAGTTCTTAACATATGTGTGGATAACATTATATGAGTTGATTATGTTTATTAATGTGACTATGTTACCATACATGAATTCATGAGGCGTCTCATTCACAGTAAACCCCTGTGCTGAACAAGTGAATAGCTCATATTACCGGGGCCAATGTGTAAGTAAAATAGAACTAATTGTAAAATTCATTAATAGCTGACATAATATAGAAGTCCAGTCAATCTAGCTGATTTTTTGCTAACAAAGGGTTATAACTTGGATATTGGGCATGGCTAACTTCTCTGTCAGATGAAAAAAGTTTACCACTAAACTTACTAAAGATTGCGCCGTTTCTAGCCTCCCCTCTCTCAACTCAATCTTCCAAAATACCAAATGTAGCAATGTGAAATAGGATAAAACCAACACTTTTCATGAAGTTAAATATAATTATAACTTCTTATGCCTTATTTTTTCTTGTTTATGTATTACTGCAAGAGCTTAATATTCTGTCATATTCTAATTTCAGGTTGGCCAAATTGAAGAACCGATAATTATGGATGCTGACAACTGTGCTATTTGTATTAATGCACTGTCTAGTAATAAAGAAACTTTAATCGTCAGTCAGAAGGGAATCGATTCCATTAACAGAGTTTCTGAACAATGTGGAGAGAAGAACATAATTGGTCAACATCTTCACGAGAGATGTAGCGAACGTTGGATAAACCCCAAATATATAGAAATTTACCGTAAAACAGGTCAATCCATGATGAAATGCTATCCCGTGCAAGCCGCTCTGTGGGTGTGTTTTATTAAAAAAAAACATTGTTTGTGTTGTGGTTCTGGAGAAAAATCTAATAGAAAGAAAAAAGGTGTTGATGTTTCCCATGTAGAAACTACTGAGTTTAAGGAGAGAGTTTTAAAAGTGTGTGAGAAAGTTCGAAAAAATAATGGTTGTGCACCCACTGTTAAAGGTAGAATAGGTTATGTAGCTGGCCTTGTTCCAGAAAAAAAACACTTTATCACAGAACATGTTTTGCAAACTTTGATTCCAATAAAAAACATTTATTTGCTGATTCTTCTAAGAAACAAAGCCTTGGTAGACCATAGGATTCAGATAGAAAGCAGGCATTTCTGGTTGTCGCTAAATATTTGCAGCAAAATTATGAGGAGAAACTCACCATTGTCTATTTCGTCAAAAATTAGGAAATTCTCGAGGACACTAGCTTTGAACTATACAGTCTATCATACGTAAAATCCCGATTGTTAGACCATTTCAAAGACAAAATCATTGTGACGTAAATAAATGGGGCACATACTGGTGTTATATTCTTAAATAAAACAAATTGTATTTTCCATTAATCTAATGCACAGAGCCGCTCAACAGACAATTTAAAATCAGATGTCATTAGAATTGTAGAGACGGAACCTAGTTTATCAAGGAAGACATTAAAGGTTACTAGACAAGTTTAGAATATTGCCCGTCTAAGACTGATCTTCAAAAGGATGCGATTCATGAATATGTTCATAAAGCGTTGTTGATCTTTCTCAGGAAAATATTTGCAGGTAAATACAATGATTTGAAGCTTGCAACAGTTTGTCAAGTGATAATTCAGGATGCTAGACCTAGAGTTCTCCTTGCACATTTGCAGTTTATTTTAGTATTTCAAATGCATGACCAATGTGGGTCGAGGTTCTTAATTGACATGGCTTCTCTTTATCTTACTCGGTAGCCCAGCAATTTGTTCATAGCGCTTAAAATTTCTTCCCTGTTATAACTGAATTTGTGTAGTTCATAGCTCATAATGTGGAACATAATGTAGGGAGTATTGATGGATTCAACACATTCCACGATATATGCATCGTATCATCTTTTACACACGGGAATGTTAAAGCGAAACCAGTTCAAAAGATTCAGATCATTTAAGAAGATATGATAAGTGTTGGAAATATCAACATAAAGTACCTATATTTACAGCACAGCAACAAACAACCAGTGACATTTAAAAAGCTCCAGCTTAATAAAGTTGCCGTGTTAACTACTAATGTTGACATTCTTTGGTAGGTTTCACTGATTTCACTTCCGTCTAGACCCGCATGGGCAGACTTATGCAGTCAGTGCACAGAGGAATATCCCCTGGCAAATCAGCCACAGTTGTTTGCCAATGATCGACATAGACCCTGAGCACCCAACTTACGTGTACTCAACGATATGTAATATTAGTGATTTAGTCAGGGAAAACAACATTACACCAATGCTTGCATTCGATCAACCACTTTGGTACAAGGCAATGACGATAGTCGAGTAAAAACCTTGTTCCAGTCCCCTGAAATCATTTCTCTTGCGACTTGGTGGGCTCCCTACACAGATGAGCTTTTTGGAGTCAATTGGTCATTTGATGACAGGTTTGTGATTGCAAAATAACTTATTGAACTTGTGTATACTGAAAACGCAGTAAAACACATGATAAGTGGCAAAGCAAGTGCAAGAGCTATTTCTGCTCACTGCTTAGTTGATGCTGCCCGAATGCTATTTTGTAACGAAAGCCTATGTTTTGTCAGTTTACATGCCACTAGGAATGGTCAACCCAACACTGATGCAGAAGTCTATTTCACAAAATGAAGACCTGAAGGATGCCCAGGGGCTTTTGAAATGTCTCATTGATAAGACTGCAACATTGAATAATGTTCTGTCATAAATACTATGACCAGGATTGCCCAGAGAATCAACCATGTGAAAGATATGATGATTGACCAGCGAACAGCAAAATTAGTGATTACATAACTTTTATATGGTAAAGATCCTTTAATGTTGTATCAAGGCAGAGCGCACCGGGAACTGGGAAAGTGATATTGACGCTGTAAGGAAAATGCTTCCAATATTTGCTGCAACATGACACATCCTATATACAAAGTCGGCCTACTTGTACGTGCAGCAAATAGAGGGGTAACCGAAAAGATATTCTGAAGTGTACGATGAATTTTCTGAAGGAGTCAATGTGATTAAACGGAATGGGCTGGCTTGTCGATGAATCTGGTTATTAATCAGGTACTAAGAAGAAGCATGACGACGTCTGAAGGTATTACTCATGGCAGAGGAATGAACGAAATTCACCGATTTATGTGGATGCTATCACTGCAAGCGTGCGCTAAAATAAAGTTTACAATGTAAGAACTAGCAGGCATTTGTTATGGTACTAGTGACCATCACCATTAAGCTATTCCATCGAGAATAGAAGGAGATGTAAGAAATACATACAACCTCCTTGCGTTTCTCCAGACATATGACCATTTAACAGAAGATCCGTCCATTCACAGCATTTCAAGGTGAGTAACTGGAGACAAAAATGTGAATGTAGACAAAGCAAACTCCATACAAGAGGCACTCACAGATTCGATTGTTGGAGAAAATGTTCACGAGTACAGATTTAAAGGAAAGTATCCGGTATTACACTTGGCTTAAAAGTTTTGCTCAGTAAAAATGAAGCAGTTAAGACTGATTCACAAATATTTAAAAGACAGAGTGTTAAACCTCACCTACGCAGCAGCAAAGACATTTTCAGTAAGAACTTTGTGGTTACTCACCTGCTCTTTTTGATTATTCTGAACTACCGCGAACGGTTAAAGAACTGGCTTTGCAGACGCAATATCGTAACTGACTTTACCTGTACAAGCAGGTAACCAGTCTTCAGATTCACAGTATCTCGGAGATAGTGGAGCACTACATCAATGCCTCTCATGGCAAAAATGTCACATATTTTATGAGATCAGTGTCCAATAGGGCAGATATGTCACAACTAGATACGGAGTAGCATACATTGTCTTTGATGTGTATGAAAGATGTCTATCCATTAAAGACGCGACTCACCGAACCGAGCAGGAGGATATGTTGGTATGAATGTGTCACTGCCCAATTTAATGGTGTTCAAATAAAAACAGAGTTGTGTTCTAGTTAATCATGAAAACCAAAAAAATGTTCATCTACTTTCTGGAAATAGTTAGGAGAAAAAAGGTTGTAAAGTAGTCCATGCATCTGGAGACGCTGGCGTATTGATTGTGAAGACTGCTCTTAGACTGGCACAGACGGGAACATCCATTTTAATAGCAGACGGCACTGACATATTGATCCTTCTTTGTAATACATACCAATAGAGATGATGATTACAACATCTTCGTCACGTCACAACTAACGGATAGTGCAAAAAGTGTTAAAGTCTTGAACATGAAATTGATGCAGAAAATAGTTGGACGATGTTGCTGTTCTAACATTATTTTCATTTATGCACTACAGTGTTGTTATTCTACACCCAATGTTTATGGAATTGGGAATGAAGCACCCCTTCGAAATGTGATGAACAATAGAACCTTCTTCAAACTTGCAGAAGTGTTTGGCAATAATAGCAGTGCAGAAGTGGTTATTGAAGCTGGGGAGATGTCTTTTCAGTGCCTGTACAATGATTATGATGGGAAGACCATCAATCATCTTAGCCTGAGGCGTTTTAAATCAAAGGTTGCAAAAAGCTAAAAGTATGTTGACACCCAATGATGGCCACCAACAAGAGCAGCTACGAAATTCAACAGCCTTCGTGTTTACTTCCAAATTCAGGAATCGAAATGTAGAAACCAGCTAACACCTGACGAGTAGGGGTGGAAACTTTCAGATGGTAAATGACAACGCATCAAGACTGACTTTTCAGTTGGTCTTGTAAATTTGTTGGCAATAATTAAGTGTAAGTGTACTTCAGGATGTACTACAGCAAGATGCAATTGCAAAATCCTTCACTGCAGCAACTTACCACAACCAGATCTTGATGATGATGAAGTTATCTTTGACTAGTTCTTGACAATAAATGTTCTATGGCCCGCTCATCTGAAAGAGAGGTTATTAAACCCCAATATCCGAGGTAACACCTTTTGTTAGCAATGTGTTTGATGTTCGGACACATTGTAACACTGCCTAAATAGTTCCTTGTTACCGTCAATGCATCGCAACACCGAAAGAAAAGACGTGAACGGATCATTAGATATATTGATTCAATTTGTATATTTGGACTAATATTCATAGCCGCAATATACACAATCTGTGCTTTCTGTACATTTGTCACTGGAATATATCTACGACAACTGTAATATATATATATATATATATATATATATATATATATATATATATATATTGTGTGTGTGTTTGTGTGTTTGTATATAAATAATGTGTACAAGTGGGTGTTGTTTATATTGACTACAGTTATAGAAAATAATATATTCAAGAAATGTATACTTATTTTCCTGTTAATATATGATGATGTTTAAAATATACACCACTAATTATTGCGGTGTTTAGTACTCTGAGATATAAGATTTATAAACGTGTTCTGTTGTTTACACAAAATAATACAATTTCATTGATATTTTTAATCATATAATTAGTTAATAATATTCCGTAATCGTATATAATAAACCCTGAAAATGTAATTAGAATAGTTTATTTCCTTAAATTTACATGAATATACCACTGTAGGGAGAAGGACTTGTTTTAATAAAATTACGGACCGGTCATACATTTCGCCTATAACTAATATATATATATATATATATATATATATATATATATATATATATATATATGTGTGTGTGGTTATATATATAAAAGTGACTCATAATTTCAAAGGAGGGTGGCTATTTTTTTAGAACCCCCTTCGCTTTCGTAGCTGACCATAACAATACTATATTACATGTGATCACCCGTAAAAAGTTGGCTTAAACATAATATAAGTAGGATTTTAAGTATGGGTCAGTTTCCAATATGACCATCTCTTATTTTCGGAGCATTAAATAGTGTAAAAGTAGGAAACCATTTTTAACAACGTATCGTAAATATTTTTATTAGTAGAACGTAATTGGGTTTACTATAGAGTGACTTATCTATTAAAACATTTTTATTACCGTAAGAAGAAATATCGTAAAAAATACACGACGCTATTATTATTATAATTAATACTTAATCTTTAAATGTTTCACTCAGAATAGTTTATGAAAGTAGCTACCAATAACGACGACATTTTCCCGTCTATGATTAATGTATAGTATAGATTGATATTATGCATGATTAAAAAAAACTTTTCCCCCCGCTTCTTTAATAAAATATGTGTTTTTTTCCTGAATTCCTGACAGTATGTTTTTTATACAAGTCAGATCATGAATTCGTAAAGATACCTTCACACAATTTTCTTTAGTAAATCAATTCACGATACCAGCGAAACTGTTGAACACCGAGAAGAAAAGTCAACTGATTTGGCAACAAAACGACGAAAATATCAAAATACATGAAGAACGTGCAACAGTAAAATTAAATATTGACGGAAATCAGCCAACGTTTCTGTCGATTTCGAAAAGTTACTGACGCGTGGCGTGTCTTTCATGAAAGATGTCACTTATGTAAACGATCTTAAACCATCAGAAATAATCTATTCATCGAAACCACAATACAATCGTGAACTTTATTTCTTTGATGTTATTTAAAATATGGCAGAGAAAAATCAGAATATCAAGACATAATAAAATAAGCATGCCATCTATTTCGTTGTTTAGATATCCGTAGAGTTGCAGTATTTTAATGATTTAGGATTCTCTACCGATCTTGGTTGAGATATTACCAAGGAATTGGCTGCGTTTACACCTTCCCTGACTAAGATGAATATTTTCAAACTTGGCAACATAATACTTGAACATTAAATATGTATGTAAATCCGTAAATCTGTATGTGATTTCGAACTCAATAATTCATGTAAGCCATCTGTTTAATTGTTATCATGACAAATGTGAATCTTATGTTATTCCGATGTATTTTTGCTACTGGTAAATACTTAATATTCGACAAAAAGTAGATGGCCGACTGAAACACAGTCTCAACAAACTAACAAGCATACCTATGTGATCAAGCCTCTCCGAACAACTCACCTTACCGTATTTCCCAATCAACAACACGATCTTATGTAATCTCGCATATACAATATACCAAATATAATGTGGGATATGCAATGAATTAAACATCAGTAGCACAGTTACCCGACTACATATACACATAAAAGAATGTATAATGACCTAGGTGTCTTCATTCAAAAACATATCTCCGAAAATCACAACCTTAATGAAAACATACACATACAAATATAAGCCACTGAAAAGACTTAGGGAACCTTAAAATGTAAGAATGTATTTTAATAACACAATCAAATTTAAAAATAGATTACAGAGCGGAACTCTATATATGCAAGCTCACCATCAATATTCTGCGAGAATCACTTGTGTGCGTATATATATATATATATATATATATATATATATATATATATATATATGCAAGCTTACAATTTATTTTCTGCGAGTATCACTTGTTATTCTGAGAATCTAATGCAACAGACCTCTTCTGGTCAAAATACATCTCATCTGAGATTGCATAGATTTGTATTATTTCAGAGGATAAGTTATAACTCGAACATTTGAGAATTCAACAACACGGATACGATCCTAATTCTAGACACCGCGTTGATTTATGAAAGTATTACCGAATGTTATTGAAACCTTGCAATATAGGATTGTGTTTCAATTCAACTTGTCTGGTAACCACGGGGTTTCTACTAAACTGCATTGACATACACTTCAAACATACCATTTTATACAATGTGCTCAATGCTTCAAGTATACTACAATATATTATGTCTCTCGCTCTCTCTCTGTCTGTATATATATATATATATATATATATATATATATATATATATATATATATATATATATATATATATATATATATATATGGAAAATGAATAAGGGGAACAAAATAAATATTTATGTATTCATAAACGATTCGTCTTATTGCACAAACTTCATCAGGATTATCTGTTTGAAGAAAAATCATACACGTACAACAATTATTTACCAGCAGGTTCAGAGCATACCGCCGATATTTACAAGAAAATCAAATATATAAGAAACATTTAGATGTTGGCAGAGGTAGCAATAACGGTGTAGGATGATTACGAAGTCGGAGAGGTGAATATAGTGAAAATGGAAACAAAGTGGAAGGCGAGCTGTGGTTAAGCCCCCATTAGATTAAATGTTAAAGGGAGAGGGGAGCGAAATGCTATTTGAATCAATTTCTTAATGTTTATTTGAAAGCGAAAACGAAAGAGTCGGGGTCGAATATTGTCTGGGGTATGTGTTAGGAGTGTGTAAGAGGTTAAAGGTGTAGGAGGTGGTGGAGAGCGAGCAAACATGGCGAGGCTCGGTAGGACGTCACATGTGACATCTCTATACATATGAGCACACACGCACATATTCACGTTTTCATATACATATACATATACATATTTATATATACACAATTAGTAATAAATTATAAATACACTATCATTAACATATTTTTCCTTTCTTAACTTTTCAACATTTCTATGTTCTCTTACTGTATTGTCAAGTAACTATGTATTTTCACACAGGTATATAGAGACACACACCTTTAGCGAACGGTGTACACCCTTTTTCCTTATAGATATTAAGTCAAAGTTAGTCGTGTACGGTTCCTCTATTTTCATTGTAGATATAAAACCAAAGTAGCACTAAGTATTGTTATGCCTTTTGTTTTCTGATGTATCCGGCTGCTCTTCTGTCACTTAGTCACTATGATCTCCAAGAAATTATAATTATGATTTATAGTTCATATATTTACTTTTACTATTATTACTAGTTGTATAACTATTCAGACATAGCTATATTGTTATTAACGAACGTGTCGTCTCTGTTTATAACTAAATCGTGTATGATGTATACAATATGAACTGCAAATACGTAGATATGTTCAACCTAATTAATACTTCGGTTTCTGCAATACAAACAAACACTGAAATAAGAAAAAATGTACAGAAAACATCACCTTCTTACATTTTATGTAAAATGTCGTTTATCGTGTGTTTCAATAGAACTAATAAAGCTGGGCTGAATTCGTTTATTGATCACTGCATTAATCAATAACGAATTCAGTAATCAATAACCAATTCATTAATCATTATTTTCATTTATTCGAGCATAATTCAATGAATGCTTTCGCCATTAGATTAAATTATTTCCTATTCACATATTTGTTGATAGGACACGAAGCGATGGCTTTAAAATTAGCCATCCATTTCTGCAAACAGGATAATATCAACCGATTCTTTTAGCTACTGATGTATATACAATCGACCATTAATTATAGTCCGTAGTTTGAAGAGAAATACAAGAAAACACTATTTATTATAATTTGTTTTCAGGTTTTCCTTCTTGAAATCCTACACAGATCGTTATCCTTTTGTTTGTCTTACGACTATGTTATTATATATGTTTTCTCTAAACGGTTTATATCTTGATATACACACAAATTGCATGCTACTTACATGTATAATCATACACTAATTATAGTGATTTTCTATAAATATCATGTACTATCAACATTAGTCACTCTGAAATATTTTTCAGTTTTTGTAATTTATCTCTTTAACTTATATATATCCTAGCAAGAAAACTCAGCGTTATAAATTGTTGAATGGTGATCCCTTCTATTGACTTCTTCAATATGCCTATTACCCCATATTATTTTTTTTTACCATCCTATCCTCCTGTTATACCCCTAATATAGTCGGAAGAATCTGAAATGTTGGATAACTCTCTGAAATAGTCCGTTTAAATATATATATATATATATATATATATATATATATATATATATATATATATATATATAAAGCCATCCGACAAGATGTTGTAATGCCCGGTTGTAGCCACGCTAGTAGGTATAGCAGGTACGACTTATGTTTTACGTGTATTTTTGTAGATATGAACTAAGATGCCAATGCATTCCATGTGTGTGCAGTTATATTACACTCATGTTTTACACTTACTTATCAAGCCTCTTACACGTAACAGTATGTTACTCAGTGGAGCAGATCTTGAAAGACAAACTCTGCCACAGATGCCGCACACATGGTAAAGTTGAAATGTGATTATTGCGTTTACAACTGATTGCTTCTCCAAATTAGGTTTAAAGATGGATTACTCTATACAATTTTTCTTCAGATCTTCCACAGCCATCATAGAGGCACGTACGCCAGACCTATCGCTCCGGAGACATCTTCCTCCAGTTGTCTACGTCTATATCAAATGTGTTTAGGTTGTTTTTTCAATTACATTTAAAAACGCCACTTAGGTCTGTCTATGACGTTAGTCTGATGCAGTAAATCTACTGAAAAATAGTTGTATTTTATTTTTTTACCGTTCTTTGTTTTTATTTATGTTATAAAATATTATGTTTCTTAGTTTTGTCTTTCAGCAATGTTTTCACACTGAAAATGTTGTTTCTTATAAGACGAAAATAGGGTGTTGTGTTTATATATATATATATATATATATATATATATATATATATAAATATATATATATATATATATATATATATATATATATATATATATATATATATATATATATATATATATATGGTTTAAATTTAATAAAAATCGGATACCAACGTATTTTAATTTTACAGGTTTCAGTCAACACTGTCGCTACGAAGTGAGGGCACTTACATATTTGTCACATAAAAAGGTGCAGAGACTCCATACAATTTTCATTTGTTTTCTTATATTTATTTTATTCAAATAATATTAATTTCATCGAAATCAGATACAATTGAAGTTTTAAGGGACTGATTCTCTCATAGCTTCTTTAGAGGTGTACTTAGAAATTCGAGTAAATTTTAAATGAGAATACACTTTTAGATTGTATCTAGATCCTCTAACATTTCCTTCTCTGGGAAACACACACATCGCACACAAATATTCAATAGTGTATATAATGTGGTCGATTATTTTCCTCAGTTATGTTTATTACCATAGTATCTCTCATTAGATTATATATACATTTATATATATATATATATATATATATATATATATATATATATAGAGAGAGAGAGAGATAGAGAGAGAGAGAGAAGGAGAGATAGATAGATAGATAGATAGATAGATAGAAAATCTAAATATATACTCAATCATATCTCTTGATATCATTTTATAATGTTTAAATATACATATATACGTGTTTATTTTTATACAACTAAATACAGTTTCACTCTTTAAATATTCATACAATATTTACATTACATGAAAACACGTAATTGATGTAAATGCACTACCTACCTGGTACGTATATACATATATATATATATATATATATATATATATATATATATATATATATATATCGATGTATATGTTGAGTGAGTAGAGGTTCATTCTGGAATTCTGTATTTTATTGTTCACAGAGAATTACCTGACGATTGTCTACGGCAGTCTGTTCTATTTATATATTACACATTGATTTGATAAAATTGCAGTAGCTAAGTGTAACTATCCATTAATTAAAAATTCGGTTAAGTGAATGATTCAAATGAAAGTTCGCTAATACATTTTCAATACTGGGAGACTAATATTTTATTTAAACATAACACATATGTCTTTAAGGATGTATGATCAAACATTATGCAATTGTTTATTGTGTTATGATAATTCGAAACCTTTTTCAAATATAACAATCATGCATATGTTTAAGCACATTACAATGCCACCAAAGTCAATGAAATATTAATCACAATGAATAATAGCAAACATCTATATTAAAATACATAAACTTATTTAATACATCTTTCCTTGGTTAAACATACATTTTTGAAAACTCTCTAGTCATATGGATAATTATTTACCTCTTTATATGATAATTGATCATCAGCAGATACTGGTTGCAGCAGCCTGTTTCTGTCAGTATTAATGTTCATATTCTAAGATGTAAAAAAATAACACTTCTGTTGCTAATGTATTTGGGAGAAAATGAATCATTTTACCGGTGCAGAACGTGCCTAACCCCTGATGCACTTTTCTACGTAACAAGCATATCGATGCAAAGCTCTCAAAATAGGAATCCCTTAAGTCATAGTAGCCCACTTCCTCTCAGAAGAACTGTGCATCGTTCCGGGTGAACTGAAGTAACCATACACGTTTGATATTTGCTAAAATGGTCTACCACTGTCACAAATTAGTGGCGTGGTTAAAAACACTCTTTTTTTAGGGGTGTAGTTAAAATCATCTGCGTAATCTAGTAGGAGATAATCGCTCTTGTGTCTCACACACGACGAATACAGGATTCCCAGTTACAATTTAGTCTACCTATTATTTTGATTAAGCTACAATTTCTGGCTCCGAGCTTTTAGTCATTCAATACAAAAACCTGTGTGTATCTACTGCGTAGGAGAACGAGAATCTCCTTAGTCCTCCATCTTAGTCCTGAAAGGAAACTGCAGAAGTCTTTTGCTGAATCTAACGCTTTTATGGAGGGAAAGGCTGTCAACTCCATTAAAAGTAATTCAAAATATTTCTTTTCATATGTCAAGAAAAAGTCCAAAGTCAAGACAAAAGTTGGTCCATTGGTGGACCAGAATGGTGTTCTTACTGGTAACAGTACTGAGATGGCAGAAATTTTGTCAAAACAATACACAGACGTTTTTAGCAAACCAATGCAAAGCAGTCAAGCTTCACATAATCGCACTTTTGATATAAGTTCTATACTGTCAACTGTTACTCTAACTGCAGCCGATTTTGAGCTTGCAATTGATGAACTCTCTCCGTCAGCTGCTGCGGGTCCTGACGGCTTTCCTGCATTACTACTGAAAAACTGCAGGGCCCATTTGGTCCATGCTCTCGTATTTCTATGGACGAAAAGTCTTGAAGAAGAGGTCGTTCCAAGCAAACTAAAGAATTCTCTTATTACACCCATTCACAAAGGTGGAAGCAAGTCGGTGGCTGCCAATTATAGACCAATAGCTTTGACCTCCCACCTCATTAAACTTTTTGAGAAAGTCATACGGAAACACATAGTTAGACACATGAATGAAAATAACCTGTTCAATGACAGTCAGCATGGGATGAGATCTGGAAGATCTTGTTTAAGTCAACTCCTTGAGCAGTTTGACACCATTCTATCAATTCTTGATGATGGCGCTAATGCAGATGTTGTCTACTTAGATTTTGCCAAAGCTTTTGACAAAGTTGACCACAAAATAGTTCTGCAGAAAATATTTGATCTTGGCATTCGTGGAAGCATCTTCAAATGGATCGAATCCTTCCTGAGTAACCGCCTCCAAACAGTTATGGTTGATGGTGCAACCTCGAAGCCACAACCTGTCATTTCTGGAGTTCCCCAGGGAAGTGTATTGGGACCCATAATCTTCCTAATCCTTATTGGGGACAGTGATGAAGATATCGCCATGTCAATAGTCAGGTCATTCGCCGATGATACAAGGGCCACAAAATCCGTTCGGTCTCCCGAGGATGCTGTGTTGTTTCAAAAGGATCTCGATCAGATCTACAAATGGACGGAGGACAATAACATGGAGCTAAATGACGTGAAATTTGAGCTTCTCCGCTATGGTAATAACGACCAGCTAAAAAGCGAGATATCATACCACACTCCGTCAGGAAAAATGATAAACATAAAGCAAGAAGTAAAGGACCTCGGTGTATCTATGTCTAGTGATTGTCTTTTTAGCAATCAAATAAACAAAGTTGTGGAAAAAGCCAAGAACCTCATTGCCTGGATCCTGAGGACATTTAAAACCAGAGAATATCGTGCAATGGTCACGCTGTATAAATCCTTGGTCATTCCAGTTTTGGAATACTGTTCTGTCTTGTGGAACCCAAGTAGCCCTAGGCTCATCCAAAAGCTTGAAGCCATTCAGTGGTCCTTTCTACGGAAAATTCAAGCTGATCGGAACTACTGGTCATGTCTGAAGAAGACAAAAATGTTCTCGCTGCAAAGACGACGTGAAAGGTACCGGATAATTTACATCTGGAAGATATTGGAAGGAAAGGTACCGAACATTAATGGCCACATTCAAGCCCGAGACAATGAACGCCGCGGGAGGCACTGTATTGTTCCCTCGCTAAAAACTGGTGGGAAAATACGAACCATTTTTGAAACGAGCTTACCTGTACAGGGGTCACAACTCTTCAATGCCATGCCTAGGTGTATTCGGGATATAAAAAATGCTGCTGTGGAACAATTTAAGCGCTCTCTTGATGCCTACCTCGCTAATATCCCGGACCAACCCCAAATTGTCGGATACACGGCGTGCAGGCAAGCCGACACCAATTCTATCGTGCACATGCAAGCACATGCTGGTGCGGTTCCTTTGTCTCACAGGATCCTCACATCAGCCAGGGCGAGTTGAACAACCAGCAAGCCTGAACACGCCTGTTCGAAGCACCAGACAAAAAAAAAAAAAAAAAAAAAATGTTCCTTGCTTCAGACGGAATATTCATGATCAGTGCATGATATTCCTGTCAGTAGAACGCATTACCGCGACACTTTCTTCCTTGCAAACTACGACATAGTCGTCTTCAAATTAAATCTGAACAACTACTTGACATAGACAGTTCCATATATTTATCAAATATAGTATTTCTATATTTTTTTTCATATTTCTCTTTAATATCAGTCCATCTCATTTACCCTGCTCGTCGAGTTACACTTGACCTTGATAAGTAGTGGTCAATTAGTTAAAATGATCGGTTGTGTGTATTATAATAGTTTTCATGCCATCAGTTTTGTTGCTTAAGTATGTCAAACCTTGAATTGATTTATCAGACTACCTCTTATCACTTGGGAACCAACATAAGTAATATTATATATATATATATATATATATATATATATATATATATATATAACTGATATTATATACATTCTAATAACATAAGAAACATACTCATTCGGAAATTTACATTTTGAGAGTTTATGTTTGATATATCTACAATACGGCATGTTAAAATATGCAATATTATTTATTGACTTTATTACATTATCAGACAAAATGTGTATTACTATTTGGATACTTTTGTGTGGACACATTTACAGATACTTCTATACTCAAGATGAATACCTCATGCGAAAGTAAAGTTAATGTCATTGTTTAAGCAACGACGCCATAAAAAAAACCTTATGGAGAACTAAGATAATTTAGTCATGCCAACTAATATATGGGAAGATTCGTAACAAAAATAAATAAATAAAAGTTGATATAAAAGAACAACAGTTGTTTTTTTTGCAAATAATATGCGACATCCAGCCACCCAATATGCACGCCTAATATGATTATATACTAAGTCACGTTTTTATTTGGCACCAGACCCAGAATGTCTGGCATCATTCCAAGGTCACATACTCTTCACATGGGATTGGTTTGAAATGTCTGTCTATAAAGATTAGCCAGGAGCGAAGAACATTTGCCTTGCATTTTAGAATAATAGAGCGAACGTTGGGGTTTTAATGACACACGATTGACCTTTGAAAATATATAATCTCAAAAGAACGGCTATAATAACTTAATTTTCCAAAAGAAATTTTTCGTTATATAACACATTACAAATACGACAGAAGTACGATACATATGTATATAACTTACAAAACACATATATATATATATATATATATTTTAATGTTTACATGCATTCACTCCAGTTGTGTTGTAACCCTGTTATGAGCTATAACTATAGACACACGAAAAAGTGTAAGTAAACATAGTAACACAGTAAAAGAGTAGTAAACTCATATAAAAAAAGATAATTACATTCTGCAGTCTGGCTGTCAAAGCTTTTTGTTTTAATATTGACTTCTCGAAAGAGTAGTACCTTATTTTATATCTGGAATGTTTACAGGTGCGCGGCTTTATTGACATAATACCCTTACTAAGTGTAAACTCTGCACCATATTAAATGTTTGTCTTTGTGTTAACAACGATAAACTCTATCATTTATAATACCTCTAAAATCTATCGTGTTCGGTTGCCGTATTTGGATGTCAAAATTATAGTAACTAACACCAATGGTTATTCATCTTCAGAAGGGTCGCTGTAAACAAGCACATTCTCTAGTAATAATCTTTATCTTGACCATGTTTATCTAATTTCCTACTCTTTTCCCACTTCAAACATTTTCTAGACATATCTATGAAGCTCCCTCGCCAGAGATTCACATCCTTTTTTACCTCTTTTTTCAACTTAGCCGTTCGATAAAGCTAATTGAATGCCCTCAATTGTCGACAAGACACCGATTTATTTTAATTTGTTTTGGTTCCTAATCTAGTTGTGGTAGAAGAGCGAAGGGAGAATTACCTTTTCTTTTTGCAAACACTTTCTTAATGTCATCTTTTAACTCCAA
>OY744515.1:226525737-226600737 GCA_963556195.1 Sepiola atlantica | reverse complement strand
GAAAAGTGTGTTAGCTTTTTAGGACATTCTAATCTATAATTGTTTTTGGAGAAAAGATATGTATAGAAGCCAATACACTGTAACCGATTCAGTGTATGCATGTAGCTATTTCATTCAAAGCTGGGGGTATAATGTTCTCTAAAACACAGCGTAGCGAAAACTAACCGTATTACACGCACATAAAACACACACATAAACACGTTGACCCCCACACATACACATTTGATCTGATAAACCACTATATCATTATGAAGTCATTTTCATTGTTATATGTTGGATTGTGTTCTTCAGAAACACCTAAATGTTATTCAAATATCTTGCTAAGAATATTTTTCGTAAGGCATCTATCTTCATTTTAAGCAGCAAATGTTACTTTTAAATGTAAGCTATTATTGCTATCAACAGCACATTTGACTGCCAAGATTGTATAGTAGTTCCACTACATTATATCGTTTGTTACTAATTAATTATAATTTTATCATATAACATTCATATTAATATTACAATGGCACTAAACGAAGTAATGCATATATTCAATCTCTGAGAGTCAAACATCAGTTTAATTCGAGTAAGATTTTTCTGTTATTAAATGAAGAAAAACACATTCTATGTTTTTCATAAATATTTAAAATTATGTTTAGACAGTTTTCCTTCGACTTTGTTCTAAATTAAAATTTGTTAACTTTATATTCTGTTCTATTTATATGTAATAAAAGACAAGTTAAAATAATACTGTTTATACTGACTAGATAAATTTATATTTTCTTTGCATTATTTATTTTGGGAATAACTTTATAAAATAATATATACGATGTGCGGTCGTTTGAGTGACACCGATATTTGATCAGTGGTTTAATACTTGTGAGCAATGATGCAATGATGCATGAGTATAAACAAGTGACGCTTACGTCATGTTTTCAGCTTGAGACAAAACGTAAACACGGTTTTAATTATTTTTTTCTAAAACATACAAAACAAAAGCATTGAACTGTTAGTGACATGATCGCGCGTTGCCGACTCTTTTGAAACAATACAGCTGTATTAACCAAAGTCAAAAATCATTGAAGGCCTAAACATTTCGAATGGGATTTGTTATACATTTCCGTTCATGATATTTAATCGACAGATAATACACTAGTTTTGAGCGTAATTGTGAGAATATGCTCGATATATTTTAAAACAATACTGCGTATATATATATATATATATATATATATACATATATATATATTTATATATATATGTGTGTATCGAGACAGCATTTTTTCTTTAAGACACGTATTATTAATATTAACCGACAATTTTTGTCTGGCTATTTTAGTGTTGATCCCTTCAATTTTCCGGATTAAAATCTTAATCTCGGAAGGAAATTGGCTAATGAAACTGCCATAGTGTACATGTTGGTCCAGAGTACTTTCTGACCCGTCTGGGTCCATCGTCAGTGGAATAATGACAAACAGGTAAAGACCTGGAGTGAGATTTATAATTAATTATGGCGGGAAAATTTAACTATGTTTATTAGGTATTATAAGCATTTAAGTATATTAGTGCTAGTGTTAAAATTAATCTTGTTAATAGCAGGTTTTTTAGTTTTAATGGGTAAAGCTTCTAGTATGTGGTTATTTTTAATAATATATATATATATATATATATATATATATATATATATATATATATATATATATATATATATATATGATAATTTTATTTACACTAACATGTACAAAATCTGCGACACTGGCATGTCGATGTTATCGATCAACAGTTACTATAAACTGAGATCTCATCAGGCAGAGTTAGAATCCGATCTTAACCTCAGATCATATTTGGAGAGAATGAAGTGGATGGATAGAGAAAGAGAAGAAGAAGGAAAAAAATTTAACATTTCAAAAATTAAAGCCGTTAAAAAATTAAAATTAAAAATTAAAAAATCAAAAAATCTAAAAATCTAAGAAACAAAAAACAAAAATCTAAAATCTAGAATCTGAAACAGACAGGGCAAATAAATAAATAAATAAATAAAAATATAAGGTGGAAAGAGGAACAAATAATGATGAGGGGAGAGACACACAGAGGAAAAAGAAGGAGAGAGAGAGGGCGTCTGTTGATTCAGATCAAGAGGGAAGGAGGGGGGTGGTAGACATGCACGAATCAGGTGTCAAAAAACCGTCGAGTTTATAAATGTATTTTTCCAAGTGAACTGTAATATTGTGTATATGTGTGTATGCGTGCGAGCAAACTGGGCTGATTGTTATGGTGGTGGGGTGGTGATCAAATGTGTCGCGACTCTGGGTTTATATTATCTTTATAATTTGTCTGGAGTTAATTTGAATAAATAAGTATATTCGTTTAATGTAGCAGGAATAGTAGTAGTAATAATAATAATAATAATAATAATAATAATAATAATAATAGATACCCCTAATAATTGAGGTAAAGTAATTGAAATAATAAATGAATGATAATAAAAATGATAATAAAAATATGATAATAAAAATACTAAAAAAATATACTAAAAAAAACTACTACTAAAAAAACTAAAAAAATAAAAATAAAAAATAAAAATAAAAAAATAAAAAAATAAAAAATATAACTAAAGAATAACTAGAAAATTCCGGCGTTATTAGTTATTAATAATAATAATAATGATAATAATAATAATAATAATAATAATAATAATAATAATAATAATAATAATAATAATAATAATAATAATAATAATAATAGATACCCCTAATAATTGAGGTGAAATAATGAAAATAATAATAAATGAAGTATAATAAAAATACTAAAAAATACTAAAAAATATTAAAAAATATATAACTAAAAGAATAACTGGAAAATGCTGGCGTTATTAATTATTATTAATAATAATAATAATAATAATAATAATAATAATAATAATAATAATAATAATAATAATAATAATAATAATAATAATAATAATAATCATGATAATAATAATGGTAATAATAATAATAAAAATAATAATAGTGGTCAATAATATTTTAGAGTTTATAAAAATAATAGTTTAGGAAAGAAATAGAATAATTAAGGAATATTAGGAATCCTAGGGAGTAGTGATTATCATAATAATATTAAATAATGATAAGATAATGTTTGCCGATATTATGATATGGGTTAATGGTTGCAATAATGCTGATCATATAAAAATAGTGGTTTAACAGACAACAGTAATCAGAGTGGTAATCCCAGTAATCTTAACAATAGCAATGATGATAGTGAAAAAGTATAGAAGTAGTCATAATGGTGGCAATAATAGTAGTAGTAGTAATAATAATAATAATAATAATAATAATAATAATAATAATAATAATAATAATAATAATAATAATAATAATAATAATAATAATAATAATAATAAAAATGGCAGTGGAGGCAATAGTAAGGTAACGGTAAAACATGGCAATATCAGTATTATTAATAATAATAGTGATACTGTTAATTTCATTGCTGCAAATAACAATAACGATGATAGTAACGTCAGACATGATGTCACCACTGATAACAATAATTATCTTGATAAAAAGTACAGAAATGAAAAAATGAAAAAAAGTGAAGAACATAATTCAATGTCAAATAGTTAAGTTTAAGATATTAATAATAGTAGTAATAAATAATTGATAATGATAATCTAAAAATAATCTAAAAAATATAATCTAAAAAATAATCTAAGAAATATAGAAATATTAATCAATAAATGGATAAGCATAAAAGGGGGGTATTTAAGAGTAAAGAAAAATACAGAAGATGACCATTAGTGTTAAACGTTGTGGGTATGATAATACTAATAATAATAATAATGATAATAATAATAATAATAATAACAACAATAATAATACCAACCAATACTACCGCTTACAGTACTACTACAAATAATACTACAAACAAAAATGCTACTACTAATAAAAATAAAAATAATAATAATTAATAAAAGGTATAAGATGATAGTTGTGTTGACAAAATTTTCAGTTGGTGGGGAGGTGTTTTTTTTTTTATATAGTAACAGCCTAAGGGGTTATGAGTGGATTACTAAGAAGGTGTAATCTATTATGCCTACAGTTAATTGATGTTTCTTGTTTTTTGTTTAGAAGTTTGCCCCTATCACTAAATTTAATTATTTCAAGTTTTTCTGTTAGGCAAAGGTAGCAAGGTGAGTTTAGGGAACCACAAGTGCTAGTTCTTCTAATTGTGTTCCAAGTTACTGTTGGTGATAGGTTATTGTTGTATAGTTCCCAGTAATATACAGAAAGTGAGGTTCTTTTTTGATATGTAGGGTTATTAAAAGAACACTTATGTCCAGTATATCTTTCTTTGAAGGTATTACCAGCCATACCTATGTAGAATTTTTTCAGGGTTGGGTTTTCTTTTGTAGAGATGGTTGCTTGATATACTGATTGGGTTATTTGGCAATTATGTTGTAATGGGCATTCTTTTTTGTTTGTGCAGTTACAGGCCTTGGTATTTGCTGTTTTAGTTGCGGTAGTTTTTCCATTTAGAATTTTGTTGTTATGTTTTTTTATTATTTTTTTTTAATTTTCACCACAGCTATAGCTTAATTTGAGGGTGTTTTTATTAAAGATTTTATGCAGTATATTGTTGGGAGGGAAGTGTAGATTGATTAAGTCTAAGAATCTTTTACCGAGTTTGGTTTTAACCATGTTGTTATATGGGGGTGTGAACCAGATAATTTTTCTACCCCCATTTTTGCGTCTGTTGTTGGGAGGTGTAGGTTTGGTGAATTTAATTTGGGTGTTTTTGTATCCACTTTGCTTTAACGCTTTATTGTAAAAGTCCTTGTGTTTGTTAAAAAATTCTTCATTAGAGGAGTTATCACTAATTCTTTTGTCGATTGATCTGGGGATGTGTTGAATAATGGTTTTTGGGTGGTTAGAGAGTGGGTGGACATAGATCGGGTTGGCATTGTCTTT
Source organism: Sepiola atlantica (assembly GCA_963556195.1). NCBI lineage: Eukaryota > Metazoa > Mollusca > Cephalopoda > Sepiida > Sepiolidae > Sepiola > Sepiola atlantica. The sequence goes on along the minus strand of OY744515.1, from coordinate 226,595,785 downwards.
AGTATACGGTTCATAAGTTTCTTTATCTAAGTTGAATGTTACGTCTAGAAAATTAACTATTTTAATGTTAGATGTTATTTCTACTTTGAGATCTAATCTTTTCATTTGTCTAAGGATAATTTTTTTTTTTTTTACTCTTTCACATTTTTGTCCATTTGAGTTCTTTACTATTAGTAATCCGTCATCCCTATATAGGCCTATATCTTCAATGCTAATATTTTTTGTGAGATTATATAGTATGTAAAGACCAACTAGATCAGTTACTTCTGCTGAGTCCAGGGAACCCATAGAAACATCAAAAGATCCAAATTGATTACTTTTGGTCCATTGTTCATGTTTACAGATTAGTACTGTATTTCTGCATTTTCTAATTATATTGATTTCATCTACAGAAATATCAGATAGAAGTGTGGCAAAATCGATAACGTTTTCAAAAAGTTCTTTAGATATAGATGGGTAGTAGTTAATAATATCAAACTGGATGAATGAGCAATCAGTTTTATTTACTATTTTAAGGAACCAGTTTATTGTATCTGCAGTGTTTATCCATTGATTAAGTTTATAGAATGTTTTTATCTGCTTATTTATTCTTTCTAAATTTTTTTACTAATTTTCCCTATTTCCTGTCTTGTGGGGTTAATAAGTCTAGTGGTTGGTTTAGTTTGGAAGTCAGATTTGTGATCTTTGAGAAGAATATATGCTTCTTTTTCTTTTAGTTTACTTACTCTATCGCTGATCTTAAGTTTATCGCTGATAATTTTACTATCGGTATTGATGTTGTGGACTAAATTAATATTATATTTTTTGTAGTATTTTGTGATGTTATTGTCAAGTAATTTGTAGTATTCTTGTGTGGTTAATTTGTAGAAGTTTTGAGTTTTATCAGCTTTAGTTAGTATATATTTTGACCTATTAATTTCCTTAACTATTTTGTCTATTTTCTTTTGAAATGGGTTTTTTTTTGTGGTGAAATGTGATGTCCCTAACAATATTCATTAAATCCATTTCGAACCCGTCAAGCTGTTCAACGTGGGGTGCAGTTCCTTGATTTTTAAATCCATAATAATCCCTCGATTCGTTGCATGTAGATCTCTCCAGGAAAAAGCTAGCTTTCCACTTCATCCTCCTCAAAAGTTCTTCAATCTTCATAATAAGTATAAGAAGATAGTTCCGTTTGTTGGTAGTCGGAATGTTTTTTAAGGAGGTATTAAAATTGGTTTTTTCCATGTATGCGAATTAATAATCCACGGTTTGGAAAGTGCTCAACAGTAATGGAGCCAAGATAATAATGGTAATAATCCAGGTGAAAAATATCCACAGGGTGGTAATCCAGAGAATTTTAACCGGGTTTATAAAAAGTGCTCAATATCAAAATAGAGCTTTATATAACAACATGGTTAAAACCAAACTCGGTAAAAGATTCTTAGACTTAATCAATCTACACTTCCCTCCCAACAATATACTGCATAAAATCTTTAATAAAAACACCCTCAAATTAAGCTATAGCTGTGGTGAAAATTTAGAAAAAAAAAATAAAAAAACATAGCAACAAAATTCTAAATGAAAAAACTACCGCAACTAAAACAGCAAATACCAAGGCCTGTAACTGCACAAACAAAAAAGAATGCCCATTAAAACATAATTGCCAAATAACCCAATCAGTATATCAAGCAACCATCTCTACTAAAGAAAACCCAACCCTGAAAAAATTCTACATAGGTATGGCTGGTAATACCTTCAAAGAAAGATATACTGGACATAAGTGTTCTTTTAATAACCCTACATATCAAAAAAGAACCTCACTTTCTGTATATTACTGGGAACTATACAACAATAACCTATCACCAACAGTAACTTGGAACACAATTAGAAGAACTAGCACTTGTAGTTTCCCTAAACTCACCTTGCTACCTTTGCCTAACAGAAAAACTTGAAATAATTAAATTTAGTGATAGGGGCAAACTTCTAAACAAAAAACAAGAAACATCAATTCACTGTAGGCATAAGAGATTACACCTTCTTAGTAATCCACTCATAACCCCTTAGGCTGTTACTATAAAAAAACAAAAAAAACACCTCCCCACCAACTGAACATTTTGTCAACTATCATCTTATACCTTTTATTAATAATTATTATTTTTATTTTTATTAGTAGTAGCATTTTTGTTTGTAGTATTATTTGTAGTAGTACTGTAAGCGGTAGTATTGGTTGGTATTATTATTGTTGTTATTATTATTATTATTATTATTATTATTATTATTATTATTATTATTATTATTATCATTATTATTATTATTATTATTATTATTATTATTATTATTATCATACCCACAACGTTTAACACTAATGGTCATCTTCTGTATTTTTCTTTACTCTTAAATACCCCCCTTTTATGCTTATCCATTTATTGATTAATATTTCTATATTTCTTAGATTATTTTTGAGATTATATTTTTTAGATTATTTTTAGATTATCATTATCAATTATTTATTACTACTATTATTAATATCTTAAACTTAACTATTTTACATTGAATTATTTTCTTCACTTTTTTTCATTTTTTCATTTTTTCATTTCTGTACTTTTTTATCAAGATAATTATTGTTATCAGTGGTGACATCATGTCTGACGTTACTATCATCGTTATTGTTATTTGCAGCAATGAAATTAACAGTATCACTATTATTATTAATAATACTGATATTGCCATGTTTTACCGTTACCTTACTTTTGCCTCCACTGCCATTTTTATTATTATTATTATTATTATTATTATTATTATTATTATTATTATTATTATTATTATTATTATTACTACTACTACTATTATTGCCACCATTATGACTACTTCTATAATTTTTCACTATCATCATTGCTATTGTTAAGATTACTGGGATTACCACTCTGATTACTGTTGTCTGTTAAACCACTATTTTTATATGATCAGCATTATTGCAACCATTAACCCATATCATAATATCGGCAAACATTATCTTATCATTATTTAATATTATTATGATAATCACTACCCCCTAGGATTTCTTAATATTCCTTAATTATTCTATTTCTTTTCTAAACTATTATTTTTATAAACTCTAAAATATTATTGACCACTATTATTATTTTTATTATTATTATTACCATTATTATTATCATGATTATTATTATTATTATTATTATTATTATTATTAATAATAATAATTAATAACGCCAGCATTTTCCAGTTATTCTTTTAGTTATATATTTTTTAATATTTTTTAGTATTTTTTAGTATTTTTATTATACTTCATTTATTATTATTTTCATTATTTCACCTCAATTATTAGGGGTATCTATTATTATTATTATTATTATTATTATTATTATTATTATTATTATTATTATTATTATTATTATTATTATTATTATTATTATTATCATTATTATTATTATTAATAACTAATAACGCCGGCATTTTCTAGTTATTCTTTAGTTATATTTTTTATTTTGTTATTTTTTTATTTTTAGTTTTTAGTTTTTTTAGTTTTTTTAGTAGTAGTTTATTTTAGTATATTTTTTTAGTATTTTTATTATTATATTTTTATTATCATTTTTATTATCATTCATTTATTATTTCAATTACTTTTCTTCAATTATTAGTGGTATCTATTATTATTATTATTATTATTATTATTATTATTATTATTATTATTATTATTACTATTCCTGCTACATTTAACGAATATACTTATTTATTCAAATTAACTCCAGACAAATTATAAAGATAATATAAACCCAGAATCGCGACACATTTGATCACCGCCCCACCACCATAACAATCAGCCCAGTTTGCTCGCACGCATACACACATATACACAATATTACAGTTCACTTGGAAAAATACATTTATAAACTCGACGGTTTTTTGACACCTGATTCGTGCATGTCTACCACCCCCTCCTTCCCTCTTGATCTGAATCAACAGACGCCCTCTCTCTCTCCTTCTTTTTCCTCTGTGTGTCTCTCCCCTCATCATTATTTGTTCCTCTTTCCACCTTATATTTTTATTTATTTATTTATTTATTTATTTGCCCTGTCTGTTTCAGATTCTAGATTTTAGATTTTTGTTTTTTGTTTCTTAGATCTTTAGATTTTTTGATTTTTTAATTTTTAATTTTAATTTTTTAACGGCTTTAATTTTTGAAATGTTAAATTTCTTTCCTTCTTCTTCTCATTCTCTATCCCTCCACTTCATTCTCTCCAAATATGATCTGAGGTTAAGATCGGATTCTCACTCTGCCTGATGAGATCTCAGTTTATAGTAACTGTTGATCGATAACATCGACATGCCAGTGTCGCAGATTTTGTACATGTCTGTGTAAATAAAATTATCATATATAAAGCTCTATTTTTATATTGAGCACTTTTTATAAACCCGGTTAAAATTCTCTGGATTACCACCCTGTGGATATTTTTCACCTTGATTATTACCATTATTATATATATATATATATATATATATATATATATATATATATATATATATAGTCTCAGAAGTTTCTCAACCATTACTATATTAAAAAAAATAAAAAAATAAAACTAATAGTCGCTAGTCTTTCACATATATAAATCTATAGTCATCCGTAATATTAAGCTGTATCACAACTCTTCAGTGTGACAAAGTCAGCTAACATTCTAAGCCAGGGGTAAAATCTACAACTATTTAGTCAATAGTGCTTACCACTAGCCAAGCGAATAAACACTTTCGATAAATGATATCTACAATTAATTCATAATAACATTTACTGCTATTTGACATTGATCTATCTGCTTATTTACAAAGGTGTCTGTGTTTTACTAAATGGCAACAGCATATATCATTAAAGACTGCTTAACGAGAGAAGGCAACCTTATATGATGTATCCCCAAACAGACGATCTCGGGGCTAAAAGTGTTTTTTCATACAAACTTATTGGTTGAAAAACTTAAAATATATATATATATATATATATATATATATATATATATATAGATATATTTATTATTATTATTATTATTATTATTATTATTATTATTATTATTATTATTATTATTATTATGTATTTATTTATATATCGATTACGGTCAGACTCTATCCTAACATAGAGTGTATGTTATTATTTCTTTTTTTGTTTTGTATAGTTCGTTTAAGTCTCATACGTTATCTACAAAGTGATTGCTGGGTTAGTCTTATATCGGGTTCTATCTGACAGTATTCAATTATAACTTATTAATTCTTGAATTCAATTATGTCTTGTAAGTACATTAATTTCATTCTAAACATTCCATCGTCATTGCATTGAGATGTATTTCAGATTTCTATTAACCATAAACATTTTCTTATTATATGTGCTTATATATATTGTGTGTATTTAGGCAGCATATTTTCATTTAGGAAAACATTATTAAATAACACGGAGTGGTGTTGTTTGATGCGACTTTTTTTCATTTTTTCAATTTTCCGAATTGTTCATCTAATGTTTCGGTCAAATTGATGTACATATGATCCATGGGTTTATTGTTCCATTCTTTGTTCTTTTTTGCCAGTATATATATATATATATATATATATATATATATATATATATATATATATATATATATATATATATATATATATGGATATATATATATATATGCTATTACGCATTGTAATAGCAACAGTTAATGCTTTTGGATCGCTTATTCTTTAAACTTGTCTGGTTAATTAAACACAATTAATTATATTTTCTGTATAGGCGAACTAAGCTAGCGAAATGATGTCACGATAATGTTCTTATGTTTGCATGTGCTTTACGTAATATTGCTAGTATATCACTCTTTTGTTCAATATTAAATCTGCTTTTACCTCATTCAATTATACAATCAGCAATGAAGTCGATTACGTGTGTGTCTTATATATCTTCATACTTTTGTCAGATTAACTGTAAATAGTAAAACATTTCGGGTAGTGCGGTACGTGTTTCGTACACTCTTCCTGATACGGGCCGTGGCTTTACTCGTTTTGTGTACTCGTCCCTGAAAGGGCCGTGACAGTTCACATTTAATACTCGTCATTTTTATAACATCATAAATCACATAGTTTATATATTGTTATCATACTTTTAGTTGTCTCCCTCGCCGTGTAGAGGGTCGTGTCGATCAGTCAGTGAATTAATTCTTCTTTCCTCCCTGCCGTGAACTACGCCCTCTGTTGTCTTCAACGAAACTCCACGATCTACTCACCGAACACAATATTTTACTTTCGATTTCTTTTTATTACACGGGGTTGTTATATCAGCTGGGCGTCATTCACTACGTCGAGAGAGAGAGAGAGAGAGAGAGAGAGGGGGGGGGAGAGAAAGAGAGAGCAAATGACTACTTTATCGTAGTTAGTTAACAATTATTTTCTTAATCATTCATATAGATGGAGGGAAAGAATAGATATAGCTTGCATTTTCTTAGGGGTATATTTCCCTTATCTGTTGTAAATTACATGGTAACAATCACGTCTAATCGGTTTGCCTTCAAAACCCAGACTGACGAAACTCGCTTCACTCGAAGAACAAGTGACGTCATGGATCCCTCTGTTTTGCACACGATGTCTGTGCCGTCACAGAGCCTCTCTCAGGTGCACACCGACCCTTGATCCGGGGTCTCGCTACACAGCGACCCTGTCACATCTGTGATATCTGACTGCGAGAACAGACTGCCGGCCCACCCTGCGTTAATTCGCGTAAGTCAAACCAACGATTTCCAACAGATACGTCCATAATCCAACATTGCATTTTAACCAAAGTATATATATATATATATATATATATATATATATATATATATATATATATATATATATATATATATAGGGTTGGGGGTCCTTTTATAATATAAACTTTCATATCGAATAATTAATTAAGATAATAGATGGTTGCAGAGTTATAATAAACTAATGAGCAATCACACTTTCCCAACATATCCACTTCAAATGTGAACTTGTCGAATATCTGCCATCGCTAATTGGATAAAAAAATATGCGTATCTCTTTTATTCTCATTCATTTGTGTCCATTGCAATTCGATTTCATTAAATGATCTGTAGAATAATACATTTATAAACATATATTCGAAAACAATTAACAAAGCTAGATTTTCATCGCCTATACCTACACGTGTCATGAGGCAATATATATGTTATGTCTGTTGTGTTTGAATACATAGTTCTTAGACATTTTGTTTATTGCGTTGATATTATTCTGTGCAAATAACGTCTTTCACCGACGATAGAAACTCTATGGCACGTGTAATTTCTTACACTATTATCATTTTCCTGTAAACTATTTTTTTATAATAAGATTTGAATAGATCAAAATTGATTATTCACCATCAAATTGTTAATTGCACTCAAATTCTTTAAAAGTGTTAACAAAGTTTATGATTTTATTGTTTTAAACTAAGTTTCATTTCCAATTGTTCAATGATTTCATGAACATAAGCTAAGTATATGATACATAGTATTTTTATTTGAGAGTTTAAATTCTTCTAAATATTTTAAGATTTACTAATGATCACGAAGCATTCATTGTTTTTACAACTATTGCCAACACCCTCAAATGTCTGACTTTCGTAATTAAGAACCGAAAGTTATTCTGATTGATTTATTACCGTATCATATTATTAATATGAATAGGGTTCTTTTTCATTTTACGTTATTGCATTTTACATCTCCAGAAATATACAATTGTTAGCAAATGAAAAATACGTATTAATGTTTAATTATCAAAGTTACGTTCATGGGAAAAGTTCAAACACAAACACACAAGAAATGGTCAGGCAATTTCATAAGATTATAGTTATAGGTTGATGTATGAGGTTATATATATATACATATATATATATATATATATATATATATATATGTATATATATATATATATATATATGTATATATATATATGTATATATACTAATATATATATATATATATATATATATATATATATATATATATATATATATATGTATATATATACAAACATATATATAAACTGGACCCGGCGCCATACGTTGCCCGAGAGAAATATACAATAATTAATTAAAATGTGTTAACATCCGATAGAAGGCAAATAGGTCAGATCGGACAAATTTATGTTTAGAATAAGTGTCGTTTTAGAGTTGTGGAGGGGGTAGAATGCAAGGAATGAATGAAGGAAAGAGACGGGGTTGCTAGAACCTCTATGCCCATCCCATGGTACAGGTATTTCTTAATATTATTTTTGATAAACACTTACTTTATATATAATAATGATTATTTTTTTAAATATAAAGAAGCCTGCAGAGCCCCTATTGAAACTAATTCTACGCGTTTTCTGGTCATAGAAACCCGCTTTTATTGTGAGTAAAGAAAACAGTTGAATTAGTATGCCCTCTAAGCACTAGTGAAAAACACACATATAAATAAAGAGGCCTGCAGAGCACTGATTTGATGGGTGGTCAAACAGAAATAATGATATTCAAAATAGTCAAAGTACTACACATTTGATTGATTTATTTTCAAATTACTATATAATAACGTTGAATTTTAAAAACCCGGGCCATAATCTTCCCTCTCCCCCCTCGTAAACAAAAGTGTAACAATGTAAAAAATGATGTGAGTTGACTGTGATCGAACGCTAAACCTATTGGTCTTGGATGTACGTCGTTACCATTTTGACTACGGAGGCGAGTAGAACATAATTTGAAAAATGGGTGACTTAAACGAAGTCTGTAGCTGGCATGCGTTTTATTTTACGATCCACCAGAAAACGACTGATTGTAGGGTCTAGCAGTCACGCGTTTTGGGTAATTCTTATACAAAGAAATCGATGTTTTTTGTAGGATTCAGGAAATGTCAACTTTATGAAGGAGTGTTTGTTAATTTCATTATCTAAAAACTAGAAATAGTATAAGTTTATATGTAATACGTAAAAATAATGTAATCTGATATTCTAGAAAATCAGCGAAATTAGCAGGACCGTCCATTAAATGCGTGCGTAATGTATTGTACCATGTAGTAAATTAATAGCTGGCGAATAGTAAATAATAAGGGTCACATTTAAAAAAAAGTTTTCTACCACCTATATGGATTATTTTAAGGGATAGTTTAAACTTGCGGCAGCAAAGTAATATGTATTATTAGCTCGTTAACATACTAACACATTTACTATAACTCGATTGGGTTAATAATTGTAATACAATAGTGAGTTTAGTAGCATTTGATGCCTGAGTTAATTTGCCTTTTTGACAAAGGTACAGGGGAAAACTCGTCTTAACTTTATATGGAAGATATCAGTAGGTAAATTAAACAATGTTAAATGAAAGAACAGTGGTGATTAATTATGTAAAAACATGTATACCTATTAATCAATATACCCCAAATACAGTAAGAGATGATGACAGATAGTATGTTTACTTCAAAAATATATAAACAGCGCGTCTTCCAAGACAAACAAAAAATATGTAGCTCTCAATAAAGCAAATATATTCGTCTGGTGAAATATCAAACATATTTCATGTCAATTAAGTTACTCTTGGGGTGAATTGTGTATATTTATGTATTGTATAGTTTTATCATGTGATTTCATTCAATTGCCGAATACTAAAAATAACTATAATAGCAAGGTGTGCCTGTTATGGCAAAGAGATAGAAAAGAACGCTGTATGAAATTTAAGGCCCGTATGACATCTATTCTAAAAAAATAATCAGACACATCGGCAATAGCCAAGGATTGCGCCTCGCTCGACATACGATCAACCTGACACTTCACTTACGGCAGAGTTACTTGGAGAATAACTTCTATGACGGATTATCTAACATTAACTTGCAACGTTTTAATTTGAAGATTGAATGAATGCATTTTTAGATGCGTTAAATTATATCTATAAGAAACTCAAACAGCTGATCGCACTATCACAATAATTTTACAATATCATTTATTAGTAATATCGCATCCTCTGTTGTATTACGATCACGTTACATGTAATTGGTTAGTTCTATAAGCAGCTTGAGAGAAACTTAAAAATATACATTCGTGATTTTGTTTCGAACATCTAACAAAAATATATCAGTTTGAAGTAATGCTCCTGTATTATATTTTGATGTATTTCATCAAAACGAAGCGTCTCTTATCTCAAAAGTTATCCTTTATTAGTATCGGGCGATCAAAATGATTACTCTTGAAACATCCAGAACCTAGCCCTGAATTTCATTAAAAAAGAAGAAAAAACACAAAGTTATATATCCCGTCTAGAAAGAAAATAGCATATTTTATTGTTTTGTTTTGTTTTGTAGTGTATGCCAATCTTTAATCATATAGAGTCTGGTTATTGAGTGGCATACTCCTTCTAGTACTTATATATGTCGGCGCGCTTTGAGGTAGTATTTTTATTTGACGTATACCTACAACTTGGAATTCCGCAATAAATAAATTAGGAATCTGAAAAGGCTGAAGTGTATAAAACGCGAAATATGCGTCATCAGAACAGAGGTTTTTTATATGCAGGGTGTGCGTGTGTGTTTTAAAAGTGGGTAATTCGAACGTATTGCTTCATTTATAATGAAAACATGCGATCATATCTCGTATAAGCTTTGTGCAATGGGCGTAAGATACACACATTCATCATCTAATTAGGTATCATCACGTGCACGTGTGAGAATATTAATTAAAATGAAATCCGGCTAATCTTTACATTGTTTATTCGAATATGATGTTATGCGATATTTGTGTTCACTGAAAATAATTAGAGTGTTGCGATATTCTCCCTTGATACCAATTTAATACATAATATGTCTTTTATTAGAATGAAATCCATTGCTATACACTTAAACGAGTCGTTCTCTGAAAAATAATATATATATATATATATATATAGAGAGAGAGAGATAGAGAGAGAGAGAGATAGGGACAGAGATAGATAGATGGATAGATGGATATATAGATAGAGAGAGAGCGACATGTATGTATGTATGTATGTATGTATGTATATATATATATATATATATATATATAAATATATATATATATATATATATATATATATATATATTAATGTCATGCTCTGGGAGATATTATTTCATACATTAACTCATAAGGCTGTGTAATTTTGTAAAGTAATATGATGTATTTTACATATTTATCGGGCTACGAACGTTATGGTTTTACATCATTATATTTGTCTTTTAAGAGGTTCTTTCTGATTTTGAGTTTGAGACATGATATTATTATTTTTTCTTGAGACAAAAGTTGATATATTCAGGTGTTTATATATTGTAAATAATCTATAAAATGATGTTACATTGATGTTTTTCTATTTTCATCGTCATTATAGACCTATTATCTCGCTATGTTTAAAATTATTGCAAACAACTGTTGCGCGTTTTCAGAAAATATGCGAAATTTCTAAATGTGTTTCTGTTTGTTTTCCGCTCTTATAATAATCGTATATCCAGGAGGTGGAGTAACTCTCTTTCCTACGCATAAATCTACTCCCATTGCAACCAGCTCACGACTGGAAATATTCTTCATAGAAATAAATTGACCGTCATTATTCTATTTTTTTTTCAATATTGCTATTGTTTTACACATAACAACATACGAGTCGCTCTTTACAACTTACGCTGCTGCTTATTACGGCGTTTTGATTGGCCCTCATTCTCATCTGGAATAATCAAATAAGATAGAAAAGTACACAACCAACAACCATTGCAATTAAAGCATGTCGTCTCATATTAATCTATTCATAAATACAGTTATTAGAACGGGCCATGTTAGGGAGCATAGATGCTCCCTTTCCTTCTTGCACACTTGCTTAGACAAGTGGTCTCTTGTTGACCATTTTTATTTCGCCAGTGTTATTTTTTTTAGTCTCGTCTTTTTTTCTTTTTTTTCATTACATCAGATAGATGCAAACAAGTTACACTGGGTTAACCGAATGCCATTTACGAAAAGTAAATGGCATTCGGTTAACCCAGAAATAACAGTAAAAACACATCTTTATAATTATCACTTGGCGACGAAGACGTTTCCTTTTTTTCTTAGGTGTTTGGGCTATATTCACGGCTATTCGATTTTTCTATAATTATTAAAATACATCTACTTTTGTTAATTTCTCTCTGGAGTAAAGGCTACGTGCACATTTCTCGCCCTACAGAATACATTGTTTTCAATCGTCTATATTCGATATCGTTGTCTATATTTAATATATGTATTTCCATCTTACTACAGTAGGTACGCCACAATGGCAAACCCGTATTTCACAGTAGGTCGTTTCGTGCGATTATTAAGAAAGTTACTCAAAGAATAAAATCCTTCGTTAGTAAATCCTTTAGAAGTGAATAGAAACATACCTCAGGCTGGCAGCAACACAGTTTATGTGGAACGGCCACTTTACCCTACCACTAGCCCAACACAAGGAGAGTAGAAAGCTAGCCTTGGGTTTGCTTTTGGCAGCCTGATAACTATCCTTTCCTTATTTTGCCCAATAGCCCATACACTTTATGAGCGATGTTTATAACAATGGGGAATAATTGTTGTTTTCTGTTCGGAATGTATCCACATATCACGTTCTGTTGGCTAGTTTTACAAACATGAAGTCGAATTTGTGATTTTATTTATTTTATTTGTAGATCTTTATTTGGTTAAAAAGGTCGCGTGGCTAATACAAGCTTCAATAAAAATAAACAAAAAAAGTGTAATGAATACAATAATCATTGCTTAATTATTTGCATTAATACAATTTCATCTACTAATTTCATCTACTAATTTCATCTACAATTTCATCTACAATTTCATCTACTAATTTCATTAAAAAAAAGTATTATCATCAACAGCAATTATATTCAGGTAAATACACTTCGGATATAATTCACAAACAATGTGGGTGCTTTTTCTTCCATTTGTGACTTATTTTCGTTGAAACAATAAACATTTACTAGAAGTTATAAGCGTTTAAAGAACACTGTTCGATTTTTTTATTTGTTTCTTTACAAAACATAATTTCCTTTAAACCTACCACTAAGTATTAGTCTGTGTTCTCAAAATAACTCAAATCAAAATAAACAAGAAAAAATCGCAAATAGTCAAAATACAACTTGTTTGCTTAATAATGTGCATGACACAATTTTATCTACAAATTTCATCCATCAATTAGTATTACAGACATTATTTTTCAACAAATACACTTAAGATATTTGTTGAACACGTGTTTTTTCTGAAACAATCTATTTGCGTTCACACAACTAATATATAATATAGGTTAGGCGCCTTTTACAAGCATTTTAAGTTCGAGTAAATATCGATTCTTAGGAATGGATGTGTCTTTACTTGCATTTCAAAGTGGCTTAACAAAGATGGCTACATTGCTCACACTCCGTAGTTACGCGTACCTGAAACACTCATCACTCCTATTAAAAAACTTATTTTGAACGCAAATGTGTTACAACTGGAAAGGTAAAGCTACATACATGTTTTGCAATAATTTCACAAGTGTATTTCCTTTAAATGAATTCATGATCGAAATAGTAATGATTACACGAAGAAAATAATATTTGTAAAACACAAAAAAAAAAAAATTGCATCAGACTTTACACACCAATCGCTAAAATATGCAAGTAATTATTTGTGCTATTTTGTGTGATTGAAAACAATATATACTTATTTCATTGTGGACGGTTGCTACTATTTTAAACCTTACGATAGAGAGCCTAGCCAACGGTTCAAGCTTCGACAAGCCGCTTTCATTTACTTATTTAAAAATTACTTGCCACAAGAATTATATTGTATCTTCATATTATATAACATGGAAAAATACTATTATAATAACGTAAATTACAGTGAACAAAGTTATTTTCTGATTTTATTTTTTAATTGATACTCAAATATTTATTTTTTGGAAACTTAAATATTTATTTCATAAATCATCTGATAGTTGATACATAAAATAATGTAAAACGCTAAATATTTATTCCATACATTATCTTATAGTTGATACATAAAATGATGTAAAAAAGTAATATATTTATTTCATACATTATCTAATAGTTGATACATAAAATAATGTAAAAAGTTTAATATTTATTAAATACATTTCCTGATAGTTGATACACAAAATAATGTAAAAAGTTAAATATTTATTCCATACATTATCTGATAGTTGATACATAAAATAATGTTATAAGTTAAATATTTATTTCATACATTATCTGATAGTTGATACACGAAATAATGTAAAAAGTTAAATATTTATTTCATACATTATCTGATAGTTGATACATAAAATAATGTAAAAAGTTAAATATTTATTTCATACATTATCTGATAGTTGATACACAAAATAATGTAAAAAGTTAAATATTTATTCCATACATTATCTGATAGTTGATACATAAAATAATGTTGTAAGTTAAATATTTATTTCATACATTATCTGATAGTTAATACATGAAATAATGTAAAAAGTTAAATATTTATTTCATACATTATCTGATAGTTGATACATAAAATAATGTAAAAAGTTAAATATGTATTTCATACATTATCTGATAGTTGATACATAAAATAATGTAAACAGTTAAATATTTATTTCATACATTATCTGATAGTTGATACATAAAATGATGTAAACAGTTAAATATTTATTTCATACATTATCTGATAGTTGATACATAAAATAATGTAAACAGTTAAATATTTATTTCATACATTATCTGATAGTTGATACATAAAATAATGTAAACAGTTAAATATTTATTTCATACATTATCTGATAGTTGATACATAAAATGATGTAAACAGTTAAATATTTATTTCATACATTATCTGATAGTTGATACATAAAATAATGTAAACAGTTAAATATTTATTTCATACATTATCTGATAGTTGATACATAAAATAATGTAAACAGTTAAATATTTATTTCATACATTATCTCATAGTTGATACATAAAATAATGTAAACAGTTAAATACCAGTAAGACCATACCGCTATTTTTGATTGACTCCTGAGTCTGTCAGTCTTGAAATTTAATAATGTCGCAACACGAGGACAAGCGATTTGATCAATGATGAACAAATACCATTACATGTACTTGGAAAATTCTTATTTGCGTTTGAAATGACTGCACACTAAATGGTTGTATCCCTTGTTCAAAAATGTTCAACTAAAAGATAAACAACGAATTAATTATAATTTTTATTAATTTTGTACTTTTGACACACACTTCATTTCTCTGAATTGCTATGAAGATTTGCAATAAATATTGCTTCAATTATTACGTAAAATATGTGTAACAAATACTTAGATTAATATTTTTTTAAATCTTCGTCTATGCGAAGAAAAACAGGATTGTTTAGCACATAATGAAATGTGTATTAATAATTGCTCTCGTCTCTGATAAATGTTGATAAGTGTATCTAATGTTCCGTTTACCATTGATCAACACACAGAAATGCGGCAATAGGAACACTATGTAACCCAACGCATCCTGGTTCACCAGTTAGAAACGAATTCCACGACTTTGGCTGAAAAAAATAGTGAACGTTTATATCGGATAAAAAAACGAACAGCAATATTGTATAAAGCATTATACATGTATCTCATTACATGCATACTGCTTTGACGTTAGAGAATCGGCCGTTGAAATAGTTGACTAAAATATATAGATGAATGAGTAACAACTCCACAAACATTATTAAGACGAATTATTTTTAGCTGAATGACATCACAAGGAAAGAAATGTACTGATTGATGTAATAAACCAATAACGCACAGGTATTTAAACTCCACAAGCAACGTAAGTCAACCACTCTTCTTCATTAGCCTTTTCGATGTTGCTATTTTCAGTGCACTACTCTAAATTGTTAAATTTGATATCGAACGCTCTCGTCAACTACACATGTTTGCCCATATCTAATCACCTAAAAAATATAATTTCATTCTTCTTTTTCACTTAATAAGAACGGCGTTAATAGATACAATTATTCCTTAATTACTCTACGGGAAACGGCCGTGAGTGGTTCTCGTTTGTATATCAAATTATAATAAGGATAGGGAGACATGAGTATTGAGAAATGTAAAGGGAACGAATTTTTAGCTCTTCTGCTCTATATAAGTTGTGCCGTTCTGTGTTATCCTGATTATTTTAAATACTGATTGCATCTTATATACATCGCGTTTCTGAAAATGTAACTTGACAATGAAAAACATTGACGTCTTCTAGAAGTCGAGATAATTGTATGTCTAACGCTGGAATTCATACAGAATTTCGAACGCAAACCTTTATTTATCTACGGTAGTACATGACTCTCGTTCCGTCTATCATGGCTTGGTAGAACTTCTACGCTAAATTAGTTTGTATCAGATCTAGTAACTATTAAAACTGCTTAATGACTGTCACTTAGAACTCATTATTTATGTAAACTTCATTTGTTGTGTCACGTAATTGGACATATAGTCAACTCGAACGGAATGTAGTCATACTAACATCCACAATGAGAATACTTGTTCGAAACTATATGAATAAAATGGTTGTCAATATGTCCCTCCGTCAGTACTATATGCAATTTATTCATTTCGGAATTGTCTTATTTCGAAATATCAGAAATCCTACTTACTTCTAGAAATGGGAAGTGTTGCATTAATATCATTAATAAATTCATAATAAATAAAGCGGATGCCATGATTTGAAATCGGAATGGAAATTGTTAAATCTTCAATCGATATCTATGTCTGTTTATGTATAAGTCAATATTTGTATGTTATAGAAATTAGTTTTTTCTACAGTAATAATGTTATTAGTTTCAACAAGTGTAACATTTTTCACAGAACTATATGTGTGTCACATACATTAACATCCATATATTAAAACGTTATATTAAAACGTTTCTGTTTCTAATCTTCGTTTCATAAAACAAATACAGATTTAGATAATTACATCTCAGTGATGAATATTTAAACAAAAAGATGTAAAATTGACATCTTCATAATTATTTATATATTAAAAATTTCAAATAAAATACAATCGTTTCACTATTTACAGATGTTTGTTATTTTACACATATCTATAATAACAAGTATTTAAAGAAATCACAAACATCTTTACAGTCTGTTTATTACTTGACTTCATATACTAACTCTTATTTTTCTATTATTTGAAGTAAAATATGACTATTTAAAATAATATCCGAACACAGAACATCTATATGCCGGGTGAATACAGCTTATATATATATATATATATATATATATATATATATATATATATATATATATATATATATATATATATATATATATATATATAAATATATAACTATACTAACACTTTTCGGTGGGCTTACCATGCGCATTTCTAGCACAAGGTAAATTTAGCACCACATAAACTAAAATAGCTGCTCATTTCTAAACGTACACACATTTAAGTTAATAACAAGAAAACAATGCCTCATGAAACTAGCACACGCATATAAAAAATTATCTACGTATATACATTATGTAGGACATACAAATCAAGTGTGTATGCCCATTGTACGTACTCAATGTATAATGAACTCCTGATTACTACGAATGATTATTTGTGAAGTGGTAAATTACTAGATTTATAAACTGTTTAACACATCGTTTTTTAAGACATTAAGAATATCCCTAGTCTTACAGTGATATAATAAAATCTAACGTACCCGCAAAAAGAAAAATTTCACAAGAAACCCAAATAACGTATATCCACCAATTATAGTAAAATACTATAACAATTATAAAATAAAATTGAGAAGTAAAAAAGATATACTCTAATGAAGACATTCCGTAGTATTTAATAACATTTGTTTGAGTATATATATATATATATATATATATATATATATATATATATATATATATTTATATATATATATATATATATATAACCATAAATATAAATATAAATATGTATATATATATATATATATATATATATATATATATATATATATATATGGGGGTGTAGAGGGGTATTGTTTGGTGTGTGTGTGTTTGTTTGTGTCTGCGTTTGCCTGGAGTAAAAGAGAAGCAACAGTAACGAAACATAAATGTACGAATCTGAACATAAAACATTTCTCTGATTTCATTGATTTTTTTCATTCAATCTGAAGTTAAACAACAATGTCAAATATAGTAATGCAATAAAAATGTACACAGCAGACAGAAAAAAAAAACATCCAAAGAAATAAAATTATTGTTTGGGCGGTTGGCTGAAAAAAGGTCACTGCAATAAAGATTTCTAAAAGAAACGCCCAACTATTTTAGTGAATAAAAGAAAATACGTGGAGTTGATCTTTTTTTTCTCCAGAAAATGACTTCAATAAATGAGCAAATAAACGTACTCCACCCTGAAGCAAACATATCTTTAGAGTAATATTGACGTTTTTAGATTTCGACTTGCTAATTAACTCTCAAGGGCTAGAAGACAGTGCGTAAAATATAATGTTGACAATACAGATAATTTCACACGTGTACATAATATCAGTGATGCATGAACGCATATATATATATATATATATATATATATATATATATATATATATATATATATATATATATATATATAACGCGCACATTTATTTGTCTCTCCGGATATCTACGTGAATGATACCAATGACTTATCAGCTTTCGATAAGATTTTCTCATACGTCAAAAGGTAACTGTCTGAGAAATATATATTTAAATTGATATGCAAGGCGATTTGCAATAAACACTAAAGCTGAAGTTTGAACCCATCAGTGTTAAACGATATAAATCCATCTTCTAAAGTATTAAGAAGCAATACAATTATATACACCTTTTACTAAGCATATTCACCATTAAAATTTCAAAGATAATAAGGTGTGTGTTAATATATTAATGTATTGGTTACTAAACAACCGTATTGCCGATGTAAGCTGTGTCTCGTTCTGTAATGCAAGTATAACACAGCATTTGCATTGGGTCCTCTAGTTATATATAGTTATTTTAGCATATCAACATATTTGTTAAATAAGAGAGATGGCCTGGCGCTGCTTAGGATACTATAACAAGCAGATGTTTTCAAGAGGCTTCATAGACAAGTGTCCTAGATAAGTGTAACAGACTGGTTTACATATTAAAATATTTATTCCCAGAACAGATATTACGAACACTCAAAAGTCTTGCGTACAAAAATGCATTTCTCTGATCTGAGAGAAATAAGGAACGATGACTACTTTTTGTTTAGCCATTGAAAAATGTATGTAATAATCGCAACACACCCCACCAAAAAAATTCTTAGCATCTGCTCCGGCTGCAGCGAATAAATGAACACATTTTATTTCATCTGAAAAAAAAATGTATAATTATTTCACGACCATATATAACAGAGTTGCATAAAAATGAAACAGTTCCTCTAGATATACCTAATAAAATATGCGTAAAACTTCAGGCGAACGCGGGTAATTATTTATCCACCTATTACACATGTTTTACATACAAATTAGGTTTAAAACATTGTTCATCAGTACTGCATATATATGTTTTCCATTTTAAAATTGAGCAATTTTATTGCACAAGAAATATTCAAACAATTATTTTACCAAAAGTAATAAGAAAATAAACTAGACATTGTCCTGACAAGACTGTGAAAACGATGTAACGCACGCACTACACACACACCCACACCCACCCACACCAACACACACACACACACATATATATATATATATATATATATATATATATATATATATATATATATATATATATATATATATATATATATATACAGCGAAATCGTATGCTAATGACTATATATGTATATATGTTTAGATTGTAATGCAATGTATGCTTATTTCATTATTTTGTGAATACAATTAATGAAGCCATTTTATGAATTAGGTTGAGGAATAGACAGTAATTTAGGATAGTGTATGCTGCAATTGCGCATGATTGCAAAAATATTATTTTAACATCGTTTAATAAATATTGCAATGTTATTTAAACACAATATTACACAACTAATAATACATAATTATACACACACACACACATGTATACAGGCTGCTTCAGAAAGTTGCATATCATTTAGCTGTTAACCATGAAATATTTTAAATTAAAAAAAAAACATTTGTTTCAAAACAAGTGCAAGTTTATTCTTCATAACTAATGTTATATGTATATTCTATGTAAGCGTAAATAGGTTTTCAATGTTAGGATGTGTTACAAAAAGGTTAAAGAAAGACTTCAGCTGACATTTATGTGGAAGTTATCTGAAATGGCAATAACTGAATACAGAATCATAGATAGTGTAAGAAAGTGTAAACCAATGGCAAATCCGCTGCACTTCCAATCACATTAGAATTGATGGCCATTAAACATGGTAAATACAAAATCGAAAGTTATATTACTGATAGAGAATGACTTTGAAAATTATTATATTTGGAAACACTTCCAACAATAAATATATGATCATTTTCTAAGGTAAATCTGTCTAGCGATAATGTGATGATACTATTTACAGATAGCTATGTAATACCCGAGTAGAAGTATACATCGATATTAATTTCCAACATTATTAGGCCCTACCATGCTGTAAGCTTACTCTCCGCGCTAATTACAATAATATTATGTGAGGAAGATGGATAGGGCGGGTTGACAATGAATACAGTGTGCGGGTTAAATGAGTGTCACGTCGACATAAACTGAGACTGCGAGTATTTCTGGGTGCTTGTGAAGTGACTTTAATAGATACAATTCTCTTTGAAAACGTAGATGCACTCAAGCGGATATTCGCTACTCCTTTGTTACTGTAGGTCGAAATATTGTACAGCATGTTTGGACTAATATAGACGAGTAGCATAGATTGCACTGAGTCTCGGGGGCGCGCCTACTGAACATTTGTTAAATTGTTTATGAACTTTATAAGACTTTTATTTTTTCCTTGAAATAGATAGGAATGAGTAATGTCTGTTTAAACATAAAGCTTACAAATCCCTTTGCTAAATTTGGTAATCTCCTGGAAATTACATCTGAAATTATATCATGTTTTAAACAGACTGTATAAATACATATGCATATAGGTATACGTGTGTGTGTATGTGTGTAATAAATAATAATAATAAATCGCAATTGGCATAAGCTCCTACTGCACTTACACAGAAGCAATTCTATCAGCTGCCATATATCTATCTATAGTTATTTTGTATATATTTGTATATTCGCATCTAGGAAGTGTACGTCTAAACAACTTCTTCGAGATTAACAAATATTACAACGCAAATGGTTTGTGTAATTGTTTGTAATATTAGCAATATTTTGTACAGTTTAGCTTAATGCAAAAAGTGTTATACGATGGCGGAAGATTTCCTTAAATATCAGTATACCTCTTTTTGTGCAATTCTACCAACATGTCTAGCACGTCATGTAATGAGTATTGTTCAAATTACATATCACATATCAATGTGTTTGGTTCGCCGGTTGATCTTATTGCATACATAATCTACCACTTTTTTTTTTAAATCACGTTATCATTTTATGTTTATAGAGAGTAAAATGTAATACCACTTACTATGAAATAAGAAGATAGACACATCAATTATATACAGAAGAAAATATAATGTGGAGTCCTAATAAATCGCCACAGAGGCGGGCAATGGAGATACAGCAGAAAAAAAGGAAAGCGACGTGGGAGATATAGTAAAAATAAACGACACTTTTTAAAATTTTATTTTTTATTTTAATTAGCACGATTTAGTTCCTTGGATGTTTCTCATATATATATATATATATATATATATATATATATATATATATATATATAGTGTGTGTGTGCTATCCACGGATAAAAGTAGCAGCGTTTACGTCGCGATCCCTGTCGAGTACTACTTACTATTACCTGTGATTTCTACCGAACACTTTGTCGCAGGCGCAAAAGACGTGTAAAAAAAACGGGCGCTGTCAACAAGCTCAAAACATGTCAGGAAATTATGAACCAGTAGTATGAAGAAAGGCTAGTGGTCGCCTCCAAAACCAGCATTGACCATCATATGCTTAAACATTCAAAGACAACCCCCAATTAAAAACATACCTTATTGCAAATTTCTGCAGAGACATCACTCTTATAGTGTTTGCATATTAATAACCAACTGGATACCTACACATCCATGCCCTTATTTATATGAAATAACCAGCATTACAAAAACACGCATGAGAAACATAGAAGCATCATACAAGCCATAAAATTAGGCACCTATCGAACTAACAGCAAATATCGATGAAAATAACATCGAAGTTCTAACAGCTTTTCTCAGAAGAATAACCATCACTTAAGAATATAAAGCACCTCTCACACCCCTTATGAAGACATATATGGCATTACCATCTTAGAAACCAATACGGATAGTAACGCGGATGTAGATGCAGTGGAAGCATCAGCCGAAACTAACTAGCTTAATCTGATCTACAATGCAAAGGAACGAAAGACATTCAGTAGTAGACAACGGAAAGCAGCGTATAATCCCTATATTGCGTTTGCCAACAAAAATATCACCGAGTTGAGCAAGAAGTTGGCATCATAGGCAATGTTGAAATCAACCAAGCCACAGTTGCACTTCAAATAAGAATCAATTTTAAGAAAGCGAACTCGTCTAGCTGGCAAGAGTAGCTTAATAAGAAGGTGTTCACATTCTAGCAGACCAAACAAAAAACTATGACAGCCTCACCAGGTTTGTGCGTCAAAAGGTGCAATATTCAGACATCTAACGCAAATATTTAAAGTATGTGAATCATTTCGTTAATGGTATTAGGGACACATGGTTCACTTCGAAAATGGGTTGACCCCACATGAGTAGCGTATATATTTATAAAAAAAACATAATTATTCACGGACGCATGTTTTGTCGTCATACGGCTTATAAGTGTTGCTGAATTCAGCGAGATTCGAAAACACAACCACAGTGAATAAAGTCCGACAGACAAGCAAGAGTGAGACATAGATAGAGAGAGACAGTGGGTGAGAGAGAGAGAGAGGGTAGAGAAAGAGAGAATATTGCAAATGAATGTTATCATTTTTTCTTTATTGTTGTTTTGACAATAGTGTCAAATAAACATTTTCAATGATTCGTTGTAGATATTTAATCCGACGGTAAGGTTGGTATATTACACTCATTATAGTCCCAGTTTCGAATCTAGCGGAATTAAGACACACTGATGACCTGTATTACAGCGTACACGTGTCCGTGAATAAGTTGTGTTTCATACAAATATACGATCCGTGAATGGGAACATCACACACTGTAAATAAACAACGTTTCCCTTAATAAATAAGGAATTATCGCGAAAATATTTGTCAATTATGGCCAGAGTAACCTAAAAAAGCCCGACGGTAAGTATGCTGAACTACAATCAATCTTGTTTCGATTTAAAGATCTGTTTGATTCAACGTTGCTGAATTGCTGTGTTACGACAACACACATATTCGTAAACAATCATATTTTATAAATATAGACTATACCCATATAGGGACATCACGTTGTGTAAGCGAACTACGTTTCCCTCATAAAATGTAGTGCATGCTTCACTGTTAATATCTGAATATGTTTATTTAAAACAACGCCAAAACAACAAATGAAATAATATTCATATAGAAAATGATA
The DNA here is from genome assembly GCA_963556195.1 of Sepiola atlantica. Classification (NCBI taxonomy): domain Eukaryota; kingdom Metazoa; phylum Mollusca; class Cephalopoda; order Sepiida; family Sepiolidae; genus Sepiola; species Sepiola atlantica. The sequence goes on along the minus strand of OY744515.1, from coordinate 226,572,115 downwards.
AAAAAGACTGTACCGCTGCTCTTTCGTGGAGCTAAACAATCAAGTGTTTAAAGCTGGGATAACAAAATTGTGAACCACTTAGCGCTTATCTTGCGGTTGCTGAAGGGGAAGTAACTCACACTAATAACCATTGTCAAATGACAGGAGCTTCATGTATAATACGTTATAAGCTAATAGCGTTTAGCGATTTACCTCACCCCAAGAAAGGTGGCATTGTTTAGTCACACACATATGTGTTGTTGCCTGACAGTTTATCAGTGTAGCTACACAATCAATTTTCGAAAGGTGTGTTCAACACTCCACAGACTCTAACGCGTCAATAATATACTGAACTTCTCGAAAAGCCTGTTATGAGCTAGTATTATTTGAGGCATACTTTTTTAAATTAGTGTTTCTGGAAAAATTGACAGAAATCGCAACACTATTTAGTGTTACTGCGAAACACTTGTATTCATGCATGCGATCGCTGCTTCATTTTCTTCTAACTCTGATACTGTATTCGTAGAGTGGTATGGCATTGAAGTGATGGTGCAGGAAAGCCGATAGATAAGCGGGCACGACTAGCATGCATCCGTTGCAAAGAAAAAGTAACTGCGCGCGGGAGTGAATCTGAAACTGTTGAACTTTAGGGCGATTTTTTGAAGTGCATTATCATGCCTTTGGCAATCTAATAGAGCACAGCAAAGAGGGTGACATTTATTGCTCAGGAGAGGTTGTTTTTCAACACTAAGCAGCTAACGTCGTTCGCGTCTGTATGGATTTTCGTCAGTAACGTTATTTCATAGTTTCGAAGTGTCGCCATATTTGTGGGCTGCCACTCTATTAATCTGAGAGCTCACACAAGCATTTAATTGACTGGAACGAATACTGCGTCTAGTACTACTAAAACATAAACACTTTTGCTAGTGAAAAAATGTAAATCGGGAACCAGAAAAAATGCGAATATATTAAAAGCTGGTAGGCAAGGTGGGATGTAAATATGACGAAGGTACGCATAACCAAGGATATGGTAACTACATTGTATTTACTTAGAGCTGAACAGAGGCGACCAAGTAACCGGTAGCAAATAAAGGGGTGCTTAAAGTAGGTGTTCACAGGTTGTGCGATCAAAGCGTGTAATAGGTTTACCGTAGTTAGATGGTCGATCGAGCAGAAAAACGTCTCCGCGGAAAACATCAGGCGGCTTGTAGGTTTGGCTAGGTTAGAGAGCGGTGGGCTTTAAAGACCCCGCTTTAAAGCCGGTGTTCCTACCAAACGCGGCCCTCACACCAGTGTAATATGCTAAAGTAAAAGACACCGAAGATGTTGCACATATTGTGACAGATGCGACAAGATAAACACTTGAACATGGTTATTTATGTAACACACTATGGGACGATCTATTATCACCAGCTACTCTCCAACCAAATATAAATGCGGCTCGCACAATAGTTATCATCCATGTTTATGGATTAGTGTGCAGTGCTACTTTACACGAGCTGCCCGTAGACAATAGTACACGCTAATCGATGCTTACCTTGGAAGAGGGGCAATGTGGATATCATTACTATTAGTGGCGCGTTCAATTCTTGCTGCAGTAGCTGAGTGGGCACCATTTCCACATACGAACACAATCATATAAGTATATTTGTTATGGTTGAAGGTGGTAAACTACTGTAGCTTGATCTCTTGTTTGTCATTGATGCGCTCAACGACATTGGCAGGCATCACTTTCCCTAACAGGAAAGGTTTGGATCGGCGACATAAAAGTCGTTACGTTTGCGGTAATTGCTATCAGTGAACCTGCTTTTTCTACTAACTTTGATCATCGGAGACTAGTGTGGATCGCAGCACGGACATGGGCAGGCGACTGCGCACCTAAAAGACTGCTTAAAGGAGTGTGCGGATGTTGGGTGGTTTCGCAAATCCGACCAGACTAGGAGCAAGTGCTAATAACGCGGATATACATTGGTTAAGGTGTGCTACACATGCTAACAATTTACTAACGATGACAGATTACATATTGTACCTCGTCGCCGTGTTCCCATGTTAAAGCAGTGGCACGGCAGAGGGCAAGCATGATTCTTCAAATACTTCTTTCTTAGTATGGCCCACCGCAGAGTTACTCACGGATAAAAAACAGCCTTCCGCAGCAGATACCTTACGACGTCCCAGATTAGTAGGATGTAACCCTGAGCTTTTGTTATGCATATGATCCGACCGAGAATAGATAGCAGAGCAATGCCACTGCACCGGAAAAAAATCGGGCAGGATGCGCTGTTGCATACAATAGGCTGTCTACATGCACAACATTTCCCAATAGACCATGACTAGCATTTCACCACACCAGCTAATGCGATCTACCGTTATTAAATTCTTGTAAAAGAGGTCGATGCTATGTCATCATTATCAGGTCCGAAACACAGCCCTGACCAGGATGGAAACTGCGTGTTGGTTAAAGATTCGCAGAGTCGGTTAACACGGAATTTAGTCGTGGTCGGCTAAGAGCATGATGATTCAAGAGTCCGTTCTGTTTGTTAAAATGCGCAGACAAATACACGACCTGCGCCCCCACTACAGTGTAATCACGTCGCGCAAGATCTTGAAACACAATGTATTCAGAAAGCAGGTTAGATGTTTTTATATGTGACATCAACACAGAATAAAACGATTTACCCGAAGCGGAAGTGGAAGTCAACGACGTAAACATCCCACTTTGTTGAAGTGCACTCGACTAAAATGACCGCCACCAGCATGCGTCGTTTGAAATTATGAGCTCATGTAGGTTTGTGGTGATAGTGTTTAGAGATCGATTCATTAGCGGCCACGACTGACATCGCGCGGCAGATAACCCGGAAATGCCTGATTTTATAACAACTATTGAATGCGCGTAATGATGTGCATACCGTACACGCTGTTGGCAATCCAAAAAGATCAATAAAGGGAGTGCCATCGTTGTAAACGCCACTGAACCAACACCTTTCATTGTGTTGTAGTATAACAGTCGTGTTAGACTGTCTGAAAGTGCATACCAACATTTTTTTAAATTGGAACAAATATTATGCTGCTACTACTACAACGTAATGACTACCCCTGGCGTAAAGAAATTAAAACCTAAAGCAGAAATAATCCTGCACCAAAAGAAAAGCGAACATACTAAAAGTCGGTATCTTTGTGCTATCGGTTATTGCTATCTCTTGCCTTCCGGTATACAGGCTGGAATATTGATTACGTAGCCGACACGCTCACCTGATCTCTAACTTGTCGAACATTTCTGCTCCATATTAAAAGAAGACATATTTGTCGGTTACGTCGATTTGCCGCAAATAATATACTATGGCCAACCTTCAGGCGTAGGGTCAGAGCCCGATAATATGACGACATCAAGACATGCATTGTCTTATAAGGTTTTTAAAGTGGTCTGAAGTTGTAGAATATAGTTTTAATCCAGCTGACACATAATCTTTTGGCATATACATATATATATATATATATATATATATATATATATATATATATATATATATATATATATATATATATATATATATATGGGTGTGGGTGTGTATGTGTGTTTTTTATGTCTATGACTGTTAAATAAACTAGTGTCTGAACGTAAACAGCGTTATATAAAGTGTTCCCATACTTACTTAAACAAAATAGACCAAATCCGGATATAAGAGAAACACGGATATAAGAGACTCAGTATCCGGTCCCAACAACTCGCTTATATCCGGGTTATACTATATATATAAATATATATATATATATATATATATATATATATACATATATATATATATATATATATATATATATATATATATATATATATATATATATATACCATCGAATAAAACATTGAATAGCAAAAGATTAATGAAGCATCTTTAAATTCTGATTCATCGTGATAATAGAAAGTTCAATATACTGGATCGGGCAATACATTCAGAAAATGAAAGATGAAAATAAAAGTTGTACAAATATTATATTTATTAAATCATGAGTTCAAATATAAATTGGAATCTTATTATTTCACAGGAAAAAGATCTCCCCATGAAAGGATTTACTCCATAATGCTAATATTAGCGGTAAGCATTACACTTTGAAAATTAAAATATATAATAAATAGATAAGATAAAATGTTATTGTCCAAAATGATCGTTTAACTCGGGTTATCAACTCCAACTGAAAAGGGGGAATAGGGAATACAAATAAATACTCAAAGTTTTAAAACGATCCAATGCTGTTTATAACATATAACACAGCCACACACACACATACACACACATGTATATATATATATATATACATATTCCATGAACAATTCCAGTATACTGAAATCATATGGCCTTAATAGGGTCAAGATGAAATTTATACACACTAAATGTACAAAAGCAAGAACATTCCCAGATATTTACACTTTTATTGTCATTAAGGGTATGACTACATATCAACCAAACGAATTCATTATCACATCACTACAGTATAACTATCTATGCATGAGTAGATGAAGTGTGTGAGGGGCGCTGAAGTAAAATGCCTACCAGTAAAATACATAGCCCTGTTGTACTCGCATACCATTAATGACAATAAAGAGTAAACATTTGGGAATATCCTTGCTTTTGTACATTTTGTGTATATGAATTTTGATATTGACCCTATTAAGGGCATATGATGTCAGTATACTGGCATTTTCATGGAATGTCACAACTTTTGTAAAAGCTATGCTTCAATATAAGGCCTACTTATAACTGATATAGTTTGTAGTTTGACTAATCAATGGTTCTTCCAATATTCACAGGTAAATATTTTTTTTAAACTTATGATGAGTGTATATTTACTCATGATAAAATGTAAACTAGCACACATTTTTTCAAACTTTACCATGTATTGATTGCAAACAATAAATTGTTATTATATCCTTTTACAGGCAGTGTGTTTGAAAATTGACAAGGACACAATGCAAACATATTTAATTTGAATTAAATTAATAAATCAATCATACATTTTCGGAGAAGGGAGAAATATAATAAAGTTATTTCAATAGTAAACAATAAAATATTCAGTGTACAAAGGAAAGCAAAATACAACTTCCATCTGTGCCATATCAGTCAAATAGCTGATGAGATATAGAAGAAAGTGTATGTGGACTAGTCATCTTTTAAGGTTTGTTGAACATTTCTGAGAAACTACGGTATATTGATAAACTGAAATTAGAAAGCCATCAACTAGAGTCCAGAGTCCCAATCTCTGCCAACAATCAGCTGAATCCATCAAAAAGTTGATTAGATACAGAATAAACTGTATGTAGACTAGTATTTTTTAAAAAGGTTTTTCAGAATTTTCTGGAAAACTAAGGTATATAGTAAACTGAAATTAAAATGCCATCAACTAGACACTAGAACCTCTATCGTTGCCAAAAATCAGCTGAATCCAGCAAATGGTCGATAAGATATAGAATAAAGTGTACGAATACTGGTCATTGTAAATTTTTTTTTTTAATTTTCTGGAAAAGTAAGGTATGTTGTAAACTGACATTAAAATTCCATCAACTAGACCCTAGAACTTTTATATTTGCCAAAAATCAGCTGAATCTATCAAATAGTTGATGTGATACATACCTACGTACGTACGTACGTACACACAGATGACATTATTTCATGATTGAACTTTCTGGATATATGTGTTGCTTTGACTAATTATGCTGAAATGCTACACACTTATAGAACCTATCAAATAAAAATGTTGTGCAAATTTCTAACTATTTTGGCCTTTTTGTCTTTGAGTTATAATTCATCAAAGAAATGAGATTTCCAGCATAGGCCATTTATTTTTAATACTTGGTACACTTTTTTTCTCTTTTTTCATCTGTCACATATTTTCTTTGAACTTTATCAATTTAGGACCCAAAAAGTTTAAATTGTACAGAAAAAGTTACCTTATCGTGTTTGCTTCGTCCACTGGCCGCCGTTGTTATCTGTGCCGTGGGTGCCATTACGCCTCTGGTCGTGACGATGCTTGTCGCCTTTGTTCTATGGACACACTTTGTTTTCATGACGGAGACAACACTCGGAGACAGGTTTTTCTTAGAGAAATATTCAATTATTTTATTTATCTGTCTTGTGCTGTTGAGGGATTTCCATCCATTCGTCTCAATTCATTCTTCACTCATTAATACCTTTTGTTGCGGGGTGCGACAGATGCATGGGATATATATGTCGCATCTCATTCGAGATCCAAACCATAAGTTTAACCGAGTATCTTTATGGGTTTGCTTGCTGTTAACACGATTATTATTATCATTTACTGGGATGTAATGTAAATTTGTTGGGTGCAAATCAACAGTGTTAGATAGATCTGCTGGCCGAAGTGTTGTAGATGCATTGTTATTATACCAACCAATGGTAGATCGCAACAATTTAGTAATAGTACATGCCTAAACGACCTCTTTGTGTATGCAATTATTATTCAGCGATCAATTCTGTGCATTTTGCCAATTGCAATAGTGAGTAGGGAGCGACGTGATGTACGTTGATTTTGAAGATTACATTTTCTTATTATTCGCGGTAATTATTGTATGGGGTAGTATCATACTTATTTGCTTATTAAAATTAGTGTTCAACTATTTTGAAACATTTTTAAACACATTGGTTTTCACATTACTGATATATAGAAGATTAGACCAAATAATTTATCCTTCTAAAGTGTTACGTTGCTTAATAGTTTGATGTTTTAATTGATGTATTCCAACTATATGTTCTTGATTCAAGCGTTTATTACTTGCCGCTCTCCTTCTCTATATTTTCTTTAAATATGAATGTGTAATTATTATTGTTTCCCTCTCTCTTTTATTTTTCTTTCCCTTCCCCTTTGTTTCTTTCTAATTTTTCTTTGTCAATTTAAGATTTTGACCGTTTCATTTTGGACAGAAGCATTATTTTCATTGGATGTGAACTGTTGAACTGGTAACACCATTTTTCGTAATTTTTATCCTCCGAACTCTTTATCATTACCAAATTTAAACTTTATGACTTTGCCTGGCAGCTGAAATTCAGAAATTACTACTGTGGGGTTGACCTACTATTAATGTAATTCGGATCTTCCCGATTTGATATTACGTTAGACTTTTCGAATATTCTACGGCATCTAAATCTACAGACAACACATTTCCATCTGAATGTTGTGGAATACTAAATATTTTTCTGAACAACATTGTTTTTTTAGTATTTATTTTTATCCATTTTCTCCCTTTTCTATTAGGGTTGATTACCCGAGTTTATGGATCAATTTGCCCAATAAACTGTTGTATTATATATGTATCATATGTGATTATATTTCAAGTTAAATGGTTACCGGTGATATTAAAAGTAAAAATGTTATGCTCTGATGAGAAGATATTTTTCTTAGAAACTCCATGGGTAAGCATAATGAGACTTCTGCAAATTTCAACGTAAAATGCTTTAATAAATAGTGTATTTGTACAGTTTTTATTTAATATTACATCTTCTGTTTATATATATATATATATATATATATATATATATATATACATGTATATATATATATATATATATATATATATATATATATAAAGTGGGTTTAGACCAACAATATGTGAACATTGTTACAAGAATGTAACGCCAACAAATTATATGACACACGATCGTTTCAAATACAATGCATATATATTATATATATATATATATGTATATATATATATATATACATATATATATACATATATATATATACGTATATATATATATATACATATATATATATATATATATATATATATATATATATATATATATATATATATATATATATATATATATATATATATATATATATATATATATATATATATATATATATATTGATGGGTATAATTCCAGATCAGGACAGAAGTTTGAAGTTTCCAGATAATAGAAATTAATAATCCTTATCTCACAATTATATATATATACACACACATATATATATATATATATATATATATATATATATATATTGAATGTATATATATATATTTAATAGCATACATCATATACATGTATATATATATATATATATATGTGTGTGTGTGTGTGAACTATACTAACGTGTGTGTCAAAATGTTAATGCCACCCTCTTATCTGCTTTTGTTCAGAAAAATCATCTCTTCCGTAAAAAAATAATGTAGTAGAAATGAATCAAGCAAATATTTAAATATATATTGGATAATTCGTTTAATGTGATCTCTTTATATCGAGTCATGTGTAAGCTCTTAACTGCGAACTACCGTAAAGTGCAAGTACAAAATTCGAAAGCCTAACTGGCCATCATAACATTGTATATCTTATTGGACTCAGATGTCCCGACAATAATGGCCATAACACGTTATCGCATGAATGCCGAATATGTTTTGCAATCGGTTTCTTTTCAGTGGCTTTCAAAGTGGTCCTAGAAATAATAGGATATACATGTTAATTTGGAACAGTTACAATATAAATACTTCGATTGAATAAACTCCGACTGACATAAACAATAACTATGCAAATGAATTGAATGAGCAACGAATATGTGTATCGTTTGTAATTCCAAGACGTTGATACACAATATAAAGATAACACTTTTACAGGGGTTAGATGAAAAGTAAGTAATAAAAAAAATTAAGACGAAGTCAAAATCATATTATTGCACACATTCTGTGATTCGCCGTTGCTACTTGTGATTCGAAATTGCTTTGAAGGCAATAATTGCTTTGCTAAGTTCGTCTTCTGTCTTCCTAGTCTCTGTTCCAAGGAAAGATACAAACGTGGGCATGATTGTCCGCGAGCACATGTATGATAAAAGTATTATAGAACCAGCCATTGTTATGTTGTCGATTGTAGGTACACATTGATTTAATAAACAAATCTGCAATGAGTACATCACTCTATTGTGTCTGGCCGCTCATAGATGTCTACTATCGGTTATTAAGTACATGTCTAGCGCCAAAAAGGGAAATCACTTCAAGCAGAACTAAACACCAAAATAAAAGACATCAGCTTCATATTTATCTATAGATTGATTGTTCGACTTACATAAATCTGCGTGACTAAGAATATTTGCCGGAAGAACGTCATACACTTAAATAGATTTACTCATCCGCACAGAACATCTTTTCTCTGCATCGCTTCAATAATGAATACCATCTATACAAAAATGTATTGTCTTTTATATAATAGCGTATTCGTTCTATAAAACCGATGGCAGGTTTTTAGTGGGAATAGAAACAGCAGTAATACTATGAATATTTTAGGAAGAATTTTATAAGAATTAATCATTATTAGCGCTGAAAGATCAGACCGTTATTTGTAGTTGTATCACTTACAATAGTTCAAAAGAGTAGAACGCGACTTACATCTTCAGATTGCGACATACGATAATGTGTTTCTTCTGAATAAAAGACTCAAGAGAAATTAAAACTTTGTAATGATGATATTTTCTTCCAAATATTCCTTGGTGTCTTCAAGACAATATTCGTATACTTCTAAATAGGGTTATAAAGTATTATTAATACTAGATAGAGACATGGCAACAATGTTTATACTCGATACAGTTGTAATTACAAGTTTTACGAATTGGTGTATCTTAAGAAAGTGTAGTTAGACAACGGAAAACACTTATCTATACTAGTTAAACAAAGTTGTTTGGAGATTAATCATTCTATACTTTGTTTACGCTACAGTAACTTCATTTCATAGTTAAGTGCGGTTTGGTTATCCATATCCTACAAATAAGCACGCTGAAAGGGACGTTAAAAGTATTGAACTGATACATCGACATTCTGCAATAGAAATGCCTCAGTCGACCTACTATAAGGAAATCTCTTATTGTATCAGATTACATACTTTATTTGTTAAATATTTAAATTAGTTTCTATCTTTTTCATCATGTGTATTACCTCCTTTTATATGCTTTCTTTTTTGTATTGTCGTATTACCTACTTAGGCTGAAATATTTTCTTCTCTATATAACACTTCAAAAATGTAATCTATTTACAAACCTATTCAAGCATAAATATCTGATCTAATTAAACACGTGTGCAGAAATTAATACATACACAATTACATATATTTAAAAACATATATGTATACACATATAAAAAATGAAATATAAAAAATTTAAAAATTTAAAAACAGCAGACACAAATGTGTACACAAATATCACAACACATACACACATATACACCTATATTCATTTTCAAACATAGGTCTCTGTTCAATATACACGTGAGCACATATTAATGGATACACACTTATATAATAAACACATATGAAAATAAAATATGTATATATATATATATATATATATATATGTACATATACACACATATACATACACATATAAACATAGCTATACGTGCGCATATATCTATACACATATATACACATATATACACATATATACATTTAAAAGCATAAATCTATTGGTCTGAAAATAAAATACACACGTGCACATAAATAAATAGATACACGCATACACACATACAATATATAGAACACACATATATAAAAATAACAAATAAATATATATACGCATATATCTATACACGCATATACACATATATACAAATATATACCACATACATATGTTTATATGATACACCTTCCCGCACATATACATGAACATGTTCGTACAGTACAAATACAAATAGACACATGGGCATATAAATATGTCCATTCACCTTCGCATACACACACACGAAATACATATATAAATAAAAATGTACTACATTTACACCTGTATAATCATACCAATACATATACGGTATAAGTTCAAGTATTCATACCATACATACGCACATAGCTACATCAAAGTATCACTGTACACTCATGTACACGTATACACACATACGCATAGACACACACATATATATATATATATGCATATACTTATAAACATATTAACACACATACTAATATATGCACACGTACAAACATAAACATCCATATACATCACTGCATATATATATATATATATATATATATATATATAAAGAGATACATATACACCATTACATATACAGTTATATATACACACACACATCACATAACTATACATAAAACTATTATATATGAATGCAGAAAATTTACACACACATGTGTATACATACATCTGTATGCATGCACACCGACACGCACACATGTACACAAACATCGATATTTCTATAATTAAAACTAAAGTGCGTATATCATTCATTGGTGTTCTTATTTATCTCAGTTTAATATGCTTACAGTTATGCCTACTCTAGTATGAATACAAGGAATATACAAGATAAGTACCTTCAAGCCAAGAGAAATAATTAAATATAGCGCATGTAACTACAATAGTTAAATATATATATATATATATATAAATATATATATATATATATATATAAGCAAGTGATAAATATTAGGAAGTGCCAAAATCATATCATTATAGGGTGAGAGGTAGTTATTTTGGATAACATAGATCACTTAAGTTCAAAAATACAAAGACATCAACATTTAAATTCAAAATAATTATAATGATACTAATGATAATAATGATAATAATAATAATAATAATAATAATAATAATAATAATAATAATAATAATAATAATAATAATAAAAGTTAAAAAATAAAACCATACAAATTAAATAAAATATAAATAAACAATTTAAAATAGAACAAAAAAAAAAAAAAAAATAAAAAAAAAAAAATTTAGGGTCTTATACCAACAATTAAGTAACAGTCAATGAAGTGTAAGAGATGTATATATGCATGTATATTATTATTTAGTGTATCTGTGTATTTGATAAATGATAAATTACGTGTTTAAGAGCATGTATAATGGTACAGTTGAACGATCACTATATATTACTTGCTATTTACGTCAATACTGCCAGTTGCACACAAACACCGGTTTGTGAGACTAAATTAAGAAAATGTAACTGTCGATGTCGTGATGATGCTTTAGACAATAAACAAAAGTGTATATATATATATATATATATATATATATATATATATATATATATATACTGGCAGGGCTACTTGGCTATGCTAGGGACCAGAACTTAAAAAAAAACAATGTATGTATACTCAATTAATTGGCAGATTACATTTTATAACCTGCTTTAATATTTTCAAACAATCGTATCACGTAATATTTGCAATAGTGGAGGGAGTGCACACATGAAAAACAGATTACAATATCATAGCCCAAGAATAAGATTAGTATAGCTAATTCTATGTACAGGTAAGGGGACTTTTTATACATGGCAATATATATATATATATATATATATATATATATATATATATATATATATATATATATATATATATATACATGAACATATCGGACAGTGGCGGGCAGTGGCTGGCAGCGCTCACTAAATTGTAAGATTTAAAAAATGCTGACTCATTTCTTGTTTTGAATCATCAGTTTGCTATTTTTATAGGGCTGATAGTGGCGGACATTAGCTGACACTGGCGGGCATTAGCATGAACTGGCGGGCAGTGTTTACTAAAATATAAGATTTAAAAAATCATGACTCATTTCCTTTTTTGAAGAATGAGTTTGCGATTGTTTTATAATGCTGAGAGTGGCGGACACGGGTGGATACTTGCGGGCACTGGCGGACACTGGTGGGATATGTCAACTAAAATGCAAAATCTAATGAAACGCTGACTTAATTCCTGTTTTTGGATATATCAGTGGCTATGTATGTATAGGGCTAATGGTGGCTGGCAGTGGCGGAATGTGGCGGATACCGGCTGACAATGGCGAACAATGGCGAAATCTGGCGGACACTGGCGGACAATGTTCAGTAAAATATGAAACATGAAAAATACTGACTAGATTTTTGTTTCGAATTATCTGTTGGGTAAATAAAGCATAGCTTAGTCGCCTTGCTTTTTCGTAGAATTATTGTATTAGAATTTTGAAGTTCTCTCCTCCACACCGCATTCTCCCTATGATGTAATTTCCGGTTTAATTTGAGGAAATGACTAGCAGTTTTTTTCGGGAATTACTTGCAATTTGTTTTTTAAAAAAACTACAATCTATAATGTTTGTCTATTTTAATTAATACATAATTAAATTGAAATCAATCTTAAAATAGCTGAAATAATCGGCCCCAGACGTAATCGTCCCCATAGCATCTTTAAGAGTTCATTTAGAGATTCGGGAATACGCCCATTAACTTTCACGGTGAATTATACATTAGAATACACTTTAAGATTTGATCTAGACCCGCTAACCTTTTTTACATTTATATATATATATATATATATATATATATATATATAATTTAATTTAATTAATTAATTAATTTATTCCACCCCCCCCTTATCTCTTTGGCCATTAAATGTCCCTCCAAATTATTCATCTAACCCTTAATTTGGTTTTAAATTAAAAATAAATAAATAAATTTTTTAATTAACTATTCCCTAGCTTTTTAAATTTAAATTTAATCTTTTAATTTTTAATTTTAATCATCCACTCTCTCACATTCCTATATTTATTACACCATGCTTTCACTAATTCTACTTTATTCTTTATTCCTTAAACACACTGAAACCATATTTGATAACTACATTTTAATCTGCCTTTAGCCGCCTGAAATATTTGGAAGCTCACATTTTTTTATTTCTATTTTTAGAATCAACTTTTTCTATACCCATTCACCATTTAAGATTAACCCCACCCCCAAAACCTACACCCTACCGCTAGCCCGCACCCTTAACCCACCTGTCACATTATCTACATCCCCATGCCAACCCGTCCTCCTTTTATTTTTCCCCCAAATTCACAAAGCGACTTTTTAAACTACCCCGCACCTCCTAACCCCCCCATCCTGACCCCAAATCTGAAACTTTCATCAACTTTGGCTTTTTCTCATTCTGAGTTAATCCTTGTATGAGATCCTACCGTTTTACTAGGCCCGGAAGAAAATCAAAAAATGGCCTGTTTTCCTCTTCACAGCCTCTTTTAAGTGCATCTGGACTTATCTACTTTTGAGCACCTTTTCCAACCTGCTCCCATGCAAAGTGTTTTTCTTCACTTTCTACAATTTCACCGAACATTTTCAACGGAAACTTACCACCCGGACAATTGTATATCTTTTTCACGAAATTTTCTTTTCATTCAGTACGTTTTTTGACAAAAATTATTTTAATAATTTTTTAAAATAATTCTCATATTTTTCAAATATTTGAACTTTGGTTTTTTCGAAAGCCAACTTATCCATCTGTATTTCTCCTCTGATGATAAGATTTCGATCTTTGAAAAGCCTTGGCTTAAGGAAAGAAAAATAAACACAAGTTTATTACTGACAACCTTGCATTGAACAATTGAAATTTGAAATAAATTTTGACAATCGTCGCATATTTATCACTCTTTTTTCTTCTATCTCTCTCTATATATATACATATATATATATATATATTATTAATGTTCATTATAATTACTACTATTTTAATACTATATTAATGTTACTAACTTTAACTGATAGTAATCCTATCATTGCGAACTGGTTAACTCAATTAAACCTGATAAAGATAAAAGATCGAAGCAATTGTGATCCGTTGTTTAGATACATACGCACACATTTTATGAAAAGTAGATGATGACACGAAAAAATATGTGCAGAGATATAATTGCAAAGAATCTCTGATGAAATATACTGATACATTATCAACACGATAGCTTTACAGTTTAGTCTTCATTTTTGGAGATATTTGACAACTAATGACACACTTAGACAACATACGGAAAAATAAATAAAAAAAGAAGTTGCCAATAATTAAATAAGAAAATAACAAATTATTAATAGGCCAGATCAACGTAGACTGAACTCTAAAGTATAATTATGTTTATCCTATTATTTTAATGAATTATTAGTTATATTTAGCCAACGATTTCAATTACCTATTTCGTCTGGATAAAATCAGTTGGGAACGCGACAAAATTAGAAATGTCTTTAAAAGTGATTGAATAAATAATTATATCGGTTGGGCTAATTATATTTTAAATCCGACTTCACTATCAATACTTTTTTTAAACCTGACTATGATTCGTTAAGAGTCACATTGGAAGAAACAATTAATCCCCCTTTGTATCGTTTTAGTGCGAGAAAAGAAGTTCATCTGATGTTTACACAAAGTCGTTTTTCGCTATCGTATTGTCGAAAGCGTTTATTTTTATTTTATAAAGAAAAATCAGAAATTATTTCATAGAAATTGATGCGCTAAAATAGTTGAATATTTGTAAGATTTTATTTTACTTCGATTTTGAATTTTCTTAATAGAAAAAAAGATGCTGCTATCTAAAATTAAGATCATGGTCTACAATTGAGTACTGATGTAATATCAGCGCTGGTTCACCAACCATTACCCTTTGATTTTTACAGGGTCCAAGAGAAAGCATCTAATAACTCCCACACTACTAACCCAGATCTAAAACCTGCCCCAATCGAGGCTACGTTACGCCCCCTGGCGTATTTTACAAACACACTATTGGACAGTGCTTCGACAAGACTTGGTGCACTGATTCCCCTATCGATGTAAATACCCATGTCCTACCTGAGAATCAGTAAAATCTAACCTATTTAGTGTCTAAGTTCTCAGTTGCCAGAATGTTTTCTACTCTAATAGCTTTTGGAATTCTGTTTTCCTGAACGTATCAACGTGCAAACATTTAAATGCATTACACATTAAATCCCGTTGCTCAACTCCCCATTGAACATGTCCGGCTAGTTATGACCGCTACTTCACAGTAGTCGGTTACCTCGCAGTTGAAACGTGCTTGGTCGGTGCTTGATTAAAGTAAAAAAAAAGTAAATATTACTAAACTCGATACGTTTAGTGTAATAAAATAATATGAGAGTTACTTTCAACAGCTTGATTATATCTTAATTTCCTGACCGCATGCATACTAACATTAACTCTTGCAAGAAGGAACGAACATGTTATTACAACGTTGAGAAACTGTTATTATGTAAGCCTTGTCAGTGTTATGAATATGTACTGACGCTAAAGCATACTAGTACTTTGTATGTTTATGTTAAATCACTTCAATGTGAGTGATGGTCATTGTCTGGGTTACTTGTAGACAGTGTGGTTATTTAACGTATTGACTTCTTAATTATTTGCAAGGAAAATGTGAAGTATCGAATGTTTCTTCACATTGTCGGCGTAGAATTGTTTCTTATAATTATAGATCAAGGAAGTTGTATAATTTGATTAAGACATAAGTCTACAAAGAACACACATTTGCTATTGTTTAATTGGCGAATTTTTATTTAATATTCCTTAAGGTAATCTTTCACAAGAACATGAGTATTAGAAAACGTACAAATGATGTCCATTTCTTATTTTGAGTGATGTTATTTATAGCAGCACATAAGCATTTTCTACGTTTTCTAATATACATTATTTTACTTGTGTATGTATCTATTCTGTAAGGAATGTTCTCCCCGGCCATGGCAGATTGTACGAAAGCATGCTATCCCGTGGATTAAATAAAGGGTTCCATTCGAAATTCCGCCTGGATTTCCGAGTTCGACAGAACAGTTCTCGAGTTCGACACAATCCATCTGAAGAAGGTTACATCGGCCGAAACGTTGTGATCAAAACACCCAAGATGAGAACACTAGTCTGAATATACCAAATTCTACGAATTATCAACCCTTATCCAAAAAATTCCGAAGCATATAATAAGTACGTATACAGTCGTAGCCATTGTAAAAGCAACTCGTTACCTTTATAATACCATGTCAAGAACGAGTACCGTGAGCTTAGTTCGTCCTTCCACACACATCTGATAATAACTCAAATGACCAATCATCTAGAACTGGCAACAATCACTGTCGGACTGTTTCAGTTCTTAAACAATAAACAGTGTGTCAGCGTTACTATAGTAAATAAAGGGAATACATTAATCTAAAAACAATATACACCAATCGACTTATGAATATGTTCAGCTTTCTGCCTGATCCTTTCCGATCGTCACTGCAACTATATTGCTTGAGTGTATTTCCTGAAACCTATTCTAGTCTCAAATCTCTGATTGCCTACTAAGCGCCAATCTGCGTCTGCGTATATTGATCGACTACCGTAGTCTAAATAAAAACACATCTGTTCTGTTGAATCATTCTCATAACTGTTGAATTATTCTTATAACTGTTGGATTAGTCCATAAGTTTGAAATTGCGATTTTCTTATCAGCCCAACCTTTTATTTTGAAGTGGTCTCAACGTAGTAGTGCACAGCTTCAGATAAAAAAGAACACATTTGCAGATCCGTTACTTATAACGTCTGAGAGTTTTGGCTAAATTTATAAATGTAATTTTTAAACGTGCAGATTGAATGGTCGCATGTTTACAAAACGAACCTACTTGTATATGCCAATAAGAGAGATTATAAAAATGTATTCTCATGAAATAAATACGGGGTTGAACTGACAGTATTACATATGAAACAATTTTCGTATCAACATTTGTTTTTGCATGTTATCTCTTTAAGTATAAGCTGAATACAACATTCGTAAAAAATGTAGTATATCTTGTATCCTCCTAAATCAAAATTTAATAAACGCTTTTTTCTCCGTCTAAATTAAATATAGTGCTGTGAAAAAAAAATCATGTATATGTATATATATATATATATATGTGTGTGTGTGTGTGTGTGTATGTATATATGTAAAATAGACACACACACACATATATATATATATATATATATATATATATATATATATATATATATATATATACATACATATATGATAAAGTTCACTTGTGTTTATGAAGTGAATATAAAACTATGTTTTTCAAGAGTGCTGAATACCAAGTGGAGAATTTATTAAAATACATAGACGATATTATCACCTTACGTTTATCAACCAACGTTTCTATCCATATTACCACATCTTGTCAAATGGCAGAGCTCTGCCTATGACAAGATGCGGTAGTACGCATTGACACGTTGGTTGATTGACGTATGGCTATAATATTGTTTATTAAATTTTACATATATACATATATATATATATATATATATATATATATATATATATATATATAGAGAGAGAGAGAGAGAGAGAGAGAGAGAGAGAAAGAGCGAGAGAAACGTGTATCCGCACGCATATATATGCGTGCATGCTTCACTGTTTTTTTTATTTGTTATGGTTATTAGCTTATAAGGCCATCTCTATACTCAGAAAAAATATTTGGCCATTACTTTATGTTCTTTTACTGTTCCTCGGCATTTAGAAACAGACATATTGATTATTGAAAACAAAATGTTTTTTTTTCTGTTAGGGGTAGCATTGTTTTTCATTTGACGTTATATGATCAAAAACGTCACGGTTGTTGATAAAACATATTTTCAAATAATGTTTTGTGTTAACTTATTAGAGCGATTATGTCTCCTAGTACATACATTTGCGTTAAATACTCTTAATATATTTTTAATCTTAAAATCCAACTGATCGGTTATGAGTGTTTCTATTTCTAATGCATAATGTATCCCACTATACATGAATCTTCTCTCATATATATATATATATATATATATATATATATATATATATATATATATATATATATATATATATATATATATATATATATGGATGTGTGTTTGTCTGTGTGGGGGTAGTTACCTAAGTAAAGTAAACATCAACAGGAATAAAATACAAATAATTTCAATCGGGCTTATGAAGAGGGCTCAATATGAAATAGACCGTACGTAAATATGATTATTTTTATTCATACAGACATGTACATCATCTGCGGCATAAGTATGTCGATGTTATCTATCACCATATGTTTGAAAATAAGATGTTATCAGGCGGAATCAAAAGACGAATTTTCCTCTTTAAGTCATATCTAGAAAGAATAATATGTCAAAGAAGAAAATAAAGAAAACGAAATTGAAAATTTAAGATTCAAAGGAAAACGTTGTCAGATTTCACATCCTCGGAAACCAAATATGAAATAAACCGATGGTGACGATGGAGAAACGAAAAAGGAGGTCAACTGGCTCCTGCACATTTAAACGGCAGTTTAATGTCTGCATATGTATTTTGAGACGCGATTTGGTAGTTAGAAGGAAGAAACACTATTTAGTATTGCCTTTATTCTATAATAAGTAAGCAATGCATCTGATTTCCATAGAAACCCACTGTGTGACTTAATAGCCATATATATATATATATATATATATATATATTTCCATACTACTACTACGCTCTACTCAGGTATTGAGAACTTTTCAAGTAAATATAGAAAATATATACATAATATAGTATATCATCTCATAATGTTATATGTGTATATACCCAGTATAATTAATATATATATATATATATATATATATATATATATATATATATATATATATATATATATATATACGTTTGACTAGAAAAACTGTGACCTGTTTGACTTCATTAGGCGAGGGTGAATTTTAATCAGTACTAACTGTGTTTTCAATCTAGTTTCTTATAATTTTTTTAAAAAGACTGACTCAAAAACAAATCGTCTCCTGTTCGCTACAGATGTATATATATATATATATATATATATATATATATATATATATATATATATATATTCTTCTTTATCTATATTTCTTTCATTTTTTATTCAAGCAACTTGGTAAATACAATTTGCGCATATGCATAGCTTCGTGTTGTTAATCATGAGAAATTCGACTATTTCGCTACGTTTCTATCTTTAAAACCTTCAACTTTTAATAAACAGAAACATAGTGAAGGGATAAAGATTAATATACAACCCATATACTAAGAGTGTTTGGCTGCACACTATGATGGTGAACCTGGCAAATAGAAAGGTTGTAAGCGGCAGTGCACTTTGAATGAAATGGAATTTTTTTCAAACATATCTCAATCCCAAAATATATAAATATTTCCACATGTATTTCGTATATATATGAAAATGAGCATAGCGAAACACAGTTTTAAACAAAGGTTTTCTATGATAATAATATATATATATATATATATATATGTCTATATATATATATATATATATATATATATAAATATATTTGAACTGTGTTTCTCGCTTAATTGCAGATCATAATATTGTTAATAACTTATATAATATTAATCGCACAAGTTTGCACACTGAAGGCGTGCTCTTAAGTAGGTAAAATACCAAAATATTTTGCAAATCTATACCATATTTCTAAAGTTATAGACATTTATGTATTAGGCAGCCATTTTTACTGGTTCTCGCTTTATTGCAGGTTTGTTGAAATACATCCCATAGGTGATAAAACAAAATTTGACTTAGCAGGGTCAATTATTTTAACCATTTAAATCATAAATAACAACATGAATGAAATGTAAGGAATAAATCACTAGATATGCACCACCAAATTGAATAATTTTTCAACAAATCTCCCATTTCATGAAATTACCCGCTACAGTCTCCCACGAACAGATGAAGTCAATCTGTTGATTTGGGAAGGTATGCTACTAGCAACATCAACAATGTTATTCCAGAGGGCATATTTTGATGTAAACTGTTGTCCTACTTCATAAACGTTCCTCTTTAAAATTGACCAGAGTTGCTCAATCGGGTTTAAGTCAGGAGAACAAGGCGGTAAACCCATGAGATTCCTTTCCTTTGATGCCCAGAGATGCGAGGAAGGTAGTCATAGCCTTTGTTGCATGAGATGGAGCATTGTCGGGCATAACAATCAGTAGACGTAAGCAAAGTAAAGGCAGGTCGTCCAGTCAAGGTGACAAAGTCTCATCTAAGAACAATATGTATGGCACTCGGAAAAGTAATTTATCACCTATGATACCCGCCCAAAACATAACGCCCTTGTTGGCGACAAACGCCATGTGAGATAGCAACTCCGGTAAGACTCCAAACTTTAACCCATCTATGCGGGCCATAAAGGGTGACTCTAGCTTCATCTGTGAATATAACCTGTTTTCATGTATTTTCCTGCCCACGCAATGCGTTTTCCCTTATGGGTTTTGTTCAAGGGAGGCCTGGAAATGGGCTTCACGTTTCTGCCCATCTCATTCAAGACACTGCTTCTGATCTTCCTGAACATCGGAACAACGCCAGCTTTGCCAAAAATGGAGGCGCTAGTGCCATTTGGTTCCCTAATATTGAACGGAATTTGGAGGACGTCCATTTCATTTGTGCTTCTCTGCTTTAATCATGCAAGTTGAATATTTGCTTTATTATCACATAAAAAGCGTCTTTAATACTAAACGACAGTTTAAGCTTGCATCCGGGGGTATACAGACGTGTGGGGAAGTAGGATAGAAATATACTTCTGACGATCAGATTTTCTGTGCAGCTTCAATCAAATGCTGCTATTGATTCCTTTTGAGTATGTATGATTGGCATATATACTTTATGTAATAAGTTCTACTAAAAATAAAATAAATCAAACGAAAAAGATATTCACTCCAGTTGAAAATATATGTCGGTATATAAATACTTCATGAGCTGCTCTCTTCTTGTCTTGCATAGTTATTAGTACCTGTTGATTTCGATACTCCTACAATAACAAGATGGTGTCCTACCTCTTGGGGAGAAGACCATACTTAGACTTTGTAGAGCATAATAGTGTCACTACAAATAAAAATCACTCTTCTCTGGTTAGCCACGTGACCAATTTAGTGGAGGTCTTTTTGTCAGCCAGCCTGGTAACGCTTTCCCTCCCTATTGGACTCTTGATAGTCTTATTTTTAGATACCCTCTTAAGGCTCGAAGGGATTGCATGCTGGTGGTTATGACTCTTCCAGGCTTTGGTTGCTGTTTTGATGTGATTCTACTATTCTCTGCTTTTAATTATGATGTCTCTAACACATCCACACAGCAAATACCTTACTATTTTCTATCCTAACATCAGATGTCTTAGGCAACACTGACCTGATGTTCAGTGTTTTTTCTTGGGATCAAATCTCCTCAAATAATTGCTGTTTGTGAGACAAATCTGGATGCTTCTATTCATAGCAACGATCTGCATCTGGATGGTTATTTGCCTCTGGTCATGCATATGTATGGTCTTGCTATTTTTCTTCGAAAGGGTCTACCTATGGAACTTGCTCCTTACTGTTATCTGTTCCTCGCGCTCTGTTTTGATGCTATATCTAACAGTATTGATGATGCATTGCAAATTAATCCGTCAAGCTCAATTTTTGTTTTCTGGTTACTTCAATTGTCATCATTCTGATTGGATCCCTCACTCTAACCGCACTGCCCCAAATTGTTACCTTCTCTACAGGTTTTCCTGATAATGATGTTAATCAACCATCCTTACTTGATGTTTTTCTCACTTATGTTCCTGACTCATTTTATATTTCCTATTCTCCTCCATTAGGTTTTCTTGATCATTCTTTTGTTGATGTTAATGTTACTTTTTCTAGTTCAACTACAGGAAGGCGGATTTGGATGAGCTTCGCACATTTTTATGTGAGGTTTCATGGCGTTCTATCTTTGGTATTGCTCTGGGCGATGCTGCGAGGTTACTGCCTGGCTTCTTGTTGAAATCGACACTTTCAATCTTCATCGTAAGTTCGAAACTAAACCTCATTTTCCGTCATGGTTTTCATCTGTTTGTGATTCTACCCTAGCTCATCGTAACCATTACTTCAATCACTATCGTAAAATAGTTCTAAGAATTCAAGACTATCCTACAAATGAGCAAGCAATGTCTGCAAGAGAGCAATCTTCGGAGCTAATTCTTGCTATTCAGAAAAGATGCGTAACTCCATCTTATCTCTACGTATTTTAATACTATTTGTAAGTGTGGCAAGTCTGTTAATCTTCATATTTTTAATGGCCTAAATGTTATTTTATCCTCAAAAGATAAATGTGGTCTCTTTGCTCGTCTTTTTGCTGATAATTCCTCTCTTGATGATTTATGTTCTCTCTTTCCTGATTTACCTTTGAAAAATAATCAGCCTTTGATTCGGTTATTATCACGACATAGATTGTTGTTAAGGTTCTTTCTTATCTTGTCTAGTCTAAGGCTGTCCGATCTTTATGCAATTCCTGTTTTTGTTCTCTCGTTATGCTCCTGAACTTTCTTCCATTCTCCTTGAATTATTGCATCTTTGTTAATCTAAGTCCTGTTTCCCTACTTGTTGGAAGCAGTCATCTATTGTCCCTATCATTAAACACGCTGTTGATCAATCTGACCAAACTAAGTGTCGTCCGGTTAGTTTCTTCTCAATTATAAGCAAGGTTTTTAAAAGGTTTGTCAACTGTTGTAACTGAGTAGATATGTCGGTTAATGGATAATTCAAGAAAGGGTAGAGCTATTGTGCTTGACATTTCATAGGCGTTATACAGAGTGTGGCATTCTTGTCTTCAACCCACACTTCAGAGTTGTAATATTGGTGGTGAGGTACTTGACATAATTAGTTATTTTTCTTTCTGGTCGAAGCTTGCGAGTAACCTTGGGCAGTGTATGTTAATTCTCTTTTCCTAGCAATGCATATGTTTGCCAGTGCAATATTCTCGGCGAAATACTGTTTTTTTATTTACATAAATGATATTCCAGAGAATATGGTTCAGGAAATTAACATCTATGCTGATGATACATTTCTATTCTGGTGTTGCTACTCGCCCATCTCCCTCGGGACAGATGAAATATTCGTCTGCTCTAGAAGTTTAGCTGGATTCAGATGTGGAATGAGTGACAAAATGGGTTGTTTTATCTTATCCAGTTTTACTCAGCTAATGCCTTTCAATCGTAGGTGTGTCCCTTTTCTTCATGAGATTTTAATAGGTGGATCTGATCTTGAGGAGAATCCGACTCTGAAAGTTATTGATCTTTCATTCTCATCAATTTGTTCTTGAAGTCCGTACATTAGATCCATTGCGTGTTCTGCTTCTCGGAAAGTCGGTTCTCTCTATCGCTCCAAACACCTTCTCACACCTGAGGGTATTCTTAATATATACAAATAAAATATCAGACACTGTATGGAGTGATGTTTTCATATTTGGGCTTGTTAAACTCTGCCACATTTAGGGGTTCTTGGTAAGGTGCAGAAACGTATCTGTTATTTGATTAGCACGACCCTTGCTTTATCTCTGCACACTCTCTATCTCTCTCTTACACACAGACGTGATGTTGCTAGTCTCAGTAGTTTTATAAATACAATTATTGCATATGTCCTTCAGAATTGTGTGATCTATTTTCCGCTTCTTTTGACCCAGCTCTTTGACTCGTTGTTCAATTCGCTGTTTTTTTTAATTCATAGTAGTACAACTTTCTATTCCAGTAGTGTCTTTCCGAGAACCCAAGGCTTGTAGGGCTCTCTCTACCTGCTGATAATTTTCCTTCTACCTATAACCTTGGTATTTTCAAGACAAATACCAATAAGAATCTCCTGTATTTCCTATAATCATTCGTTCGTTTATCCAAGCGAACATCATATAAGTATTTGTGAAGTTATATGTTGTACGCTAAAAGGCAGTTGTCAACTAAATGCCGTTCTCTCGCGCTATTGTCCGCATTTAATATCGTGACGCATTTTTCTGAGCTTGCCGGCGAATGTCTTTGTGCTGGAAACGTCAGAATGCTTGTTATCATTGTTACTCTATCACAATCTTCCATATATTTCCATAAGTTATAAAAAAGCGCTGCGCTCCAGCTAAGTCTTCCGAATTCCCAAGTGATGCAAATCCTCACTATGAAGACTAGAATCTTACACATGTGTGAGTGTTCTATTTCCCCATCATCTCCGGCTCGAAATCTATTATAAATACGTAGTAAAAAGTATAGGTAACATCTTTTCAATGTTTTCGGAAATAAAAATATATAAAATAGGTTATCAACATTTTCTCTAACACCCTATACATTTACATCAACTTCTATTTTAAAATCTACGTAATTTTTTAATTAGAATAAACCTTTGTACAGGTATGACTATCAGCATGCCTCTAGTTTCCAATCTTAGTATTAAGTTTCTCTGGTATAACTTTTCCAATTATTAATTTATATGTTAAATTTGAATAATCTTTTGTCATTTCGATTCGCATTTTGTAATGTACATTAAAAACATTTACACATGTAGAGGAAAGCAACTTTGTATCCATATTTCGACTCAGACAAGTGTATCATGAAATTATTATTAGTAGCATACATATATTTTCATCTATACAGTAGTGTTAGGGTAGGTATCAAAATGTTGGTAGCGACAGGGGTAAGGGTATAGATTTCGAAGTGTGTGATAAAACGTTGGCAAGGACATACTTTAAAATATAGAAATGATTTCCGGTAAACTAAAACTCTCATTGGATTACACCGATTCTCTTAATTCACAACTCAAGTATTATTTACTCCTTGCCAGCAGTTAGGCACAAGGCCAGTTTTATCCTACTCCCACAAGTAAGATGTGACCCAAGGTCGGGTCGGAAAGTGGGGGTTGAAAAGCCAGCGCCCGAGAGGTGAGCACTCTTACCATCAAAAATTGCCTGGGCAGCCCCGTCGGCATTCCCCGGTTGGGGCGCCTCAAGCAGTAAGCAATTAACTTACTCCTCCCCAAAGAGGGGAGGAAAAGCCTGGGAGGGTATCTACATCACGTATCTACAGCGTCACTCTCTTGACTCGTGAGTGGCAGAAAAGCTGGCGTTGTCAATCTTCAAGTCAGAACCATTGTAATACGAAACAAGGTTCATGCTTACACAAAGTATCGATTGTCACATGAAATAATTGAATTCACAGGATTTAGACTGTCAGAGAAGAAAATAGTTTCTTCATATGTTGCACACTACTCAATATAATTCAGAATATAATGCCATGTCTGTCCCGGAAAATGTAATTCACACAATTTCCGTCGATTCTTTTCAAACAACCAGCTCGACTAAACACAATAACATTACTAGTTCATGTCTATATCGTTGATTACCGAAAATCAAAGGAAATAAGCACCGAAAAGATAAGTCAACTGAATACGAATAATAAATACATTATTAATGGAAACTTGAATTATAGGTTTCTTTAAATTTTATGAAGCTGAGTGTTCGAGAGAAAAAAGAGAGAGTTAGAGAGATGCGGAATTAAGTATTAGTTCTATGTATTTACTATACTTTACGACTCATAATTCGTTAAGAATTTCTGCTGCTCAGTGTATGTTCACGTACTCCCTTCGTTTAAACTAAATGTGTCCGTTAGTAATTTCCACATACATATTTTCTGTTAAACATAAAACACTATTTAAGCACACCAAATAAGACTCATATCAATACAAAACACCGTTAATCATTAGGGTTCTGTCTGATTAAAATTCGTTTGCTTCTTGTACTTAACAATCAAATAATATTCGTTTAATAATATCCACAAATAATCCTGATTTATGGATTTTAATTCTAGGGCCTATAACAAATTACGTGCTAGATATGTTCTTACTGAAACACTCGCTTTTCATTGTTTAACATATAAAAGCATGTTGATAGTGGTAAGCCTTGTGTCAAGGCGTCTGGCCCAGCTGGAAAATTGAACGTTGAAAAGGAGAACCGCCTCAAATATTGCTGCATACACTGTTTCAAAATTCCTCATGAAATGAAATAAAAAGTGGAATCATCTACTAAAAATACGATCCCACAAAAAAAGCATTTATCGGTTTGATGCTGTATAAAAACTTAACCATAATATCCTAAATCATGAAATAAAGTAATTGTTGTAGTAATGAATACAATATATATATATATATATATATATATATATATATATATATATATATATATATATATATATATATATATATATCAACGGGCATTTACCAACTGGACAGGCCCCATATCTTTTTACACGCACATTCTCACTTTCTATTACTTAATATTTATTAAAATTTTGATTTTTTCCTTTTCCACTGCCAAATTATCTATCTCTGTAATTCATTTGATGATAAGATTTAAATCTTTGAAATGCCTTGGCGTAAGGAAAGTATGATAAACATGTTTTTACCGAGTAGACCTTGCATTGGACATCGAAGTTGAAATATTTTTTTTCATTCGTACATGTGTATCCTCCTTCATTCATCTTAATTCATAATTGCTCTATCTCGTATGTTGAGTTTAAACCATTTCACTATAGGTTCTATCTACTAAAAGTATACTTTTAGTTTCATATTTTATACATATATGTAAGCATATATATATATATATATATATATATATATATATATATATATACATAGTTGACTAGCCCGTTTGCTTGACACTTGTCATCAAATGTAAATGATTATTCAATAATATTGTTTCTTAGAATTACATTTCATTTTATTTTGTTCTTAAATTTAATCACACTTAACTCATGTATTTCTCATAAATTTAGTTTTAAATATGTCAAAGTCATTAATAACAAATATTTAATATATATATATATGTATGTATATATATATATATATATATATATATATTTCTTGTTTCATTTTACTTGAGTCAGAGTTCACATAAGTAAATGGACAAAGGCCCGTGAGCTAACACTTGATCTCTATACGAGATACATAGATATTCGAATATACTTTTAGCATTAATTTAGTCACTAAGTTAAGAACATAAATGGTCCTCTCTCCAATTGTCAAATGTAGTATATTATAGTATATACATTCTTATTATTTCTTGGTCTTACCGGATTCCAAGGCAATAATACATTTAGTCTTGTGAGTTACCCAGTTACATGGTGTTAGTTTAAATATTATTATTAGAAGAAGCTGCCCAATTTAACGCATGAACAAGTGTATAGCCGTGCTTCGATTAACATGTAGAGCGAAATATAATAATAATACAGAGGCCAGAGACACCCGAGTGACGTGTCTATTAGGTAATACAAACTTCCCATATATATATTATATGTATATATATATATATATAAATATATATATATATATATATACATACATATATATGTATGTATATATATATACACACATACATATATACATATATACAGTATATATATATAATAGAATTAACGATAATTGAAGTACCGTTAAAGTGATCTATCGTGATAAAGAAAAGCTCAATACGTTGAGTAGAGCAATCAATTTAAAGAAGGAAAGATGAAGATACAACATTGCATAAAATAACATAAAATTACATAAACTTGATACACATTTTATTACATCGAAAGTTCAGATTAAAGGAGTTACACTAATCATTAATCAATGAATTTTCAAAGATAACACTCTTCTCGTCAGAGGATACAATTCGGTAATGTGATATTTATAATAAATAAATATTACCTATTTTATTTCACTTTGAAAATTGAAGAAGAAATAACAGGAAAGGTTGGGGATGAAGAAATAAATGGCCGACAGAGAGAATGGTAGCAGTATTGAGTAGCCGTTGTCGAAGACAAAAGGGGACGCTATGGTGCAGATAGCAAAATAGCAAACGTTTGTAGATTTGAATAAAAGTTTTTTTTAAAAGTATATATATATATATATATATATATATATATATATATATATATATATATATATATATGTATGTAGGTGAGAAAAAACTTTAACATTTAAAATATTTTCATTGCATATATATATATATATATATATATATATATATATATATATATATGTTTGTGTGTGTGTTTGCAGATCACATTTTATTTATTAAACTACTACACACTCTATTAAAGAAATGGAGGCAAGCCCACAAATACTCGTTCTTACCTAATTTTGAGGGTGGTGAATTCAAATTGGACATTGGATTTTACTCATCACTTCTAGTTTTTTAGATGTGCATTGAAGGATATACATTCAGGGTTAATTCTAATATTGTGAGACTTATTGTTTATTTTTTACTCATTATGTACTAAATGTAAGTGATAGCATTACATTATATATATGTATATGTATATATATATGTATATATATATATATATATATATATATATCAATACGGATTTTGGTAATTAACATAGCAGGTCTCAATCCACACTTACCGTCGAACCATCACTATCCTACTCAGAATCGCATACTTTCACTATTTAGACGGTAAAATTGGTGATCAGGTAAAGTCCTGGGCTCCACATATCTGTTGTAAACCCTACTACTATGCACTAACTACGAGGTTTTCAACTTTGCAGTGCCGATAGTTTGGAGAGAGCCGCGAAGCCACGCAGATGATGGTTATTTTTGTCTAACTAATATAACTGGTTTCGATGCATCTTCTAGGAAAAATATAAAATTCCGAACCTCTATCTGCTATCATAGCCGTTCCCCATTCAGATGATCTTCCTGTACCCACATGTTCTGTAAATAATGATCTTTTTTCTCATCAGATGTCGTCAAATGAAGTATCTGCCGAGTCAATATCTTTGGAAGATATTGTGTCTCGATATTGAGGAAGAAGTGGCAACGAGTCACACTAAATCACGCAACAAGACCTGAATAATCTTGCTCGTGATTTGTATCCGTCAAAACAGCAGTTAGAGCTCTTGGCTTCTCGGCTTAAATAGTGGAACCTAGTTCAAGAAGGTATAACTACTACCAGTTTCAGGGATCGGAACAAAGACTTGCGTCCGTTTTTTACATTTAAAACAAGTGGTGCTACTGGAAAAAAGATACCTTGCTTGTTCACGTTCCTTGGTTTGCCACATAATCCTTCAGACTGGCGAAGTTTCAAGGTTGTGCTTCTGCACAACAAGAATAAATATCCAAGCGGTCCTATTGCACGCTCTGCCCATCTAAAGGAGTCATATGACAATATGGAGTCTCGGTTTAGAAGTTATGAAGTAAAACGAATACCGGTGGAGTATGTGTGGGGAACTCAACATCATTGGTTTTCTCATGGGTATGCAAGCGGGCTTCACAAAGTACTGTTGTTTTCACTGTCTATAAGATAGTCGAGCTGCATCCCAGCATTACTAGCAGAAATATTGGGGGTCTAGAATCAGTTTTTCCCCTGGCGAACACAGCGTCAAGGAGAATCCTCTGTTGGACTTTCGTGCAGGCGTTGAAAAAAATGGTGCTGTATTCCAACACTTTTCTACTGTGTTCCGAGGTCTTAGTGCTGATAAGCTCAAAGAAAGCATGTTTGTCCGACTTCAGATCCGAGAAGTGCTGAAGGATACTGATTTTGAGGGGCTTCTTAACGTAAAGAACTGAGAGCATGGGAGGCATTCAAGTGAGTCTGTAGTGGCTTCCTTGGTGGCAAAGGCGCACCAGATTACCAAGCCTGTATTGAGATGTTGCTAAAGTCTTACAAGGATATAGGGGGCCGAATGTCACCCAAAATCTATTTTCTCCATTCCCACCTCAACATTTTCCCACCAAACCTTGGAGCAGTTAGTGATGAGCACGCAGAAAGTTTCGACCAAGACATTACTAAGATGGAGAGCAACTAACAAGGCAAATAGAACTCCGGCATTATGCGTAACTTGCTGGATGCTCTTGTGTGATATCCCGGAGGCAAAATACACCTGCTTTTCCATGAAAACGCACTTTTGACTGGCTGTGTTACTATGAATTGTGTAATTGTGCCATCCAAGTATATTTATTCTACCAGTGTTCTTTATATATCCTGGCGTATCTGTTAAAAGCTGCTGCAACTCTTGAAATATGCACGTTTATAATCTGTTTATACAAAAATAGATAATTTCAAAGCCAGACACCTACAAGTTTTAGAGCAACACTATTTATACATTTTAATTCAGCACACCCAAATTATCAAAACACAGCTATCCTTATACTTTCCTCAGACCAAAAATGTTTTTGTAACCCAGTGTTGTTGGAGGTTTCTAATAAATATTTAATTTACAGATTTCTAATTTATTTAAAATTGATAGTCAGTGAAATGAAATTTAATCTAATTGTTATTTATTTGTTTCTATTATTATTGTGTAGCATGTGCTATTACGACACTATCCTATTTTTAATCGTTTTAATTATTTACAAACATATTATTATTACATTGTAGGAGGCAACAGAATTTCAAGGAAATATGGGAAGGCTGCATATATGCCTGGCAGTGACAAACTATTTAATCTGTTGTCTATCAACTCATTAGTATTTTCAATATTCTGCTAGACCTATATCTTTTGCGTAGTTTGTATCCTTTAACGCCCAACTATTTCTATTCTAAAGGAGGAACTTTTTTTTTTCGTATGGAAAAGTAAATTTACTCTGAAAATATAAAAAAAACTTTCACCATTCCAGATTCTTTCAACCGTAAGTTTAATATTTACTGAAACAGCTACTGAAAACTTTACTGAAACATTTACTGAAAAATAAATGAATAAGTGTTGATGATTAAAATGTCTCATGTATTGTAACTTATGTGTTTTCTTAATCTTTTCGTTTATCGTTCCGGTTTTACTACATTACATGCATCCTTGTAAAATGCATATACACTTATTAACCACTACTGATAAAAAAAATAGTATACCACTTCATTTAGGTGCTCGTGCACGCACGCACGCACGCACGCACGCGTATACACCCACATACATATGTGTATTATATATATTTGTATATATATATATATATATATATTTGTATATATATATATATATATATATATATTCTAGAATTGATGTAATCAAAAATCCATAACCTATCATATATTAAAAGGCAATCTTCTAAAATGACTTTAATTAATAAAATGATAAATTGTATCATATGTTAGTATTACTATCATTTGTGTTGATCTTATTTTTATTATTATTATTATTATTATTATTATTATTATTATTATTATTATTATTATTATTATAATACATTATTTTAATTAATTATCAGTATGAAGTAGGATTATTACTATTCACCATTCTTAATGTCAATTATAAAATTGCAATGAGTTTACACACGTGTCTGTGATGTCTACAGACGCAGTGATGTAGGTTGTCGATGTCTTATAAAGAAATTCACATTCTCTGTAAATGCTCGCAAGGGCATTAATACATATAAGACAGTGTTGGAATCACCATAGTGAAAGTAGGCGAATGAATTGCATGTGTAGCTATGAGATGGACTTTGTTTTTAAATTAAAAAAACTTATTTTTTTAATATAATTCAATCTCAGAACTAAGTTATATTTAACTATGCACTTTATTGTATTTATTATATTAGAAAAAAAAAATCGGAGAAATAAACGTTGTGAAACTCAGATGTTATCTAAAAAATAAATGTGTGATAGAGTGTACTTTTCTATTTTTATTTACATCGCCAGATATGATATCATATAGATTGCCTCGAAGTTCAGGAAAAAAAGTAAAGCATTTATACTTAAGTATCCAAATCTTTGATTTGTGGACAAATGCCATATTTAATATATTAATATTTTCGTATACTATTTCAGGATGAATGAAATAACGATATATTAGAGCTAGCACCTAAAAATATCATGAGCGTTGTACATAAGCTACCATTAATCCACATAGGTAAAAATAGCAATGGCTATAAGTATTCGGGGCAAATATTTATTCTTTGTGATGGTAAAGTTTGCCAAAATGTACACTGGAAAGATATCTGTCATGCCGTTCAGATGATATATAATTCAACGATAAATTATACTTTGGCAATTCGAAATGCACATAAAATACTAAAAAGGATATTTAGCACTGTGTGAGAATTGATCAAATATTAGAAGACTTTATACAATATGATAACCAAGACTATAACCTTCAATAAACATTTGTCTCACCAAGGATATATTTCTGAAAAGAAAATGTTTATATAGAAATGTCATTTGATGATATGTGATAAATATATAATTAAATAAAAAATGATGATCTGATTTACTCCTTCATTCAACTCTGTATATTAATATAGAAAATGTAAGTTAATGAACGTTTGTCTCCTTAAGTCATTCTTCTATATCTTTCCCGACCTTGTGTCACATCTTACCTTGTGGGAGGTAGATAAATAACAGTATT
Source organism: Sepiola atlantica (assembly GCA_963556195.1). Lineage (NCBI taxonomy): Eukaryota > Metazoa > Mollusca > Cephalopoda > Sepiida > Sepiolidae > Sepiola > Sepiola atlantica. The sequence continues at coordinate 226,539,245 of OY744515.1, read as the reverse complement.
GTCTTGGCCTTCGGGGCTTGATTTACGCCTGTCTATGGGTCAGTCCTGCAGTTTTAGGAGGTCCACCCTTCCAGGCTTTGCCTCCCCTCTTTGGGGAGGAGTAAGTTTATTGCTTACTGCCTGAGGCGCCCCTACCGGGGAATGCCGACGCAATTTTTAATGACCAGAGTGCTCACCTCTCGGGCGCTGGCTTTTCAAAATTCACTTTCCTGACCCGACCTTGGGTCATATCTTACTTGTGGAAGTAAGATAAAAACTGATCTCGTGCCTAACTCCTGGTGAGGAGTAAATCAATACTCCAATCATAAGTTTAGTAAACTACTCTCATATATGGGTTTTCTTTCTCTGTGTTAGTATTAACACACACATTGGCACTTTTAACGGGGTCATCTAATGTACACACTTTCTTTTGATCAAAGCAACCGCTTGTTCTGATAATACTACTAGCTGATGCAAATAGGATTTTAATGAAATACATAGCCTTATAAGTTTACCTCATTAAGAAAAATGTATCTAATGTCGTCACACCTTATAGATTTTATAATAAAATAAAAGTCGAATGAACAGTTGTTAGAGATTTTGACCAGATCTGTCAACCATAAAAAATGTCAAAGCCACCAAAACAGTGATCCTTAATGAAAGTAGGATTGCCCATCAGCTTACTACCAAATAATAGCGAAGGTCCCATCAGTTCAAGCGAATACTACGGTGCTAACAAATAGAGATACATCTATCATGACATTTGCAGATCTAATAGGATATTATGGTAGGGGTAAAATAGGGAAGGGTATAAGCCTGAAGACAGACATGGAACTGGCAATGATATTTATTAAGAACAAGGGTATCATATCACATGCGAAATATGGAAAACTATCCAAGTATAATAGTAAGCCCCCACACTTATACTACCTTTCATAGTTATTAAAGATGTCATGTCATTTAGTTCCATTGTAAGGGAACAGGGCTAAAAATACCTCTATTGAGCCATTTACTGAAGGATATACTCACAAAACTCATATGTAGTTACTCATGTCCGGAACTCAGCTCACTTCGTTGAAACACGATACGTCTTTAGTTCATACAAACAACATTGTATATATATATATATATATATATATATATATATATATATATATATATATATATATATATATATATATATATATAAATATTAATTATTTAAATACCTAGAGACATCGATGTTTCATACTAACGCAATCTTCAGTTTAGGAACTAATTCTCAACGGTCGGTAGGCGCAAACATATATATATATATATATATATATATATATATATATATATATATGTATATATATATATATATATATATATATATATATATATATATATATATATATATAGGTAATACATTTGTTCACACATATTTTACTGTGAATGTAATTCGGGATAAGTGAGCTTGAATTTTCATCACATGTAGTTCTAAAGTGTAGGATGTTGACTGCCCATGTTGAAATAGCCTACTCAAAGATGGGATCTGAGATATATCAACAGAATGACAGTCTGGCTATCGGGCCCATATTGTTACAAGGACAGACTAATGCGTATTATTAGGATCCATATTCTAAAAGTTGTCAATCAATGCCAGCGCGATATGGGAATAACAGTATTATCAAGGGTAAGGAGATATTCCGGTACTGCTGTAAACCTCATCCGTCAACTTACAGACTTCACCATAGAAAGAGAAACCTAATTATGAATTGCCCTTAATAGATATGTTGTATACTCGATCTAATTAGGGGTACACGTTATCACCACACCGTAACGAAACTGTAACAGGTAATTATCACAAGTGAAACTCGTACTACACATATGATGTCGAAGAATGAATTATCCGTTCGTGTGTGATATGCATTAATAATAATTAATATAAATAATAAATAGATAAGTTAACATAATACCCCACTGAAATATTTAATTTAGTTTCAAAAGTCCCGAGTTCGAAAAGATGCACCTTATGAAGGTCGACTGTAACACATTCTGAAACTATGAAAAAATATGAGTATAATATTGAATAATACATCCCTCTCTCCTAGCTAAGTCTAAAATATAGTATATATATATATATATATATATATATATATATATATATATATACATACATATGATTATTTTCTTTTACACATACATCTGCCAAATCTGCGACACTGGCATGTTGATGTTATCGATAAACAGCTTTTATAAACTGATATCTCATCAAGCAGAGTAAACATCCGCTCTTAACCTGAGGTCATATTTGGAAAGAATGAAATTGGGAGAAAATAAAATGAATTTGAAATTAAATATCAGTATCATCAGCGTATCGGAAGTTAATAAGTGGTTTATTGATCCGGTCAAAAGAATATGCTCATTAAAACCTATCAAGATACTGGCCAACGCAGGACAAAGATGTGACAGCATAGAAGCCTTCGATTTGCTAACACATGACATTATGAACAATAAATACCACAGACATCGTAACAATCCGCATCAGTTCTACAATTAACTCTTCAGAGATAGTGGGACCAACTAAGAAACCACGATATAGTACATCAGCACAAATATCGATGGTGTCTTGTAAATGAACGTATGTACATAGACTGCTGATGTCAAAAGAACACATAAACTTATCGTCAGCCAAAAAAGGGCAATTGTGTATATATTTAGCAAAATTGAATGAATATTTAATACAGTTGGCCGAATATAGTTCAAGACAGGTAGAAACAATTCAGCCAACCATTTAGCCAACTTGTGGAGTGGCTTTAAAGGCTTAATGTGAACCTGCTTGTGACCCCTCCCAATCGTTTCCCCTATAATTGTCACTGGTGTTCATTTAACACTTTTAATTGTTAACCGCAGTGCATGAATTATTTCCACCTATTTACTCTGATGAGTGTGGATGAAAGTATGTCTAGAAGATTTATGTATTTATGCTTCTCCTGTCAATTTTACACATTTCAATTTCATTCCCACCGAATAACACCTCAACTTCTATATTCCTTGCCTTGATATATATATATATACACATATATATATATATATATATGGTAAAATGAAAAAGGAAAACCAAAAACTGGATGTTTTTTATGTGTACATCAACGTTTCGTCTTTATTTATAAGACTTCATCAGGATGATGATATAGGGAAAAGATATCATGCAAGCACAGATACATGTAGGGTAGACATGTTGGGAAGAAAAATAAAATAAAATGAAAAATAATGGCAGCGTCTTGCTGGACGTCCGTACTTGTTAGAGAATGAAAATGAGTGGGAGAAAAAAGGGGAAGGGTGGAGGGAGCAAGGACTACTGTGGCTGGCGATGAGAGAAAGAGGTGGGGGATGAGCAGGGGTAAAATGGATGGCAGAGAGAGATTGGAGGAAGAGGGGGAGGGGGTGTTTGACCAGATGGCTGTGGTCGAGATTGAAGGGGAAGAGTGAGTTGGAATGTTTGTGTGTGGGGGGTGTATGCAGGGAAAATGGGGATGGGTAGAGAGGGAGGGGGGGGATGTGATTTTGGTGGATGGGCGAAAGTTATGGTCTTAGAGAGCGTTTGGAGAAAATGAGGGAATTTAAGAAGAGGTATGGGAGAAAATATCACGACAAATCCTCCCTCTTCCCCCTCTCATCTATTTTCTCCCATACCTCTTCTTAAATTCCCTCATTTTCTCCAAACGCTCTCTAAGACCATAACTTTCGCCCATCCACCAAAATCACAGCCCCCCCTCCCTCTCTACCCATCCCCATTTTGCCTGCATACACCCCCCACACACAAACATTCCAACTCACTCTTCCCCTTCAATCTCGACCACAGCCATCTGGTCAAACACCCCCTCCCCCTCTTCCTCCAATCTCTCTCTGCCATCCATTTTACCCCTGCTCATCCCCCACCTCTTTCTCTCATCGCCAGCCACAGTAGTCCTTGCTCCCTCCACCCTTCCCCTTTTTTCTCCCACTCATTTTCATTCTCTAACAAGTACGGACGTCCAGCAAGACGCTGCCATTATTTTTCATTTTATTTTATTTTTCTTCCCAACATGTCTACCCTACATGTATCTGTGCTTGCATGATATCTTTTCCCTATATCATCATCCTGATGAAGTCTTATAAATAAAGACGAAACGTTGATGTACACATAAAAAACATCCAGTTTTTGGTTTTCCTTTTTCATTTTACCATCACGTCGGATTACCTTCATCCTTCTCTTCCCATATATATATATATATATATATATATATATATATATATATATATATATATATATATATATATATATGTATATGTATATATATATATATATATATATATGTATATATATATATATATATATATATATATATAAATAATATTAAAAATATATTATTATTATTATTTTATTATTATTATAATTATAATTTATTTATGTATATATTAGTGAAATTTTAAGCTGAATTATTTCGACACTTGATTATTGGGGACATGGTAGTTTAATCAGTACCATTGGAGAGTCATGCATATTATAACTGTCCTGTTTTTAAATCTCCGAAACAGTTACATGGTTAACAGCTGATTATCCCCGTGTAAATATTAGATGCTTAAGGTCTCCTGTTTTTGTTTCACTGTTAGATACTTAACACCCCCTTTTTTAACTTTTTTTTAAACTTTTTTATTTTATGAATATTCCAACGAATGTTAATCTGCAATATATTGGATTTAGTCAGTTTCTCTGGGAATTTAAACTGCATTTTCCGTTTTTAAAGCTTCTTTAGACTATATTAAGAGAGAGATAGAGAGAGAGAGATAGTGAGAGAGAGGGATTGAAAAGTTACATATGTAAACGTCGCAGAAATGGCAATAATGAAAAGAGATATCGAAAAAATATTTTGAAAACCTGGACAAAGCAATTCATTTCTGTATTCTAAAATAACTTCTAAATATAATAATAATAAATATTACGAATATATTCGATTTCATCTGCAAACTTGATTTTAAGAAAATTGTTTGTGCACATTCCAAATAATATGATATACAAAATATCGCAAATACTTTGCAAAATGCTTTACCAGTGTGCATTCGCTTGCATATGACTAAATAATATATATATATATATATGAGAAAGGGAGGATGTCGGTAATCCGTTGTGATGGGAAATGAAAAAGGAAGAAACAAAAAGGATGTTTTTTTTATATATTCATCAACATTTCGTCTTTATTTTTAAGACATTTTCAGGATAATAATATTAAGAAAAATGTCATGCACATACATGTACACCCAATATGTTCATGTACTTGCATCACATTTTTCTTAATATTATCATTTTGAAGAAGTCTTCAAAAAGAGACGAAACGTTGATAAATATATGAAAACACATCCTTTTTGGTTTTTCCTTTTTCATTTCCTATATATATATATTATATATATAAATAAAAATATATATATACATATATATTAAGACCAAGTAATATATATATATATATATATATATATATATATATATATAGCCAGTAACACGATAACTTTTATGTACGTATAAAAACACGCATATATATATATATATATATATATATATATATATAGATACAGATATATATATATATATATATATATATATTATATATATAAATAAATATATATAAATATATATATTAAGACCAAGTAATATATATACATATATATATATATATCTGTATATATATATATATATATATATATATATATATATATATATATGCGTGTTTTTTAATACGTACATAAAAGTTATCGTGTTTCTGGCTAAGAGCCGTCGTCAGCATGACAAACTTGAACAAGGATATAATCTTATATATATATATATATATATATATATATATATATAATTACTAGTTATGTTACACATCCAAAATAAGATAAATTGTAAGGCTGCACATATCTATACAAAGTGTCCCCGTGGGTATTGGCTAAACGGACACATTCCTTAGATATAATCAGTTCTCCGTGACTTTCTTTTTAAAGATTCTCTTTTTTACTACAGGTGATATTTAATTAAAATACATGTAATAAGTGTAACTACTTTTAGACGTATGTTTCTGCCTGATTGAGAGTACGACTCTTATTTCTAGTTGGATGTTTGTCCCAAATTCGAAAAGATTAACCTAAAGATTTCACAAGTGACAACAGCCGATTTTTTTTTTAATATCATCCAACATATTAATATTGTCGAAATCATACCTGACTCTATATTTAGACAGTTAGCTATGGGTATATGCTTATATATTTGTATTTACATAATGAACTTCTAAAATAATAAACCTATGATTAGGAATATTTGAACATGGCCGGTAGCTGTGAAGGATGTTAATGCGGGCTATATCTTCTTTAATTTAGTTTTACGTTAAGACAGGGTGAACGTATTCCATGAAAATAAAGGTATTTCCGATTGTTCTGAAACTTATACAAAACTTAAAGTATTAATATTATTAATAAATATTCACCAACTTTCTGTTTCGTTAGAAATACCAAACCAGTAATACTTGATGTTGCCCTTCTTAGAGCAAGAGTGGCTTCCTCCAGATGAGGAATGTCACAGGATATTAAATTCATTAACGGTCCTTAGCCGTATGTATACTCTAGTCAACGAGATATGACATACATACTTGCTAGGCTCCACGCCGCTTAACTTCTGTGATACAACAATCACCAGTATGTCAACGCGATTGTGCCATATATTTTCAGTTTCTTTAGAGTATTCTAAATTGGGTTTAGTTAGAATGATATAGGTAGGTACACGTTTGAAAATTAAAATATAAGCGGATTAAGATTACATTCGCTCTTTAGTCATTAGACACCAATTAAGGAAGATTGCCTAAATTTTAGAAAGTTTTAAATCAAACTCATGTAACCGAATTGAATAGAACTTAAAATAAGGGTCATGAACATAGTATAGTTTGCGTATTATTTATCTTGATGTAAATCTTAATAAAGCTGCATAAAGTGGTACTAATATTTCTGTTTAGTGAATTAATCTTACTCAACCTCAGGGAGTTATTCTTCTAGTATAACACACACACACACACACATAGATATATATATATATATATATATATATATATATATATACACACATATATATATAGTCATCCACATACAGACTGTTTCGCTGTTTCACAGCTCATCGATGCGGCTAGACCAGTTAATGTCTCAAGCCGGGATCGAAACACAACCGTCGAGCTGACAGTCGGCGATGCTAACCCCTACGCCATCATGCGACACTGACTGAATGTAAGAGATATCTCAATGTAACGAAATGTAAACATTGCAAATGCCTGAGCTCGAAAATTAGTTTTACCTTATGAGCATTGCCTTAAAGCTAATGACCGTTATATACGTACATATACTTGTGTTAATGCTCTTTTCAATTAGTTATAGGGATCATGATTTGAGATCGACAGAAATTCTGTATAGCCTTAGAAGCATCCAATTACGTTGAGGGATATATGAAAGGAGAATATGTTATGCTTCAGAGATTTCCAATATCATTTGTGGGAGATCAACCTATCCCCTGGTTGTCGCCGGTTGAACACAAAAGAGACGAAGAACATACACATTTCTCCAAAACCATGCTACAAGTGTTTGCAATCAAGTGGTAAGTGTATGCATCGTCTTATTTGTAGATATCATTTCGCGTAAGTATTAGAACGAGTTAAAAAACTGGGAAATATTTTCTGTAAATATAAGGGTAATAATTAAGAAATTGATTGCTGTCGGGTATTATTTGGTGCACTCCAATATCTCCTTTTAAACAAGTTGAAGGGGTTTACATTTGTATGACGTATAAATAAAGTCAAGTACATATGATGCAAGTATGGTATACTCATGGAAAACGATCAATTGTGGGTGCCGGTCCGGGAGTTTTTATACTTTGAAAACCGACGTACAACTATTATAATCAACATTACATGGAATCTGTCGTTTGCATGTTATACGACGTAGCAAATATTTCGGCATTTACATGTATTGATTTCTTTACATGAAACATAAACAAATCAATAAATATTAATCTATTGGTCTAGTGAATCTCCTAAACTGCATATTTTAATCTGTTTATTTATTGAATGTAATAAACATCATATAACTTAAGTATTTTGATGACTGATTTGCTATGTTTCTTTCCTATGTTAATAACCTTTTTTGTATTATTTAATTACGAGATTCAAAGTACATATTAAATACTGATTTCATCATGTGTTGTCTCTGATTTACGTAATATTGACTCATGTACTGTTTTCTAATGATGATCGGCAAAGTAAAACATATCGAATTCATTGATTGTGTTGTTCTCGTATGTTTTACGCAAGGAAAATCATATGTATGTGACTTAATGCTGATAACTATTGATTTATTTTCATAATAGTCCTTATAATTCTGAACAAGGCACATAACCACCGCGAGGTAAATTTCTACTGGGAATTGGAGGCCAAATGTATAAGCACACTCCTACGTTACGAGTCGAGCAGCGAGATGTTTGTTCACATTACATTCATATTTCTGCATTATAGGCCATCCTTAGGAATATGGAACAGGAGGGACATTCTTAGGAAAACAGTTTGAAAAATCAGAATAGAAAGATTTCCGATATCTGAGGATCTCTACAGTGATTTGGCTTATTGCCGTGTTTATCGGCGGTATTTATTTGGAGTGTGCGCAAGAACAGCAATTTCGTAAGCTCACATTCCATTGAAGCACTTCGAAAACATGGACATATATGTTGAATTACAGCAACAGTACAGGGGCTGGACTTTGGTACAAAGTGTAGGACCTATTCTATGATACGCTCTTTTTGGGCACTGACTAAGAGGGAGAGACTAGTAAGTGGTACACCAGCACATATGTGGCAACAATACTAAAAGTATGGACGAATAATGGCTTTGTAGATATATAGGATACTGACAGGCGAGAGAACAAAGAGAAAAAGATAACTCACATTGTTTGCTGCAGACCGGGAAGTATCTTCTATGTAGTTGTTCTAATGCATATTACCCGTGCGGGTTAGGTCAACGAGTTTGAAAGGCGGATGTCAGATAAAGTACTATTAGCCATGTCAATCGCTCGTTTTACACGTTTCCTATAAGTGTTGCAATTTCATCAGCGTCTGTCATTTAAGATAACATTTTATGCTGCGCCCATGAAGTATTGCAATCTATTTTTGCGATGAATTAAATAACTATAGTAGTAAACATACAATAAGAACATTGGAATGTTATGATAGTGTAGTAATGTGCAGTAAAAGCAATATATATATATATATATTTATTTATATATATATATATATATATATATATATATATATATATATATATATATATATACATATATATATATATATATATATATATATATACATACATATGTATTTAATTTTTTCCCCCAAAAAAGTAATATATCAACTGAAACCTAAGAGGACACTCTGAGTAGGGACCATACTTTAAGGTACATCTAAACTCGGAGTTTGTGCAGCATTATGTGTTCACATTACGTTTTAAATTTTAAATGTTAACACAATGGCAGAAAGAAAAAGCAGTGAGGAATTCCAAAACAAGCAGACTGAGGAATTGTAGGGCGTTTCAACTTAAGCATATGTTTGTTCTTTTATTCGTGTTTATTGAGAAGGATTTAAACTGATAGGTACACGTGAAGTAAGTTTGGCAGATGTCATTCCGTGAAAGTACTTGTAAAACAAACACAGTGATGCAATTGTGCGGTGATGTGACACTTGCTGGAACTTAGTTGAAAGTGCGGACCTTTAGATTATATACGTTATGCACCGTGTGCAATAAGAAGGACGTGCACGTTGTATAATAGCCCAGATCGGGCAACAATACTGCATTCACTGGCTGATTGTACTTTTATTAAGATGCTATTCGATCCCTGTTAAATAGGTTAATTACTTGGCGTCGGTTTTTTATACGTAACTACCGAACTATTAATGATTTCCTTTCATACGTAATTATAAAATTCAAAATATACCTAATAATTATGGTCTTTATATACCTCGTCTGTTTTTAGGAATACTATTCAGCATATATGTTTAGAAATTGATCCCAGGCAAATCATTTGCCTGTCATGCGCAACTTTAGTGTCAGACTTGTTCAATATCTCGTTCAGATGTACTCTTTCATATATATACCTAATATTACAAACATTCTAGTCATGTCTATATTTATCGGGTTCGAATCTTTGGAGTTTAGTCATAACATATTCTTGCAAAGAAGAAGACTGTATTTCGTATACAAGATTTCATACTGTATGTAGGCCAGAGAATAATTACAGTATGTCCTTTAGCAATTTAGATAGGTTTCGCTATTATAATCAAAACTCCACAAATACACTTCTGCTCATCGTTCTAGAAACCTATCGTGTAAATATTTATCATGACACATAATGTAATTGTCACGGGTATTCACAGAGTGGAGAAGTAAACGTCTAATATATATATATATATACATATATATATATATATATATATATATATATATATATATATATATACATATATATATATATATCATAACTTATTATCGAAATGTAACGTATTGTATATTGTATATGACAAACACTCATGAAATGTTCGATTTTCATTCTGTTTGAATGCTTAATATGCTCCAGGAAAATCTATATTAAACATATGTGCAAGCGTAAATAAATTGGTAAATGAAACGAATGCGATTGGAAATGCTGACTCATGATAAACATTACATTTATTTCTAAACTTGAACAATGTGATAGCATAAATAATTCGGAATGAATGCTATACTTACTAACACGTTGTGAGTATAAGCATTCCCGCAACTCCTATTCAATTTGGGTGTTCTATTTTATCTTCGCTAAAATAATCATTTTCAAATAGATTTTAAATTACCTTTTCTTTCCAGAACGAGGATGTTACTACTAATACTACTAATACTACTTATAATGCTATTTTCTACTAACATAAAGTAAAACATTAATGACTACATCAATATATATGATGATACGCTTAAATGTATTTATGGTTGTACGCACGTTATCACCATCCACCACTTTATTACATAATGGACTCATCATATCTGCAAATATGTGGATCAAAAACCAGCACTGAAAAACCATCTGATGGCTCTGTTCTGTCAGCCGTTATACTCGCACTAAAACACACTGTCTTTGCATTAGGGCTCAAATCAAACTGTGGTGTATTTGTTTAATAAAAGATAGTACAATATAAACGTAGGGTCTCCGTTCGACCGGAGACCCATAGAATAGATATGTATCACAAACTGCTACAGAGTCTTTGGTGATAGCCCATCATAAACAAATATCTTCCTTAATGACATTACGGAGATTACTTAGATAAGTATATTTTAGTTGGAATACAGGTTGTGGAATTAACTATTGTTCGTAAATAAGCATTTAAATTACAGATTAAAAAATATACATTTTAGGGTGTGTGATGGGTTAGTTTACAAAATACTTCTAATTTTTTACAAGAATGTGTTTACCTTTACGTCCAATTTCGATGACTAAGAGTGCCCATTATTTTCAGATATTTTACTCTCGAAATTTAGTTTTGGCCGGAGAGTTCGAATGTGTCGTAACGTCTCTAAAACCGTAATTGCACGATGTTATATCCAAATAATATCTTACTAATTGTTGGAAAGCTGAACACTATGTAAAGCAATGTAAGCATGCACAATGGAATATGGTTACTACATCATTGGCACTGCTCGATTATGTCTTATTAAGCTTTTGCGATTATATATGTTAGGAAATATGAAACTCATAAATACCGTAAAACATGCATTTAAAAAACATAGAGATGGTATGTCCCGGAAATGTTATGTTACAAATTAAATTGTTCAGTAACAATAATTTTTAATTGACATTTTCTGAAAGTTAAATGTTCAGTTCTTGTCACAGGAGATGATAATGAAATTTAAAATAAAATTACATTTTTACACGTCATGTCTCTCGGCGTGAGAACAATCACGCCCGACGGTTTAGTTCGAAATTCAGTACGAGTTCAATAGTTAGACATAAATATTACTCAGTTCGACTATAAGGTCACCAGGTTCATACATACCCAACTAAAGAAGATATGACGTAATATTTTCGTAAATGCATTGAATAACACACCAATGATGATAGTAGTCTAAATAATCTTATACAAATCATAATGATATCCTCGTTGTTTCTGTTTTAATGCATACCGTTGCTTTTGATTGATTCAATGCAAAAATTCAATACCTCTTATCCTCTTTTTCTTGTACAAAATTACGCACACTCTTTCTGTTTTATTAATAGATTGGTTGTGTAATTCTGATACACACATTTTGAAACGCAATGAATGCGAAATTGAACATACCCGAACGATTTAGTGTTGACATGGATTCACCGTTTCCATAATATAATATACTGTCCGTTACGTTAATAAAGAACCTTAGAATGTGCATTTATTGTATTATTATAATTAGAATCATCGTTGTTGAACAGGTCACCATGCTGATTACAACAGAACCGCCTCATATAGTGTCAATAGATACTTGCAATACACCGTCTTCATAATATTTCAAATTCTGATTTTTCTATTGATATATTTTAACAATCGCATCATATTATTCGTTATCGAAACACGTTGGGATTTCTCAGTTGTACCCTTCATCTGTTCCCTACAGTTTTCGAGCTTAACAATATTTCAATTTTATGAGCATAAGGTGTTATTGTACGATACTCCTTAAATCTGAAACACACTCATCTAAACACTTCGTTTATATCAGTTATAAAATACAATCCACATACAGTTTGTATGAGATTGTAATATATTTAATTCGATGGGTGTCTTTCGCATACGCATACCACGCACTATTATTGTTCCTTTTTTTAAGGAATAGATAAAACACTTGTATCCTAGTCTAACAGACACGAAAGTTTATTTAAGTGTGAGTTTCATATTGAACAGAATGTCGACAAAAGTACTTGTTCGCATTGTATCTCTGTGGATCATACGAGCCCATATTTTAAAATAGAGGTGGAGGGATATAATGTACTACATTGGATCAACTTAGCATACTATTATATAGATTATTCAAATGACAACAACAACATCTCGGTAAGTGTTATATTAGAGTTCCATTATGCATTGATTAATGGTGACATATTGTTTTTAAATAAAAATAAATAAATATAATCAGATTATGAGTTCTGATAGAAAATAACAAAAATACAGTTATAATATTTAAAATAATGCAGTGTAATGTGCAATAGCACTTTCTATATTATATGTTGAACTCAGGGCTGATGAAATAAAGACGTTTGGGTGTTAATTAAAATAGACAACTTCAAAAGGCCTTGGATTGATTCTATTACTTGCTCAATAGTGCAGAGGGAGAGACGACGTTCTAATATGCATAGCAAACAAAGGCAAGTGCTGAACAATAAGAACGAAGCAGTGGCTCGTTCTAGGTGTTTCATTAGTTAGAATAAATGACGAGACGTAATTCTTGTGCATCGAAACAAGCATTTATCGATTG
>OY744515.1:226515737-226520737 GCA_963556195.1 Sepiola atlantica | reverse complement strand
CATTTTTTAGCATGTTAGTTAAAGGGCCTTCTTCTTTTGTCCAGCCTATAAAATGGTATTGAGCCTGATACTGCACACGTGTGTATTCCTATTAATAGGTGTATCCTATATGATTTGGTTTCTAAGAGTCTCCTGGTTTTCTAAGGTATTTAATTCTAATATTTTGTTTCATTTACGTAGATTAGATGGTGTCTTCTTTCTGCACTCCCAAAAATGATATATATATAGCTGACCTGTTCGCCTAAACCTCTGTATCTCTCATTAGTTGCGCAGTTCAATTACCTGCATTGTGTTCAGTTTCCCCCGTGTTTATCTATAGCAGTAGACATCTTCCATTCCAAATTCAATTTTAATGTCCTAGCCGAAAATGATGGTCCTATTATTATATGTTCAAGTTCTTATTTACGTTTTGCAAATAACGATGTTTATTACCTAATAAACATAGTTAAATTTTCCCGCCATAATTAATTATAAATCTCACTCCAGGTCTTTACCTGTTTGTCATTATTCCACTGACGATGGACCCAGACGGGTCAGAAAGTACTCTGGACCAACATTTACACTATGGCAGTTTCATCAGCCAATTTCCTTCCGAGATTAAGATTTTAATCCGGAAAATTGAAGGGATCAACACTAAAATAGCCAGACAAAAATTGTCGGTTATTTTTAATAATATATATATATATATATATATATATATATCAATGTAGTGACATTAAAATATCATAGAATCAAAGTAGATCGAAAAGTGTGAATGAAAAATGGTAAATATTAACGTGTATGTGATAATTTTGCATGAATAAAATTGGTAGAGTAACCTCAAAATTCATAACCCGTGACTTGGCTAAATTGAGACATTGTATATATGTGTGTGTGTATGCATGATTACATATGTCTGTATAGACATGTGTGTATGTGTGTATGTCGTCTGCGTATATATATATATAATGATTTTATGTATATTTATGTTATATGTGTATGTATTTGTGCATGTACCTGTATGGTGTATATGTATATAAATGTATGTATGTGGTGTGTATGTTATATATGTATATACCGGTATTTATGTATATACATATGTAGTGGTGCATTTGCATGTGTATGTGTGCATGTGTGCATGTATTAGTATGGGTGTGTTTATGTATATATATATATATATATATATATATATATATATATATATGTGTGTGTCTTTATATGCCTATGTGTATAAATTAATGCATGCGTATATGTGTATAATTGGATCCAGATATATGCGTACGTGTGTATATGGATACTTGAACAAATATCTTAAATGTATGGGTGCGTCCATACAAGTGTAAAAGTTGTATATGTTAATTAGTTTTAATATTACTTTCGTGTGTACGCATGCATAGGTTAATAGACATATTTATATGCCTTTGTGTATATTTATATATGTACTGTACGTTCATGTCTATGTGTATGTATGGGTTGACATTTTATATCAAATATGTATATGGTATATTCGTGTATATATGTGTGTATATGTGTATATCCCTGTATAGATATATGCGTGTATATTTGCGTTTGTTATATATATATATATATATATATACATATATGTTGATGTATTTGATGTGTTCACTTGTGTATCTATTAATCTGTGTGCACGTGTACTTTTATATTAAGACCAGATATGTTTGCTTGAAAATGTATATATGTGTATCTATATGTATATATGTGTATAGATATATGCGTATATATGTTACATAATATATATATATATATATATATATATATATATATATATGTTGGGGGGGTATGTGGGTGGTGACGTATGTACTTGTGTATCTTTCAATTTGTGTGCACGTGTGTATTTTCTATATTGACCGGATATATTTTTTGAATGTTTATATGTGTATCTCCGTGTATGGATATTTGTATATATATTTTTCTTGTAATTTATATATATATATATATATATATATATATATATATATATATATATATATATATATAGATGTCTGTTTTTATATATGTACTTGTGTGTCTATTTATTTGTGTACACGTGTGTATTTTATATTAATATCAACTATTTTTCTGCTTGAATATATTTGTAAATAGATTATCACATTAAAATGTTAAATAGAATAGAAAAACATCCAGGGTAAGTGGGTGATAAACATTACAGAAAAACGAAATTAAATTGAAGACAGGTAATACAAATGATAAAAAATAGATACACATTGAAAGAGTTGACAAGTAAAGAATGTAACCCGATACTACATTATACAAAATATTTCATCTCCCCCAACATATTTATTTAAAGCGATAGTTTTCCAAATTCATCTCACTCCTCTGTCGTCTTTGGTATCCAGAGGTTTACTCTCTGTGAAAGTCTGAAAGTTACAACCGAAACATGTATGCACATATGTAATTAAAAATGTTTGTATGAATCACATTTTATAATATATATATATATATATATATATATATATATATATATCAATGTAGTGACATTAAAATATCATAGAATCAAAGTAGATCGAAAAGTGTGAATGAAAAATGGTAAATATTAACGTGTATGTGATAATTTTGCATGAATAAAATCGGTAGAGTAACCTCAAAATTCATAACCCGTGACTTGGCTAAATTGAGACATTGTATATATGTGTGTGTGTATGCATGATTACAAATGTCTGCATAGAGATGTGTGTATGTGTGTATGTCGTCTGCGTATATATATATAATGATTTTATGTATATTTATGTTATATGTGTATGTATTTGTGCATGTACCTGTATGGTGTATATGTATATAAATGTATGTATGTGGTGTGTATGTTATATATGTATATACCGGTATTTATGTATATACATATGTAGTGGTGCATTTGCATGTGTATGTGTGCATGTGTGCATGTATTAGTATGGGTGTGTTTATGTATATATATATATATATATATATATATATATATATATATATATATATATGTGTGTGTGTCTTTATATTCCTATGTGTATAAATTAATGCATGCGTATATGTGTATAATTGGATCCAGATATATGCGTACGTATGTATATGGATACTTGAACAAATATCTTAAATGTATGGGTGCGTCCATACAAGTGTAAAAGTTGTATATGTTAATTAGTTTTAATATTACTTTCGTGTGTACGCATGCATAGGTTAATAGACATATTTATATGCCTTTGTGTATATTTATATATGTACTGTACGTTCATGTCTATGTGTATGTATGGGTTGACATTTTATATCAAATATGTATATGGTATATTCGTGTATATATGTGTGTATATGTGTATATCCCTGTATAGATATATGCGTGTATATTTGCGTTTGTTATATATATATACATATATATATATATATATATATATATATATATATACATATATGTTGATGTATGTGATGTGTTCACTTGTGTATCTATTAATCTGTGTGCACGTGTACTTTTATATTAAGACCAGATATGTTTGCTTGAAAATGTATATATGTGTATCTATATGTATATATGTGTATAGATATATGCGTATATATGTTACATAATATATATATATATATATATATATATATATATATATATGTTGGGGGGGGTATGTGGGTGGTGACGTATGTACTTGTGTATCTTTCAATTTGTGTGCACGTGTGTATTTTCTATATTGACCGGATATATTTTTGAATGTTTATATCTGTATCTCCGTGTATGGATATTTGTATATATATTTTTTTTGTAATTTATATATATATATATATATATATATATATATATATATATATATATATATATATATATATATATATATATATAGATGTCTGTTTTTATATATGTACTTGTGTGTCTATTTATTTGTGTACACGTGTGTATTTTATATTAATATCAACTATTTTTCTGCTTGAATATATTTGTAAATAGATTATCACATTAAAATGTTAAATAGAGTAGAAAAACATCCAGGGTAAATGGGTGATAAACATTACAGAAAAACGAAATTAAATTGAAGACAGGTAATACAAATGATAAAAAATAGATACACATTGAAAGAGTTGACAAGTAAAGAATGTAACCCGATACTACATTATACAAAATATCTCATCTCCCCCAACATATTTATTTAAAGCGATAGTTTTCCAAATTCATCTCACTCCTCTGTCGTCTTTGGTATCCAGAGGTTTACTCTCTGTGAAAGTCTGAAAGTTACAACCGAAACATGTATGCACATATGTAATTAAAAATGTTTGTATGAATTACATTTTATAATATATATATATATATATATATATATATATATATATATATACATATAAAGTTAATAAATCCGAAAGTGTTCTTACTTCCTAACTAATCTGTTACAATCAACTAGGGTTAATTCTATGTAAACATTTTTCCAAATACGTTATATATAGTACCACATGAACCAATATAGACATTAAATACATACGTTTTATTTAACAGTCTATAATTAATTAACATATTTGTCGATATTAACAGTGATTAATTAAAATACTTAAATACAAATATGAATAAATGAAAAAAACGATTTTCGTAAAATATCAAGGGAATAATTCAGATGAAAGTAATATGTATTAACTAGCAATAAATGGAGGCATGGATTTCCCTTTCCTTCTCTAGAGACGATACATTTTTTAAATTGCGTTTTGAAGAACATGATTTATTTCCGATATAAATAAGGAAAAACTATGAATACCCAATCTGAAATAAAAACGTATTTCACTTAAAATGCAAACCAATACAATTTGATTTCCTGTTTAAATTATGAGCTGTTTTTTAATTTAAAGTTTTCTCTTAATTCTTAATAAATTCTGGTGTCGGCATTTCTCGCTGGAACCATCAGTATTAAACACATTTAAAAGTAACAGACGTACTGGCTATTTTTGATTTACCCCTACGCTTAAGGAAAAAAGGTATTTTCCTTTCATTTAGCGTTAATTCATTCACGTAATTATTTAGAGTGAAATACGTTTCGGCATTACTCATAATGAATTTATATTTGTTT
>OY744515.1:226485737-226510737 GCA_963556195.1 Sepiola atlantica | reverse complement strand
AACGGACACATGCAAATCACGAATAACGGCTTAATAAACATACGTACACACGACGTAAACATATCGTACTGACAAGCTAGCTAAATAGGAAGGGTTGTCAGATAAGAAAACGACATTATTCTTTTTCCCCTTTTTCTCTATTCATTAATTCTATTGAGATTCGGCGACGGCTTTTTTGGGGCGTTCTGTGTAATGTATTGCCACCAAGTTCAATAATTTCCATCAACTTAAGTGGACAAAATAAGCAGAGTGAATGCGCAAGGGAAATATTTACATTAACTCTCTTCACACATATCTATACAGCAAATTGCCTTAACTGTCTGAATCAAATATTGTCTCAGGAAAGTGTCATCAGACTAAAATAGGATTCCATAGAATTCTTTCTTATTTGGCGTGTGTCATACAATATTCTATAAAAAGCTTTATGAAGCAATGCACTCTAAATGGAGATATAGTGTTAACCAAAGATAATACAGCAGAATAATTGTTGAATCAATCGCTAAAGAAAATAAATGCATAAATTTTGTCCTTAATTGCATGCATTATCAGGCTAAAAGATGTAAACACAAGGTCAGTTTTTAATGTGGGAAAAATCAAACTCAAGAAAGAGTGGAATACGGGAGTCGGTCCCCCCCCCCCACCAAAAAAAAGAAATATTGCCTAAGTTTATAAGTGTCGTTCTTTTGGACAAAAATAAATATTGTCTAAGTCTGGTTAAAACGTTTCGTCACAAACTGATGATCTTAAATATTCTACACTTTACTTATAGTACGAAAATTGTGTAATTAAATTCGATCAGCATATCCATTACTCATAAACAACACAACACTAAGATAGTAACATACTGAGTAAATAAATAGAAACTGATGAGATAATTCCATTTCCATAAAAATTATATAATTCCCTATTATATAGGGGGAGTCATTTTTGTTAAACACCTATGTTTTCTGTAATTATTCACAATCCTTCTTATTTGTTTTCAGATGTTGTTTTTATTTTCTATAGTATCAAATGATGTTTATATCTCGCAATATTTCCCCCTTACAGGTGCGAAGGACACGGAAGAGTCGGGCACTGCACACATTAGAAAAGTACTAAAAAGTAAAAATTAAGTTCTCACTCGAAAACAATTAAAAACAAAAAAGAAGTGTTGCGCCACAACACAGGAAAGTCAGCTCTGTAAAATAAGATATGCCTTGCTATTGAGCTCTGCTTTTCGCTGTAGAAGCCTACAATTGTTTTTACACTAAGCATTTCGTTGTAAAACATGCCTGACTTGTAATAACGGAAGACACAAAGGTTCGTATTGTATAACGAACATGAATAGAAAAAAACGCGGGTTGTATCCACAAGGAAACAGGTTTGCATAAATAAAAAGAAAATATTTGCACGTTAAAATCCTAGATAAAATATAAAATTAAAACAAGATTCAGGCCCGGACGTTTCAATAATAAACGTTATTACATGGACAAGGTTGAACACACCCACGTTAGAACCAACAGAACAACCACTACAGTGGCAATTAAAGTTGTGTGTTAAATAATTACAAACTTCATGTTGATAAACGGAACGACCAGAACGTTAAAATTACTCTAGTTGAATAATCTTTTTGAGTCGATGTAAGCGGTCACTCTATGAGAGTTACCAATGGATACATTTTGCCAGAAAATAGATAGTGAAACGAGATAATCAGAAAAAAAAAACTAAAGCAGGACTTGAACACAATCTTTTCCCGAAGTTTTTTTTCTGGTAATCTTGGTCGATGCAAAAAAATGGAAACAACATTTAATCTGAACGAGAACGTTGATCCCGTATTTTAAAAAATATAAAAGGGATGTGCATTTTCCTACATTAGAAAATATAAATAAAAAATTGGACAAACTGGTGACGACCG
The DNA here is from genome assembly GCA_963556195.1 of Sepiola atlantica. Classification (NCBI taxonomy): domain Eukaryota; kingdom Metazoa; phylum Mollusca; class Cephalopoda; order Sepiida; family Sepiolidae; genus Sepiola; species Sepiola atlantica. Next base: position 226,508,843 of record OY744515.1, on the reverse strand, counting down.
ATATCTTACCAAAAGTAGAATGCACTCAGTGAGCATCACTAACGGTCTATGTGAAAACATCAACAGCAATGTGCTTGTGTACATACTTTTTCAAAAAATTAGCAACAGTTAAGGATGATCACAATACACTGCATAGCACGGACGATTTGTTTCAAAAATAAATGGAGGCAGGTTTTTTTTCCAAAATTGATCTGAGTAAAATATATGTTTTTAGCGAAATGATTGCAAAACAAAACTACACATACATAGAATTTAAAATGAAAACATGTCTTGATTTTTATTTCTGCATGTTCTTTGCTGTTAAATGTATGCTTCTATTTTAGGGTAATTTTCTTAAAGGATGCTTTAAATAAATATGAACTCACCAGTTCTTAACATTTTCACGCTGTAAAGCGTTTCCTATATTCAAAAATAAGAGACTAGTATATAAAAAAGAAAATAACATATTCCTCTAATTCACATCATGACATGCAACAAGAACTACTACTACTTCTTTTATCTCTGTTTCACAAGGCTATGTTTTTTTCGAAATTATTGCAAAATGAAACTACAAATACAACAGATTAGAAATTTAAAAAAAATCTGTCTTGATTTTTATTGTATTTGTATTTTTATTTTATTATATTCTGCATCGTTTGCGCTTTTATGAGTATGCTTCTATTTCATGCTAAAATTATTAACATATACTTTAAAAGATTAGTAACTCACCATTTTTTTAACATTTCGACGCTGTACAGCGTTTCCCATATTCAAAAACAAAAAAAAACAGTATATAAAAAACATCTTCGTCTTATTCCAATTCTGACGGTAAACAGCTACTACTACTACTGCTAATATATCTCTGCTTGACATCGCTATGTTTCAACGAAATGATTGCAAAACGAAACTACAATTACATGAAATTTTAAATGATAAAACAAATCAGTCTAGCTTTGTTTTTGTATATTTATATTTTGCACAATCTCTGCTGTTAGGCGTATGTCTTTATATTATGCCATATATATATATATATATATATATATATATATATATATATATATATATATATATATATATATATATATGTGTGTGTGTGTGTGTGTGTGTGTGCGTGTGTGTGTATGTGTTGGTGTGTGTGCGTGTGTCTGTACATTTATTGTGTGTGTTTCGAAGGAGATTATATTCATTGAAACATACCTTATTGAAGTACACTGAATAATTAGTTTGTTATTGTGTTTTCGGGGAATATACCGATTTTTGTCAATTTATCGTATGCAGGATTCATAAGTTTTATGTTCCATGCTTTGCGAGTACATTTGATTGATTGACTAAGTCGTATTCAATAGGGGTGTTCGTCTAGGTTCTTTATATCTGGTGATTTAATCGATCGGTTCGGTAATCTGTAGCCTTTTAATTGTACGCATGTCTGATGACACGCAGTATCCCAGCGTAATAACGCGCAACCCCAGTATCTAATTAAAACATACACAAATAAAATCGCTTAAAAGTCATAGTTTTGCTACTTAATGATTTTCTGCGGTCAAATACGAAGCTAGACGCTTTTTAACAGTATATGTTTCAGGAACACAAACTAAAGAATGCACATCAGCTGACTACAACAACATGTGAGAAAATATTACGTTTTAGAAATATTTACATTTCATTGATTTCGACATCTACATGGCGATATGTGTGTTTGTGGTAGAAACTCTGACGACCTCCGAGGTTTTGCTATCCACATCGCACACTGCAACAGAGAATGTGATCCACTTATTGGAGAATATATATCGGATGTTTGAATTACGAATCTGGATTAGATAGACCCACAATATTCAGGATCCTATTCTGCGGAACAGCGCGCTGAATATATACTTAGCAAATCAATAATTTCATGGTGAATTAATTAAAAGAGCGAGCCGGTATATAATTTCGTGGTTGTGTGATAACAAACGTTTATATAATGATGGACACAATTTAATGACTTTTAAGTTAGATACTATGTAAATGCATAACATAAATACAGTTTTTTGTTCAAAACTGTGACAATGATAACTACCGATTGCATAGGTTGTGCAGTAATAACCTAAATTATGTTACCCCCTCTGGGCGGCGATTGATGAAGAGTGGTTCTATAACATTTTATTAGCACTTTTTTAAAACTTAGTTTACCCAGCCACTGTATGTATACCTAACTAGCTACTGATAATTAGGGGGTAAGTTTCGGGCTTAACCTAAATTGGGAGGTGTGCAGCGAGATGGTTATTCACATTAGTTGTGAATTTATGGATGTCGATGAAGCCGGAGAGACAGAACACAGGGAGAGAGTTCCAAAGTCCAGCAGCTGCAGGAAATAAGCTATTAGAGTATTGATTTACTAATCTCCAGGAGTTAGGCACAAGGCCCGTTTTTTATCTTACGCCCACAAGTAAGATGTGACCCTAGGTCGGGAAAGTGGGGTTTAAAAATTGCCTGGGCAGCCCCGTCTGCATTCCCCAGTAGGGGTATCTCAGGCAGTGAGAAATAAACTTACTCCTCCCCAAAGAGGGGAGGCGAAACCTGAGAAGGTGGACTTCCTAGAACTGCACAGGACAGACCTATAGACCGTCGTAAATCAATCCCAGAAGGCCAAGACAATACCAGGCTATGGGGTGCAGTACCCTTCGGAACAGATACTACACTTTGATCTTAGCTAAAAGGGTAGAACGCTCTCTGACATCTTGGGCCCTCCACAGCGAATATATGATATTTAGCTGATTATTGGGTTGATCGAGTGTATTTACGTCGAAGGGGCACAAGAGCAGCAAGTTGCTCGGAGCGTATCCCATGGAAGTACTTGTAAATAAGACACAAGGATTCACCATTGCAACGATTAGATAGGAGGTCGAGATTGGCGGATGATGAGAGCACTATTATGTTATAGACGGTTTTTGTGGTTTTCTCTAAGAAGGAACACTTGTAGATAATGCACCATTTCAGATGTGATAACAATGCTACATGCGTAGGCGAATGGTTGATTTCGAGATATATATGATGTTGACAGGTGGGGAAAGTGTAAACCTCTTATCTATCTATCTATCTATTTATAGATATACAATACAGATATATATATATATATATATATATATATATATATATATATATATATATAAGTAAGTATTTATACTATTAAGCCTTATGCAAGAATATGTGTGTAAATGTTGGTACGCGTCTATCAAATGAAGTTAATTCAATTAATACATTAACTATGATGGTACTGTTTCGGAAGAAAAAAATGAAATCAAGAACTATTGCTTCCTTTGTCAATACTAATAATAGTATTTTAATCTTTACTCCAGTTTGTGTATCCAATGTATGCCTTCCTTACGCAATTTAAAATACAAAAACAACTTAACTATAGGGAACATATATTTAATCATATCGAATACATATTAAATAGAGAAACCTCTTATTTCTCATGAAAGAATACCAACAGTTTTTGCTTCATTGACGTGAACATTAATGTAAATGCATATGACCAGGATAACACTACATTACGCAAACAAAATCATAATCAACCAGTTGAAGCTTAACCTCATTAAATGTGTGATTATTTTCCTCAGATTAGATAGTCCCAGCCGCCTATCAATGTATATATATATATATATATATATATATATATATATATATATATATATATATATATATATATTTATGTATATACATATACACACACATATATATATATATATATATATGCATATATATTTGTATTTATAAATATATATATATATATATATATATATATATATATATATATATTATTAAAGTTCAGATTAATTTCCATAATTAATACTCAACTAATGGTTTCCTTACAGTGCTTAATAAAAAGTAAATTTTTTAACATTGGGTTTTCTGGTCCCTTTTTATTTATTTTTTTTACTTGAAGACACAGTCTCAAAAACACCCCAATACGTTGTAACACACATGAATTAGTGTTCTCTGTTACCAATATTATTTTATAATTCATATATATATATATATATATATATATATATATATGTATATATATATATATATATATATATATATATATATATATATATATATTATAAATCGTCCAATCGTGGTCGAGATGTGTATGTTTGCTGATAACATCACGCACACTTATCCAAAACAATTGTTTTATCCTTAAAAAATAAACTCCATTATCTAGTGAAATGGGGTCAAAATGATGTAATTAAATATAAATAAGATACACCTTATTTTCCGTAAACAATTATAATACATATTTTCAACCACTATTCCTATGGCTAATAGAACCTCATTAGAGAGTCCAATACTTAAACACTTCGGCTTAACATTCCCAGGTAACAGTAACTTTAAAAAATACAAATGTATATATTAACGAAACATATATCGTATAAAGTTATATAAGACTAATAATGCAATATTCTGCATTAATGTGTATCAGTTATGAAGTGAACAACTAATTAATAATACAAATGCAAAAGTAACAAACACCTAAACTAGTACATAACTACATATATATATATGTATATATATATATATATATATATATATATATATATATATATATATAACAATATTAAGTGTAATTAAATAATATTAACCTCTGCAATTTTAACAGTGAAATATCATCATCGAACTACATATAAAACAGGATATCGGTGTATACTCAGTATACAATAACTTATAACTTGAGCAAAAGAATGGATAAAAGGGAAGAGAGGGATAAACAGAGAAAACACTACCAAATATAAAGGGTACGCTTAAGAGTTAAAAAAAATATTTGAACATTATATAGGTTCAGATACCATTAATATATTCATTCGTAGTTGTTTTACGTATCTATGAATAGGCACACTTAACTCAACCCTGAAAACACCGCATGTTTATGCAATTTTAGAGAAACTAAATGGGCATGTGGATCTCTGGTATGCTACATTTTGAACATGGGTTGTATAGGTTTAAAGGCAAACTTGAGTTGTATTTACTCAATGTAATAACAGAAATAAAGACAATAAACTATGTATTTATACATATTTCACTTCAATAATACGTTTGTTATATTTTTTTAAATATTTACTCGGTTTACGTCGTTTAATATAAATGACCAAAGTGTTGTTAATGGCCATATTCCTCTCATTATACAGGTACACAATGTTGGTAGATAATTAGAAACTTATATGAGACATGGATGAAATGTATTCCGTGTACTTTCATTCCCATTTTTAATGAATTTATTATCCTCACACTTATTTTGTTTACCTTATAGTACAATCAATACCGCGTGGTAAAAGGACACCATCTATTATCACTGTAAGAACGACGTCACATTTAAACGGGTGAATGAGTCAGCTCTCGTTGCTATAATAAGATCAATGAACAGGCAAAATACAGAAATTGTTTTGCAACTCTCATTGATGAGCCACCTATGACAATGCATATAATAATCCTTGTTCGTGGTTTCTCATATGCCTATCTGCAATAAATCTATATCAGCTTATTCCAGAGAGATGAATCTAGAGTTTAATTAGCAATCTCTATTACAATACGAGCGGCCTTCATTATCTTTGATATTAATTTGATTAAGAAACACGAAACTAATGTTACTTTCAGATCAAGAACCTAATTACATCATGCTAGTTATAGCAGTATGCATTTAAATTAATAATATTTAATATAGTTTTTTGAAGAAAATGTTTATTAAGTATGATAATTAATGCTAATTGATTGCTATTCGTATACATGATTGATAAAAGATGTATAAGTCTTACACATTCTAAAAACGGTCACTGACTTAGTCTATTGTTTTGATCTTTGTCATACGCTGAACACATATTTTTGAATATGCAATTAAACGTTGCTTAATGCATCACTACAGTCTACTTAAAATATGGAGTAGCTTTAAATATGTGTATTATCTAATCTACACATATAGAACATATATATATATATATATGCGCACATACACATTTATAATAACTACACATATAGAAAATATGTATATATATATATATATATATATATATATATATATACATATATATATATATATATATATATATATATGTATATATATATATATATATCAGTTTATATTATATTCTAATAACCATGGTTTTATTTTATTATTTTTATTTTTTCACATTTTCCCAAAATATAAAATGTCTGTGAGATATACATTTAACGGTCCGTTTCATTTGTCTTGTGCCAAACAACATTTTTATGTGAATATCGTCTTTGCAATACTACAAAACTATCAGAAAAAATTCACAAAGAGTAAAAGTAATTGGATTAAAGTGTCTAGAAAACACCTACACTACACAGTTGTTTCATTTCAGGGTGAAAAAAAAAGAGAAAGCAAAAACTACGTGGGTGGGGGGTATCATTCACGACGAATAGTTTCGCATTTTTAATTAGTAACTTATTAATTCAATGTAGAATTCTGGGAAATTAAGCTTATCTTAATATTATTGGAAAATATTTATCAGTAAATACTATACACCTTCCACAAAAACACCGATGTAAAATAATTTTCAATAGTTGATCGAATGGACGGCTGCCATTATGTAACTAGCTCTAAAATGTTGTACTTAGATGAGTTTTCGTACCTAAACGACCAAAATTCAGGGGTTCGAATCATGTGACCGGAGTGAATAGTCATATCTCTATGCTGAAGAGTTCCGATTGAAAAAGGACGAAACGTATACATACATAGATAATAAACAATAACAAATATTTATATTTGAAGCTCCTCGTAAAAAAGTAAAGCACTGTAAATGGCGTGGCGTCACTTTCTTTATATGCATCATTCCTTCCCTTATAGAAGTTGATTGCTTGTATGTCTCGCCGCTTTAAATGTGTTAAAATTATCATTGTTTATAAGCTATTTTAGATTGGCCAATCCGGTAGCGACGTTGGATTTTGGTTGAAAAATACTTGTAATCCAGGGTTACAAATCGTGTGACCTGTAGTAAATAGTCATACTTCTATGCTAAAGAGTCCCGATTGAAAAAAGACGAAACGTCAACGTACATAGATAATAAACAATAACAAGTATTTATATGCGCACATACCCATATATGATAACAACGAAGAATCAAAAACAGAACTGTTTATAACCAAGTAAAGAAATTCGTCAGGCAAATGGCTCAATATCATTTCAGAAAGTATTGATGACAACAATATATGATGCATTCTTTCATTTAATATACGAATGTATATATATATATATATACGAATGTATATATATATATATATATATATATATATATATATATATATATGTATAGAGAGGGAGAGAGAGAGCGATGTGTGTGTTTCGTAGTGTGTTGCCGTGTTTTCGCACACATTTTCAAGTATGTGATCATCAACCTAGTCTGCTCACCTAGTTTTGTGAAAGAAGTCATTAATGCAGACTAATGAAAAAAGTTTGTCCTTTTCACATCAAAGTCAGTATGAAAATTGCTTTGACGATATCTAAAAAATGCCGGCATAAATACTAATATATAGGAAGATATAACATCGGTTTTCGAGAAATACGTGAAAGTGAATTTTCTTTCACCATGAAGAAACATTGATTCAACAAATATTAGGTATCTTAGTGCTGGATTTTAATTACTATTTGATTTATAAGAAGGAGCGTCTCTATAGAGGACTTGAATCATTACGTTAAAGCATATACGATGAAACCTAGAGTAGAATTCTTAAAGTATCATCTATGTTACATGTAGAAAAACATCGGAGAAAAATATCAATACTTGCTGGACAAAATAAATGTTTCAGAAATTATCCTTAATATAACATTGATATTTACAAATGGTCGCACTAGATACATTTTATTATTAAAAAATGACCACCTCTCTTTATCTACCTCTCTCTATCCCAATCTCTCAGTCTGCCCCATCTCTTTCTCACTCTCTCTTTCTCACTCTCCCTCTCTCTCTCAGATATATATATATATATATATATATATATATATATATATGTGTGTGTGTGTGTGTGTGTGTGCGTGTGTGTGTGTCGTTATAATTATTGTTTACATCAGATGTGTGTGTTAGGATGCATGAGTGTTTCATCCAAAACTTGCCATGATTTTTTTTATTATTTAGATTATATTGCTACAGTACGGACTAGTTCTATCTATGGTAGGTTCAGGAGGTTCACCCAGTTATACAAAAAATCAAGAAACGACATATTTGTCATCATATTGATGTCAAATATTTATTGAGATGTCTTCGCAAAATGTGTGGAAGGCTTTTTGCTTAATTTACCATGAACTATGCCACACACATTTCAAACACAAATTTATGACAATAAATATATTACAGATTTTGTAGGATTAATTAAAAAGATAAACGCTCACGAGGTCGTTATCCTAGAGTTGCAGAAAGACTCATGAAAAATCGACTTTTTCCTAAACTAGCTGTACATACCGTAGGGGTCTATTTACTTTCGTAGAAATTGGACCTGAAAAAATGATTTTCCGAGAGAACAAATCATACTTGATAATAGATTGTTAAAAGAAAACAATCCTTGTAAACTGTTATCGGATACCCTGTGGTGTCTTGCGACTACGACACACACAGCACACACACACACACATACACCCCCCCACACACACACATATATATATATATATATATATATATATATATATATATATTCTTGAATTAAGTTGTGTATATTCCTACAGAGGACGTCGTTTCGTGTAAACCCTACTTATCAGTTCGTAGAATCAGCCTAGAATTACTAGTCTAGCGCTTTAGCCGACACAGCCGCGGGTAATCACCCCATACAGTAATTTAGAGACAGTGACAAGCGTCATGTTGTCAATGGCTTTCAACGGTCTATCGGAACTTGCTAATCGCAGAGTGACAACACTATTGTAATTTTAAACAGGTATATACTAGCAGGATGAATACAATTAAATTGGGCATACACTATACACATTTTTGTATATTAAAGTTGGTTTATACCTACAGACGACGTTTGTCGGTATGTATATATATATATATATATATATATATATATATATATATATATATATATATATATATATATATATATATAATCCAGGTGAAAAATATCCACAGAGTGGTAATCCAGAGAATTTTAACCGGGTTTATAAAAAGTGCTCAATATCAAAATAGAGCTTTATATATGATATATATATATATATATATATATATATATATATATATATATATATATATATATATATATATATATATATATAATATTAGGATGATTATATATTCATATGTTTTGTATACAGAATAAACTATTAAACTCGTTAAGTGATGACAATCTATCATGGATTTCTATTAGTAAGTGATCAAAATCTCGGCGATATTCAGTTTAATCGAACATTCAGAAAAAGGGGGAGAAAGGTGGATTTTATCTATTCGCAATGATTTTTTGTGATATTTTAACATTATGTATTTGAAATTAATCCATAACATTATAACATAGTACTTATAAATATTCATGAACTTCTTCACAGTATTTCAAAATGAGTTATAGAAACCATAATATTGTCACAATGACCGATTTTAACCTTCAATACGTATCGAATGATCAATAGTTTTGTTGTCAATTCAGACAAATGCCAATTTGATAACTCTTAATAATAAGTTTGTATTTTTACATTGTATAAAAAATAATATATTGTAATGGATTATGATAAAGAATACATCATTAATACATCATGTTTAGTACGATTGTGTATTGATTTTAATCTTCGTAACGGGATATGGCAGCGGTGCATAATTCTTATGTGAGGAAATTTCTTTTAACGGTGCTAAGACAGGTATGTATTTCAGTATTAATATCAGGAAAAGCTGTTTATATGTTCACACATTATTATTCAATAATTAACTAATTACTGGATGATCTTCTGTTTCTTCCAGTGAATTCAATGTCAATAATATGATGGATAGACATATTCAGCTTTTAACGGATAATTGTGATATTTCAAGATTAATTCTGTTAACTCCTTAAACAATTTGAGGGGAAACATTATCATATTGGAACATGAAAAGATGGTGTTTTAATAGTTTTAAGTCCACCCTAACATTTTTATTGTTCGTAATTATCAAAATCCCCATCCCTGATTACATTGTGTCGTAGATGGATGTATCTTCGTCATTGTAATAAAACGGACGCGCACAAGATCCTTAGAAAGGGCGTCCAGTCTGTAGTAAAATGGGGCCATGAATAGATTGTAATATTTAATTCTGCAAATACAAATGTACTTTTCTTTAAAAATAAATAAATGTCTTCAATCACCGATTGTCATAGTAAACAACAGCCAACTTTGGAGTCGATGTTCAAACTCTTTAGCATAAGTTTCACAGGAAACATGAAGTGGGACAAATACATAGAATGCATTGCCAAGGCTACTGCAAAGAAAGTTGATTCTCTCTACTATTCTAGAATATTTTTGAAAGATAGCATTATCTTATATATCTACAAAACCACGGTCTACCTATGCATGGAGTATTTCTGTCACATTTGGACCGGTGCACCATCTACTAGTCTCTAAATTTTGAACAAGTTAAAAAAAGAATCGCTAATCTAATCGGGCTATCACTATCTAACAATATCTAGCCCCTGCCGCAACGCATCAATATTCCATCCGTGCTCCCATCGGTGTAAATAAACTCGACCAACCCGACAATCAGCTAAATGCTATCTATAAACTGTGGAGGCATCCAGAATCCAGGTAGACTTATATTCAAATTGCTTCTTTCCTCAAGCTGACGGCGTCAGGAAATCACTCCTTGGATCTTGTTCACCTGAATGCACCGACATGCAAAAATGTGAAATTAATATAGACAAAAACCGCACTCCACAGCTCTTAAATTAGGATGACCCCCAACAAGTTCACTCATATTCGCAGTAGCTCCTTACGTCTACAATGACAACTTGCCTATTTTTAGATGAACTAAGTTAGTATATGTATGCATATATATATATATATATATATATATATATATATATATATATATATATATATATATATATATATATATATATATTGGAATACTGAGGAATGAGATATTGTATATCCATGTGAGTATTTCTTATTCAAATAATTCAATCTAGATTAACTTCAAATTAACTGTCCTATGTATTAAGTGAGAATTGTTTTGTATTTCTGCTTTTGAATTAGTGTGCAGGTTTTATATATTTCGTTTATCTATTCAGTGCAAATTTCCCTGGCCTTTTCACGACCTACCTAAATAGGTCCTATTCAATCGAGAATTGCGTCACACACTTAGTGTGGGTGAAGAGACATGCTGAAATGTCAGGATAAATGATAGCTTTTTATAAAGTTTTCGAAAACGTAAAACTTGCATAAAAAGGTTAAAAAAGAACATTATCCAATTCTTATTTAAATTGAACTTCATTCAATATTTATTTATGAAAACAAAAACGTAAAAAAATATTTTTTTGTTGCTGCGTTGAAGTAAATGAACATAAAGGTTTGTTATGAATTTCCAGAGTAAAGTACAGGTATTTCGATTGTTAAACATCTTAATAAAATCTATTTTTAGATGTTATCAAAATAAAAAAGCAAAGCCAAACATTATGTATTTATAAATAACAATATAAACCTATGTTTTTATGAAATATTGTTTTAACGAGTTATTTGAAGTGTTTAAGTAGAATACAATCAACTACTGCAATTGCGAATTTAGCGAACACCACACACAATAATACAAACAGATAAATGATTTAAAATAGAAAACAAAACGATGAATGATTACAAAAATAGAAACACAGTGCCAGTTTGTTTCAAACCTTCATATTTAACTAGTTACCTCCGAAACTGGCTGCAGGGTACATTTACTCATTCTATTAATTTGTTGTCTGATCTCTGCAGATTTGTTTTTTGATTTTTTTTATCTGTGTTTTTCTTTGCGCATTAAATTATATATTTGAATACAATTTATTCAGCAATAGTCTATATTAGATACGTAGGATTTATTCCGATAACTATTAAATCCGAGTGGCAACATTTATGATGAAAAGTGTGATTTTTTGTATGTGTTTATTAATATTTTCCAAAAAAATTCAAAGCAAAAAAATCAGAACATAAGATTATGTGCCTTGTTACCTCTCAGGCAATACTAGTCTTTAACATATCGAAACTATTTTCAATATAACAGTTTAAAGAGAAAACGTATTATTACTAAGTTAGTTTTAAGTGACAGTAAAAAAAACACTAAGTTAGCTTAACATCTAAACAGACGGAATCATTAAAAAAGCTTAACAAAAGAAAGTGAAACAAAAAGTTACAATACAGACATGCAACAAAGTTAAGAGTACATAAATGAACTTAAAAAGTCAGACTACAAAATATATTTTTGGATAATTTAATGAATGTTTGAACTTTTTTTTTTTACTGCTTAATTTATTCTCAGTAATATTATAATATTCTTACCACAAATATATTCAACAGAGGAATTCAAGTGCCACAGGCAAGCAAATACTGTGACCTTGATAACCAGTAAATATTAAAAAATAACATTAGATAACCTCTATTACTCCCCTGAAATAGCAGGTTATTTCATGTATTTCGAAGTCTTGTTAAGCGACGGCTAGCACCAACTACTGTTACGGCAGCAACATAACAAGATGCAATGTAAAGGGGGTGTCTTTACAAAAACGCACATATGTGTTCGAATACATATCAAACTATTGGGCCTATCAAATCTAAACGTACAGTGATTTCTCAACGGAAAACAAATAATACATTTTACAACATATACAGCACAGCATCGTGAAATTGCAGATAGAGTTCGGCTCAATAAACAGTCATTAAATCGTATTTACCCTTAAGAACACTATCGCGTGAAACGTTAGACTCTCAATGAAACACGTTTTGTGTTTATTGGAAAACGAAGTATTTTTTTTATCTATCAGCATATTTTTAATAGTATTTTTAGCATTTTTTGAAAAAGTGTGTTATCCTAGTAGGAAACGGTATTGATCTAAAACACGAGATAGTTTCTATTAAGGTTTCACGTAAATAAATTATTACAGCAGGTAGGATGAGCACAAATAACGTGGTGCACTTGGTTACAAAGAAATACGGTGCCCTATGTGTGTAATAAAACATAATTACTATTTTAATATCAAATTATAACCATTGTAGGAATGTATTTGTTGGTTTAAAACAATTCATTTCAGACATCACGAACACAACAGTTTATTAAGTGTTTACTTTTACTTCATATCAATTGTCCTAATGTTATATATAAATATATATATATATATATTTATATATATATAAATCGATGACTTAATGAATTTAAGTGTGTGACATGTCCATTTTCTAAATCTATTAAAGATTGGAAGTCGAAAATGACATGCAGATATTTAACAACGAAACCGAATTGGAGGTATCGTTAGAAACGAACCGAAAATGTGATTAGATGTTTTTATTATTTGAAGTTGTCCGTCTGTCAATCACAATTCTTTCGTTAGTACATATTTTGAAAACGTAATACAAATATTGCATACTCTACTGCAGTTAAAAAATATAACAAATATGTTTACTACTTTTAGAAATAGAAATTATTATATTAATAGAAAATAATAATTCCAATCAAATAAATCGATCGCAATAACCTGAAATCTCAATCAATATTTTAGAACTCCAGTCTGACGTTTTACCAATTAAGCTATTTTGCGTTCTTATAAATATAGCTTAAAACCTTACAGTAATAAAAATACTTATGGTTTGGCGTGACGTTATGGATTTATCATTTACGTAATTTTTCAGACAATAAATAAATTGGTAAACATCAGGAATAGTTATTAAAATTTTGTAGTAATCCAAAACAATGTATTTTACCTTAACTGGCGTAAAAACAAGTCAAGTATGTATTAAAACTTGGTCCCGTTGAGCTTATAAGTTGATAAGTTCGTATAAAAAATGTATATTTGGTTAAGTTATTACAAATGCTACAATTGTTTTAGTGTTTATTAATACATAGCATCATTTTTTGTTACCTTTTTTAATTGCGAAATAATCTTGGCATTTAAATGCCGGTTTTTATGACAATTATTAAACTATATACATGTATATGTATGTATATATATAGTCGCGGTAGTTTCTCAACCATTAAAACTATATTAAAAAAAACAAAAAGCTTTTAGTCTCAAGTCTTTCAGTGGAAAATCACTAATGTAAGTCAATTTATTTTTTACAGTTATTATATTAGTTTGTTTCTAACACTATTTTAAGGGATCATCGGTTGTTTACCATCAAAAACTGTTTCGGGAATTTAAAAACAAGTCAGTGTTTAATTTCATGGCTTCCCAGCAGAGTTGATCAGGCCTCACATCCCTTAAAAGACAAACAGATAAACGTTCCTTATACTAAATCTACGTTTTGTTCTATATAAATGTTTTGCTAACTTATATTAGTTATTGAAAAAAAAGAATTCCGTTGCCTGTGCTGTTCGTCTGTCTAATAAAATGTATCCGTTACTTACAAAAATGTTGCAGCATGTATGTTATATATATATATATATATACATATACATATGTACACATATATTTAAATATATATTTATATATATATTTATATATATATACATATATATGTACATATATATATATGTATATATAAATGTATATGTTTATATATATATATGTTTATATATGCATACATATATATATATATACATATATATATGTATATATAAATATATATATATATATATATATATAAATATATATATATATATATATATATATATATATATATATATATATATACATATGCGATCACGCTAACTATATGTGTGGTTCTAAGAATATTTAGCATGCTAATCAGTAGGTTACGAAAATAATGTTTGTCTTACTGTATATGTGTCGTAAGATTTTCTCGTATCTGGAATTCCAAGCTGAGTATTTTGACGGGTTCTGATTCTGTAAATTAATAGGTAACATATTCAAATTCACATTTTAGTTTGATTGCTAAGAAAAACTGTACAAATAAATAAACGATGTTATAAATAAGGTGAGCTGAGCAGAAATTATATATGATTCCTTGATTCCGATTAACTGTTCTTTACATCGCAGCTCTGAACATAGAGAAGTAGGTCTGATTCTATGCAATCACACTTTTACAAGATGAAATGGTTTACTATCGAGTCCTCCTTTC
Source organism: Sepiola atlantica (assembly GCA_963556195.1). Taxonomy (NCBI): domain Eukaryota; kingdom Metazoa; phylum Mollusca; class Cephalopoda; order Sepiida; family Sepiolidae; genus Sepiola; species Sepiola atlantica. The sequence continues at coordinate 226,493,677 of OY744515.1, read as the reverse complement.
ATTCCGACTCTTATGAGAAAATCTTGCCGAAATTACGAGGCAATTGACTGTCGAAGATGCAAATAAATTCTGCATTTGAAGTTTCGTTTTGATACATGCCATATTAACGAATAACAAGTGAATTCCGTTGGCGACGTTAATGATTACGCGATTTAATTTGGAAACATTTAAGGAAATAAATACAGGACTTATTTCAATATTGTGCTTTTACATGAGAAATTACGGGTCACTGCGTTGCATACAATTAGTCTGCGTTTACCATATACTCTCAAATAAGTGAGAATATAAATGCAAATCCGCATCACATATCGTGAAATGAAAACACCAAATAATTTTCAATCCGAACCAAAATAAAATTAAAACAAATGTGAGGAAAATACGTGAGTAAAAACTTTGCTTAAGTTACACATCCACGTACAAAAACAAAGATTAAAGAAATAAAACACATACGATAACAATGTAAATGAACAACTAAATAATGATACATTTGTAGATAGAATTACGAGAAAAGGTACGTGTTAAGTATAAGACTATAAACAATTAGAACACAAATCTGACAATAAGAAAGTTAGTTGATGTCTCTACGTTAGCAATCTGAGATATTTAATTGTACTTGGTTATACAATGTTATGTTTTTATCTTTAAGTTGTGTTTTGAGAAAGATATATTAAGTATTCGGATGCATGGCTTCTATAGACATAGATGCAGAAAATAGTAATTGACTACTGACTGACGCGTTGCGAGAATGTGTAGCAGCTATGCTGATCGTAAATGTGCAAACAGCGGAATTTATGAATGAATAGTTTCAGTAGTAATAGTACTAACTGCGTGTTGTAGTAAAAACTTAATAGAATCATTGTTTGTAAGAATTAAAAGGCTAATATAACATCAAGAAAACTGATCTAGAGTTGTATAGGCATGTAATTATTCTTCCGGTTTAATCGTAACACAAATGTTACGTAGCCCGTGTAAATAGCATCATTTTAATATCTCGCTGTAGTGTTATTGCACTTTTCTGGAAGCTGGTTATTTTTGATAATGTTATCAGATATATCTTAATTTTAATTCAGCATTCATGAAGGATGATAAGAGTGGACTGGAAACTAAGTGTAATAATGTAGTTGTTGTCAACGTGAGGTATCGAAAATCTATGGAATATTCGTATTTTTGGTTCGCAGTTTACGTATTGTGGTCAGTGAGTGTGAAGGTCTTAAGCACATTAAGTGTATGCCTTTTTTAAACAATCAAACAATACCTGCAATATAAGATACGTGATACTTTTCTTTTAAATAGATGTGAACTTCATGTATCTCAGCAATATGTTTTTTCCTGTGATTATCTAAAAACCCAGCTGCAGTTAGATAAGGAACTGTTCTGCGTTCACCGGTTGAGAATGCTATCTTTCCAAAACGTAATGTAGCCGAAGATATAAACTACATTTCTCGAGCCTAAAAAGTTAGTAAATTGGATGAGTTCCGATTAGATAATATCTTACATTTAGAAGTCTTGCTAAGATATTTTGGTTGATTACCAGAAATTACAATTAACCTATTGTTTTGCTACTTGCAATGTATTTCTAGTATTGTATGATATGGTTAGACACATTAATAATATACATATACAATTTTAAATGAAAACTACGTCTGTGTTGTGTGTGATGTATGTACAACATAATGAACTGAAGTGCAGGACAAATATATTATTAAAGTGTAGTTTAATAGAAATCACAATATCATATTTAGTAACGAAAACAAATGAGAACAATCGTAGCTAATCATTCGAAAATAGTATGATATAATTTTATTGTAAAAGTATACATTTTTATGTGTTCGTCTCAAATAAATGGTAGTTGATAATCAGTAGATTGCAAGACATTTGTTATTTAAAGCCGGAGTGTGTTGATAAGTTGTGATTTTACAAAGTTGGTATGTAACTGATTAACATTACTATTTGGGTTTTCTAGTTAAGAAACAAATGTATACCATTCAACTATTTTTATAAATGAGCTGATTGGAATACGAGAGAGGATTACTTCACTCCGAAATTAAGGTGTTTTGATAAAACTACGGATTCGGTTCAGAAAAAACGTATATAAACTAATTGACGATTAAGCAACAATACGTAAACGGTCAAGTATATTTTTTGTCAAACTCTTATTTATTGGCTCAGACCTGCTGGTAAATGATGATCGAAATGATGAGGTTATTACCCTTTTTAATACTGTAATTAACCCCAAACAACGTGTATTACTGCTGAAACGTAATGGGTTACTCTGATAGGGTTAATATTTATAGCAGTGAAATCTGTGGGTGGAGTTCAGCAGACACATCTTTAGTTACATTAAATTGAAATTGTTGAATGTTGGTACAGTCGGGGTAATAATAGCATAAACATCATTCTAAATGCAAGCGATCAATGGCATAAGGTAAGTAGGTTAGAATATATTCCGGCATTTGGGGACATTTAAAAGGTAGGGATGTTTATTTAACGCAGATCTCCTGGTATGGGATATTTTCCTTGAATGATGTACACGTGCACCAAGTTCATCAATGGATACTCCGTTGAAGTACTTGTAAAACAGGCCCAGTGATTCAAAATATGAAAAGGAGACATTGGCTCCAGCTTGGCAGAAAGTGCGGGACATATCAGTGGTACCGTGTATATAAGGTTTACCATGTTTTTCTTTTACACTCATGAAAGCCTACTTATTGATGCACAATCGAATATGTTGAAACAATAATTCATGCACGGGTGAAAGTTTGCTATATAGATATATAGGATACTAACATATGCGAAAAAATAAGGTGCGGGACTTTACATTTTTCGCAGAAGACATGTCAACATATTATATGTACGTATTGCAAGATATCTGACCGAGAAATAGCGTGCAAGTAATCTACACGTTACATTCTCAATTATATGCGATCGGCCGGTGCGAAATTTCAAATCATCCTATACTTGATGAATGAAAAGTAATTTATATTGGTAGAATTCTATATACATTTTCTCGTTTTTGAAAAACAATATTGTGACAATATACTAGCAACTCCTTTTAATGAGCATGATAGCGATTTGGAAGATAACCATGTTTCATATATACTTGCATGTACCTTACAATACTAAACGTCTTAGACACGTTTGTATTACAAATGTTTGTGAAAGCGTTTAGGAAACAATACGGAGATGATATGTACTTTTGCTTCCTTAAATATGTAATCGTGTTATGCTACGGTATATGGGAAATAAGATATATATACGTTTATCAAACCCCAGTAGATGTTAGTGTTCTTAAATAGTCGAAAGCATTTTTTAAAAAATCTATTCAACACCCTTAATTGACAAATAAAAATATTGACTGTGCAATTTACCACTATTAGAATCTTCCCTAATATAAAGTGAATCACCTGAGAATATGTACATCCAAGTAGTTACCCTTCACTATCACGAATATGTATGTTATATAGGTATTTAAATGAAAAACTAGTAAATTATGAACGCTATATTTACATTAGTTAAATATGCATATAATATTGATATGTATATACAGGGTGTTTCAAAAGTCTTGGGAACATAACGATTTTTAATAACTCAAAAACTATTAGGAGTTGAAAAATGAAATTGGTACCGTTGGAAAGGTTAAAGTTTCAGGTTTTGTGGGGAATCTTCAAAGTTGCTCAATATGAGCACCATTCGTCACCCGGCAGAAATCTAGTCGATAGTCCATTTCCTGCCAAACGCGTTCCAGCATCTTGACGTCAATGGTTCCCACAACTGCCGTTACTCGAGCCTTTAGTTCGTCAATATCTCTTGGAAGGGGCGGCACATAGACTTGTTGCTTGACAAAGCCCCAAAGAGAAAAAGTCACACGGGGTAAGATCTGGAGACCTAGGAGGCCAGGGCATTAGAACGTCATCACCTCGCCTAGATCTCCCAATCCATCTACCAGGCAGCCTTGTGTTAAGAAACTGCCTTACTCTAAGACTCCAGTGTGGTGGTGCACCATCTTGTTGAAAAATGAAGTCATCAGATTCTGCTTGTTCCAACTGAGCCATTAACCAGTCTTCCAGCATGTTGAGATAGGATTCACCAGTGATAGTTGCCTCTTCAAAGAAGAACGGTCCATAGACACCTTTCTTGGAAATTGCACAAAACACGTTCACTTTTGGTGAATCTCGCTCGTGCTCAAGAAGTTCATGAGGATTCTCAGTACCCCATATGCGAGTGTTATGCTTGTTAACTTTGCCATTCAGATGGAAGGTCGCCTCATCGCTAAAAACAAGCCAGTCATCAAAGCCGTTATCTTCCAACTTCTCTTGCATTGCAATGCAAAAGTCACGGCGAAGTGGCTTATCAGTGTCCTTCAACTTTTGGACCAACTTGAGCTTGTAATGTACCATTTGCAGTCGTTTCCTTAAGACACGCCAGACAGTTGCTGGAGCAAGCTGAAGTTCCCTGCTGGCTCTTCTCACTGATTTACGGGGGCTCCGCTGAAAGGCTGTCCGAACTTGCTCAACTGCATCTTCTGAAGTTGAAGGGCGACCTGTTCGCTTACTTGGGCACAAACACCCATCTTTCACAAATTTAGCATGCCATCTGACAATGGGTTTCCTTTCAGGGGCTTCTTTTTTTAAATTTCCTGCGAAATGCACGCTAAACACATGTCAACGATTCAGTATTTGCAAATTGGAGGACGCAAAATGCCTTGTCTTGTTTAGAGAACGCCATTACTGCACCTGGAAAGATAACACGAAAATCATTAGTATGACCAGAAACTTGATTAAGCAAGCTTTAAAATGGCACCAGTTTCATTTTTCTACCTGGAATAGTTCATGAGATATACGCATTTATAATGTTCCCAAGACTTTTGAAACACCCTGTATATATATATATATATATATATATATATATATATATATATATATATATATATATATATATATATATATATATAAAGGAGAAGTAGGTTTAACCTTAAAGTGTGAACTTAAGATTTCTGATGAAGGAACTCTGATAACGAAATTCTACAGGAAGGCAGCTAATAGAAAAATCTTTGTTCATTACAAGTCGGTCCTCCCTCTAAGAGCCAAAATAGGATATGCGATGCATAGAATAACACACATCCGGGGCAAGTGTAGTGTATTGGTAGACAAAACCGCATGCACTATACAATTCCATCAGGTGCTCGACTTGAATGGATACCCCAACACAACCATCAGACACCTGGATAAACCTAAAAACGGATAGGACGCGTTACAGCCAACACCTGCTTCTTTAAACTGCCTCATATCGGTGATACAATCACAACCGCAATCCGCAAGTCCATTAGAAGAGAGGGCTTTAAGATACGGCTTGCCCACTCGTGTGCACTACTAAGGAAGCAGCTAGCTACGTGCAAACACCAAAATAACCCAACACATTTCACCCAAGCTAACTGTCCAATAAATACCACGGACATTTGTCACCGCATATATACAGTGTACAGATTAGAATGCACCATATGCAACAAACTTTACATAGGTAAACCATGAGACCCTTGCATATCAGGATTAAGGAGCATACATAGACACAAGCATCATCATTATTCAAACACCTTAACACATGCAAAAACACTAACAGACTAATCACAGTTAACATCTTGGCCACGGAGAGGGACATTGTAAATCCTCGAATAAAAGAAGCTCTATTTATCTTTAGCTTAGGACCTGGACTTAATAGTAGGCTAAACCGAATTCCTCATTTATAATATGATATATAATATAGTATCTCTCGTATTTAACCTCAGCCCACACACATCGCATTCACACAGTTCTAAATAAACTTGAATCAGTTTAAATACATAGATTAAAAATCATCAGTAAAACAATACACATGGTATATGGATCTACAATTACTCCCTTCATATTTGACTCCGCTAATGAGGTGTTATATATTTATATTGCAGGCCACCTTTACATTCACTGTTATATGCAATATTACAGCATTGTTCTTAAGATTAATAAATTATGTAGTAAGTATATACATACATTAAAATAAACAAACATTAATAGAATGGCACACCTAGTGTGTAGATACACATTTCATCTTCTTCCTCTACATGATATTGAATGTACCCCTACATAAACTCTATACATAAAAAGAGAAAATAATAATCTTTTAAAATAGGGAAATAAAAATAAAATGAAAAAAAATATATATATTTATGAAAAAAAATATTAATACTAAAATACATTAAGTAATATATATACATATATATATATATATATATATATATATATATATATATATTTATAAAAATAAATAGGTAAATTTATACTAATAATAATACAATAAATCAAGACACAAATATATTATAAATATATAAATTATAAAAAATAAAAAATACAAAATAAATGTAATGATAGAAAAATAGAATAGATTAAGAAATGTTACTGTATGAATTCACTGTTACCCTTCTTCAATTGAATGATATATATTCAAAAGTAAGGTAAACGATTTGGAAATTTCAAATAGTTGTTGGAAATGGTGTAAAATGATTATATATTGCAGATTTATTATTTAGTTTTATATTTGTATGTATAAGGGAGATAATTCATTACTATTTAGCAAGAATTGTCCCACTTTCTCTAAAGGAAAAGAAAATAAGCTAAATTTCATTTTTTCTTTAAATCGTTAGTTAATTAAACTATGAATTTTTATAACATTTTACTAAAATCATAACAGCATGAAATAGTTTCAGATTAACAAGCCAAGTATAATATTTAAAATATATTAAACTATAAATGAGAAATTAGTTCCGTTGATTTAATTTACTGCGTGCCACACACAATCTGGCATGTGTATAACTCAAGGCATATTAGACCGTGAATCATGAACAGAAATTTGAAAACATTTTTTTTTAAATAAATAAATTACAAAAAAGTAAATATTGTTAGAATAAAATTAAATAACAATAGTATATATAAAAAATAAATAAATAAATATTAGTAAGAAAAATAATTGAACACCGCTCTTGGCTGTTATCTCCACTAACACACTAACTCAATTATTGAATCGTTCTGAAAACAGGAAGAACTCATTTGTTGAATCGTTCTGAAAAGGACACTAACTGATTTATTGATTCGTTCTGAAAACGAGAAGATATCATTTGTTGAATCATTCTGAAAAGGACACTACCTCATTTGTTCATTCGTTCTAAAAAGGGCATGTCCTTATTTGTTAATTCGTTCTGTAAGGGGAATAACTCATTTGTTCAATCGTTCTGAAAAGGATATGAACTCATTTGTTGAATCGTTCTGAAAATAGAAATAACTGTTATATTATTAGAAATGGTATGAACACCCTAACCCCAGTTATTTGTAAAAAATAGTAACTTTAAGTTAACGGCTGGTTGATATGCCGTAAGCCAGATATGCCAAGTCATGATTCTTAATGAATGTAATGAACAAGATGACCGACTGTGCGTTGAGACTCATGAACTATCGAATGCATTTCAACAATCTTGTCATGCAAATACAATGCGATTCACATGTAAAACTAAGCTATAATGTATATATATATATATATATATATATATATATATATATATTAATTAAATGCCATAAGAACATGAGATAGTAATCAGATGTTATTAAGGTTCAAAAACAAGGAGTCGCATTGCTTCCTTAACTCATGAGTTTTCAAAGAATATCGTTTCAGAAAGCTATCACCGCAATAAAATCACTTTATTGAAATTGTTTAAAACTTTATGACTTGGATGAACTGTATAAGTTTAACAATAAAGTGTGTTTTGGCCAATATATTTAATGTTTTATATACTTTCATATACTTTTATTTATATCTATATATATTTAAATACTCTCAACTCTTATGTTATTACCTGCAGTAATATCAGTGCGGCAATGGTTTTCTCAGGAGAAGATTTTCTTTGAAAACTCATGAGT
>OY744515.1:226468237-226480737 GCA_963556195.1 Sepiola atlantica | reverse complement strand
AATAAATAAACAAATAAATAAAATACAAAAAGTAAACAAAAACTTAACAATTTAAAAATTAAAAGTAAAATAGAAATAAAAGGAACCACGTGTTAAAATAAATTCACCCATTACATTGACACAACTAAGGTAACCGGATATAGGCACATCTATTTATAACAGAACAATAGAACAGGATATAGGGAATACCACCAACAAAGCCTTTGTTCACGGGAGGTCAATCGATTGGCTGAGAGAACAACTAAGAATCTGATTGGTTAAATTGCAAGCCGTGTATATAATGTTGGGATTTTTTCCGCTGAAAATGGAGGACGAAGCCTCAAGTCCGCTGGAAGAGAACTTGGCGGCAATGTACGGGACAGGACAAGAAGAGAGAAGACAAACAACGTATATATATTGAGAAGGATATTTATATAAAAAGAGGGGGAAAAAGAAGAGAAAAAAGAGTTGTTTGCAAAAGAAGTGTCTTTTGAGGACTCACTGAAATGCCAGTCATCCTTTAACAGAATTCCTTCAGGTCACACTGGATTGTCCTTGTAAGTGGCTTCTTTAGGCAGAAAAAGGGGACTGTGCACACGCAAGGTGTGAAAGAATGAAGGCTCCCGGAACGGGTGGATTAGCCTAAAATGTTCGAAAGGGCCTTATCATTTAGGCTATATGTGCGTAAACGTACGCTAAAAAAGTGGGAGCCCGACGCAGCTAAAGGCAAACCGGTGTTCCCTGCTGGGCTGCTGGAATCATAGAGGCCGAGGTTTTCAAATCGGCGCTCTCCAGTGTTTTCTGCTGTGAATAAAACAGTGGTCTGCGATTGGCTGACTTTCATCCAATCACAGGGCACTTATAATTTACTCCGCTTAATAATTCAAATAATAAAAATACCCGGCAAACATAACTCCATGGAGTTTAGCCTGAAGATTCCCCCGGGGCTAAAACGCGGGAGCCTATGTGTAGCCAAATTGTCATGAATATATTTTCATAGCTTACTACATATATATATATATATATATATATATATATATATATATATATATATATATATATATATATACAGAGAGAGAGAGAGAGTACTCCGACGTAATGGGAAATGAAAAAGGAAAAAATACAAAATGTTTTTATGTACTCATCAACATTCGTCTTTATTTGTAAGACTTTCTCAGGATGATAATTTTAAGAAAAATGTCATTCAAGTACATAGAAATATGTGGTTGGGATGATGGGTTGATGAGAATAAGTAGTAGCCACTACTGGGAGCGCAGGATCAAGGTCCAGGTTGAGGGAAGTCGGCGGCAGAGAGTGGAATGAATGTGGATGGCTGTGAGTGAAAAAGGATAGGGGTGGGAGCTTTAGCCCCTCAACATTAATGCTACACCTACCAACGACAAAGCTTCAGTACCCCCTCTTCTCTCTCCCGCCCAAAGACAAATCAACTAACACTCCCACTCCTTCCTTTTTCACTCACAGCCACCCACATTCGTTTACCTCTCTGCCACTGACTTAAACACAATACGCGGGAATTTTTAGTTTAGTCCCATTCAAGTTCAATGCCCAAACAGTATTTTTGAGCCGGTATCTTGTGTAACCAAACCCGTCTTTTTCACTTAGGGTTTCTAATCGTCTTATAGTGATGCCTAGATTCACTTAAGAAACATCCATTTTAACAAATTAAGAGTAAAATATGTGTCCTGACATCATGATATCGTCCTAAGACTGGTATTCTGACTATACAAAATAAAGGTCAATATATTTTTTTTCATTAAACACTATGAAGTGCATGAGGTTTACAGGTACTTCCGTCACAAATATAAAAATAAATTTTAAAGTAGAAAGCTAATTATAGTAAGAAGTATTTCTAAAAAGACATACTTGAATACTATAACTGGTACACAGCGTAAATTACACCGGATGTAGACTGACACAAATTGCTCTCGTTATCTTATTTGAATATTTTGAAATATGAGTCTACACGTAATATTATAAGTAATACTATCCAATGAACACGTGCAAATAACTACAATTTGTCTCTAGACAGGCTTAACATATTTAATTTTGAGCTGGTGGATTTTATGCTTGATTGATGTATGTAATAAGTAATGCGCAATTAAAAGTAAATAGGAATAAAAATATGAAATATACCAATCAATTCATATAGTAATATATTTCCAAACAAAAGTACGTATAGAAATAAACCAACTGTAGCGTATATGAAATCTCTCTCTCTCACTATATATATATATATATACATATATATATATATATATATATATATATATATATATATATATATATATATATATATATATATATATATTAAATGGAAAACTAAAAGCTCGCTTTTAGGAAAAGTAAAACCTATTGTGATAAGTATACAACTCAATATACTGGATAGAGAAGATAGATAGGTAGAAGGATGAAAAGGAATTAGAAAAGCGACGGAGGCAGATGTTTTTCTATTCAGTTGTTAAATGACAGGCATATTCCGCAACAAAGCAATTTATTCTATTATGTTTTTCCTTAAGCAAGGATTTAAAAGATCAAAATCTTATCATCAGAGGAAATTGCTGGGATAGATAAGTTGGCAAAGGAAAAGACTTAAAGTCAACTACTAATAGGCATAATTTTATAGAGTGAAGAAATAATTGCAAGGCCGTGATAGGCGAAGCGAATTGAAGGTATAATGAGTTAACAAAAAAAAACGCATCCAGTCACAGAAACTAGGTACTCGCGATTTCTGGAAAATCTACAATAGTGTAGTGAATAAATGTCAATCTACGATTCCCCCACTTTCAAACCACAATGATGTCGTTTGCACGGCCACTGATGAGGCTGAACTACTTTCACATCGTTTCGCTTCTAACTCTACTTTAGACTCAGATAGCCTCCTCTCCCTGAATTACCTTTGCGGACCGAAGCTACACTTGATAACCTGGTCATCACCCCGTCCCAGGTCAGAGACATCATAAAAAAACTTTGACAGCTCTAAAGCTTGTGGGCCTGATCTTATACCTGTAATAGTAATAATGAAATGCTCTGCTGAACTGGCCCCTGACTTTCCAAACTCTACAATAAATGCCTAGCCGAATTTTGCTTCCCCGATAGCTGGAAAATTGCCTCTGTGGTACCAGTCTACAAGAGTTCTGGGAATAGAACCGACCCTCAGAACTACCGCCCAATCAGCCTACTGCCGATCTTTGCTAAAATCTTTGAATCCTTAATCAATCTAGCGATAGTACGGCACTTAGTTAATGCTAAACTTCTATTTGACCGCCAGTATGGATTTAGACAAGCACGATCTACTGCAGACATTCTAACGGTCATCTCTGAACGCATGTATCATACACTCGACACGGCTAGGGATGTAGCGCTTGATACATCCAAGGCCTTTGACGAGGTATGACATAAAGGGCTTCTGAAAATACGCTCATACGGTATTACTGGGCAACTACTTAATATAATTAGATCCTTCCTAAACAAAGGAAAAATCTAGGTTGTCCTCGATGGCCGTTCAACTAAACTACATGGCATACATGCTGGTGTGCCCCAAGGATCTATTCTTGGACCTTTGTTGTTCCTGATCTATATAAACGATCTCCCTGATGACATAGTGTCTGAGATTGGTTTATTTGCTGACGACACCACGCTTTACTCTCGCCATGTTGGCAAAACAGACGCGATCATATTATATGCAATGGATGAATCTTTAGAAAATGACCTCCAGGCTGTAGTGGATTGGGGCCATAAATGGTTGGTATTTTTTAATGCCGCAAAGACTAAGCGCCTTTCCTTCAACAACTAAAAGAAACCTCTCCAACCACCGATTGTCATGGCAAATAACACCCTAACTGAGAGTTCATCATTCAAACTCATTGGCCTAACCTTCACAGGTAACATGAATTGGAACACATACATTGAAGACATTGCCAAGGCTGCCGCAAAGAAGGTTGGCTCCCTCTACCGTGCTAGTAGACTCCTTACACCTGACATTATCCTGTATCTCTACAAAGCCATCATTCGCCCATGCATGGTGTATTGTTACCACATCTGGACTGGTGCATCATCTACTAGTCTCTCCCTCCTTGGCAAAGTCCAAAAAAGAGTCGTCAACCTAATAGGTCCCTCACTGTCAGCTAAGCTCCAGTCTAAGTCCCATCGCCGCAATGTAGCATCCTTATGTTTGTTTTACAAATACTTCAATGGATTATGCTCCGATGAGTTGGCGACTCTGGTGGCCCCTCGACGTAAATTCACTAGACTAACTCGACATTCTACTAAATCTCATTCATTCACTGTGGAGGTCCCCAGATGCCGGAGAGCATTCTACTCAAATAGCTTCTTTCCTCGTGTTGCTGGTCTCTGAAACTCCCTCCCTGTCCCCTGTTTCCCCGACAGTACTGGCATGCAAAAATTTAGAACTAATGTAAACAGACATCTCGCTGCTCAGATCCCAATTTAAGCTGAACCACCAATCCTTCTCCCCTTTTCCTTTTTCTCAGTAGCCCTTTACGTTTACAGTGGCGGCCTGCTTTGTTTGGGGTGAATCATGTAAAAAAATAAAAAATAAATGACAAATTTTGAAAAATTAAAATAAAGATTGTTGGGGGAAAAACACAAAATACAGATTGGGGGGGGGGGCAAAAACACATACATTGCATTGAACAACTGAATTGAAAAATGATCTGCCTCCGTCATTTTTCTGATTCCTTTTCATCCTTCTACCTATATATATATATATATATACACACACATATATATATATATATATATATATATATATATATATATATATATATATATATAAATTAGTTGTAGAATATGAAACGTACAATTTTCGTGATTCTAAAACGTTTGATAGTAAAATGATGATTTTATTAAACATTTCAAAGACCACCTAAGTTTTTCTGATTCAAAATAAGAAGTTATACACGATTTACTGACTAAATTCTAATATTTCCGTCAACGTTCGTTTACGTCACATTTTCCATCGAAAAACTCTCAAGATATTGCTAAAAAGTAGTTGATAAAAACAGTATATTAATAGTTACGACAAATTGCCATAAGTCCTAGACCATTCATCCGAATCTATTAAAAAAGAGAGATGTGTGCGAAGATATTTTTAACACAAAGATATTAATTAAAATGTTTCCAATTACAAGTGGTTTTCTTATCTTACATCTTTGGTGTTTAAACTAACTTACCCAACGGCGCACTAGTTGATATACCACATATATATATATATATATATATATATATATATATATATATATATATATATATATATATATATGTGTGTATGTTGGTGTGTGTGTATGAGTGTGTGTAAAAAAATGTTTAGTTTAATAATAATGACTTTAGTTATACTAGTAAGAGATTGTATACCACATTTCATTGTTATAAACATAACATATTAGTGTATCCAGGGGAGCAATATAAAGTGCAAGTGTGTATAATATATGCATATATAAACACACAAATCGAAATAGACATACATATATATATATATATATATACATATATATATATATATATATATATACATATATATGTGTATATATACATATGTATATATATATAGACACATACATATATATACACAAATATATATATGTATATATATACATATGTATATATACATATATATATATACATATATATATATATATATATATATATATATATATATATATATATATATATATATATATATATATAGATATTCATACTACACTTAGGACACCTCAAACAAGGCAAGTTTCCTCTGTGACGTGAGGGGCAACTTATAATAAGGGTGAAAGTTTTGAGGGTTAGTTTAAATTAGACGTTGTACAGCGAGTTGTTTATCATATTAGTTTTACATTTCTGCGGAGAAACGGGGAGAAAGGAGGGAGTACTTAGAGCCTACAGCTCGAGGAAAAAAGCTAATATTGTAGCAGGTGCTTTAGCATGTCGGGGTGTCCACAAAATATTCATGTGACTTAGAAGATTGTCGGGTGTGTTAGGTTATGTACGTCGAGGGGACACCAACGCAGCAAAATCATCGGAGCACATCCGATTAAATAACCTGTAAACCAAGTGCAAGAATGGAGCTTTTCGGCTATTGCACAATTGCTGGAGCTTTGCTGATAGTGAGAGACCTATTACATTATCGACATGTGTTTGACCTTGTGCAAAAAGATATACTTGTGTATAGTGCACCAGCCTAGATTTAACCTCAATACTCCATGTATAAGCGGAGGGGGGGGGGGGCTTTGTAGAGATATATGATAATATCAGGTGTGAGAAGTCATCTAGTAGATGGAGCTCACTTTCTTGCCAGCTACTTTGGCAATGTCTTCTATGTATTTGCTCAACTTAATGTTACCTGTGAATGTTAGGGCAATGTAGTTTAACGTTGTACCTTCAGGTAAGGTGATATTTGGTATGGCAATCGGTTGTTAAAGATGTTTCCTCTAGTTGTTTAAAGAAACATATATTTGTCTTAGCAGCATAAAATTATACCATCCTGAAGGTCACTTCAGCTATTGGTTCAGCTATTGAATCGAATATGTGCACGTCAGTTGATCAACATGAAGAGAGTAGAGCGTTGGGTCGTCAGACAAAAATATACACATTTCAGACACACTATCATCAGGGATGGTCGTTTATGAAAAGTAAAATGATACGTCTGCACGTATGTAATGTTGTTAGAATGAACGGTCATCGATGACAACCTGGATCATTATTTAGATAAAAAGAATCTAACAATATTAAATACTCGCCCAGATATACTTCATGAAATTATTTTTTTATGACAATACTTTTGTGCCAGAAATTGTGAAATACTTTTTATATATAAAGCGCAACAGCTTGTTTATTGTATTGTATAGGCTTTAACATATGACCGTTAGAATATCCGCAGTAGAAGCTTATGTCAAAACTAATGCGGATTGTCAGATAGATTTTCAGCCATACCGCAGTAGAAGCTATTAGGATGACAATAGAGCACACGTAATAAGACACATATAAAATAACAACATAGATAATGAACCGAAATAAATGATATGACTTAAAATTAGTAGGAAATACCTGTCATCTCTAAAGAATAGAAAAGTAAACGTAGCTTAACTATAGCGAATCTATTCAAGTTAACAGGGTCATGTTTTGACAGAATTATTCATAGGAGGCATCCCCCCGGTAAAGGCGCCTCTGGCAGTAAGAAATAAAATGTGCATATCTATATATATATATATATATATATATATATATATATATATGCACATTTTATTGCTTACTGCCAGAGGCGCCGTTAACGGGGGGGGGGGTGCCTCCCCTTTTTGGGCTGGAGTAAGTTTATCGCTTACTGTATAAGTCGCCCCTACCGGAGTATGCCGACGGGGCGGCCCAGGCCTTTTTTGTAGGCAAGAGTGCTCATCTTCTCGGGCTCTGCCTTTTCAAATCTTACTTTCCCGACCGTGTGTCACATCATACCTTGTGGGAGGAAGATAAATAACACGGCTTCTTGGCCTTTTGGCCAAGATCAAGGTGTAGTATATGTTCCGATGGTTACTACACCCTAAAGACTGGAATCGCCTTGGCTCTCGAGTCTGTGTTTCGCCGGTCTGTGGGTGTGTCCTGTGCAGTTCTAGGAGGTCCACCCTCCCAGGCGTTGCCTCCTCTCGTTGGGGTGGGCTAAGTTTATTGCGTACTCCAACCGGGGAATGCCGACGGGGCTGCTCAGGAATATTTTGTAAGTCACAGGGTTCACCTTCCTGGGCGCTGGTTTTTAAAATCCGACTTTCCCGACTTCGTGTAACATATTCTAGCTGTCGGACGGAATTGGATATCGCCTTCTGAAGACGGTCGAGGGACCGTAAACCGTAGAGGAATGGCCCACGATTCAACGTTCGGTGCCATTCTTTACCAATTAACCCCAGTAAAGGGACGAATCGCTCGCCCCCGTCGAGAAATTCACAAAAAAGATAGTGAAGTGAGAAAACTCCGTGGTCTTTCACGATGTAAGGAAAGGAAGTCAACATCTTAGAAGCACGGATTATAATGTATTAAAGTTAAATATTGTAAAATCAAGCAATTGTGCAATTTTAAATGAAAAATTCATTTATTTAATTTTTTTTCGCGAATTTTCGTTGTAAAAACAACCTTGTCAAGCGAGACTGTTCATAGTGTTTTTTTTCTTCTTTTCTTCCTCATCATACTGGTGGTATTAGCCCTGAGGGGTCGAAAATACGTCACGTTCTTACGAAGTTATGTATATATATATATATATAGAGAGAGAGAGAGAGAGAGAGAGAGAGAGAGACAGAGAGAGAGAGAGAGAATGAGAGAGAGAGGAGAGTATTACCCACATATTGGGGTGTCGCCGTCTACGGCTCATCTTATTGAAGTTCGGTACAGGTAGCCACTTGGATAAGGCAAAGATTGCGAACCCCCTTTCCGTGGATAATTATATATATATATATATATATATATATATATATATATATATATATATATATATGAACACTTAGGTGCTGACTCTTTTCTCACATATATATTCATTCAGATACTCATGAAACACACACTAGGAATCAAAACTTTTTAACCACACATAACATTTACAAATCAACACAATTTACACATTTTATAAACCATTAAAATCATTTTTCATTCCTTTTCATGCTAACACCTTAGTCCGCAGCTCACTTCTACACATTCTTTCAAACACACTTATATGTACACATGCCTTGCATAACCACCTGGTCAATACTCCACTCTTTCTCCCTACTAAACTCCGGCTTAAAAAAAAAAAATCACACCTGACCACAACAGAACTGTAACGTCTGCCTTATCACCTCTCTCATCCTGTTGAGTATTTCATTCACAAACTTACCCCCATTTTCAAGTTATCTTCATTTCTTCAAATCTTATTCTTAAAATATGATATCACCTACATGCTAAACACACTGAGTTTCCACCTTCGCTCCTCTTTCTCCAGCCTCTTAAAATCAATGCCACACCTAACCACGACAAAAATCGCAGTCTCCACTATATTCATTCCCACACTGAGGCAAGTTACAACTATATTCTCACACTTCCCTATTTCACTGCTACCTTAATGGTACCCGCTCAATCCTTTCTATATTAATTTCCTTCTGCGCCACCACTGACTTCTCACAGCCTGGACTCTCCTCAAACGCTCATACTAGCCACGGATACTACTTTCCTTTATCTCTCCATCATGTCAACTCAAAACTTCGATGTACTTGCATGACTCTTTTTATTAAATTATCATTCTGGTGAAGTCTAATAATAAAAACAAAACGTCGATGAATAAATATGAAAAATGTCTCTTAGTTTTTTATTTATTTTTCATTTCCCATTACGTCGGATTACTATATATATATATATATATATATATATATATATATATATATATAAAGTGGTGTACTAAAAGCGAACTTTTAGGAAAAGTAAAACCTATTGTGAAGAGTATACAGTTAAATATCCAGGATAGAGCAGGTAGAATGAAGAAGAATGGAAAGGAATTAGAGAAGCAAAAGCCAAATCATAATTCAATTCAATTGCTTAGTCTTAACCGCATTCACTCTCCGCACCCCTTCTCCTTCTTCGCACCCGTTCTTCTCTTCCCCTACACACCCCTCACTCATTCCCTCCCTGCCTACTGGTCGCACAAGAGTGTATGCCTTTGCTCATTTTCAAGCCGGCTTTCGCTTCGGGCTAACTTTATAATTTTTTCGCTACATTTTTTCCCATTTTAAAGCATTTTCTCTGACATCTCTGCCCAGGAAGTATTGTTAATGGCGAATATTTTCCACCTCACTCTCTTCTGAGCCTGCCTGCCTGCACTTATTGGACATTTTACCCTTTGGATTTTCTATTTTCGCCGCACCTGAAGTTGTGGCTTCTTGGAATTTTACTTTGATACCTCTCTCACAACCTTTCGGGCCTTTTAACGACCTACCTATCTACATCTCATTCGGGCAGAATTTTGCCCTGTGTTTCTTCCCCCTACAACTTTTATTTTATTTTTTCAAATTTTAAATCTTGGCCTTTGCCAACTTATCTATCCCAGCGACTTCCTCTGATGATAAGATTTTGATCTTTGAAAAGCCTGGCTTAAGGAAAATTTAACTTGAATAAATTGCCTTTTTTTCGGAATATACCTTGCTCTGAGCAATTGAATTGAATTATGATTTGGCTTTTGCTTCTCTAATTCCTTTCCATTCTTCTTCATATATATATATATATATATATATATATATATATATATATATATATATATATGCACACATGAAGAAATAGAGATATGTGCGAATGAGAAATGTATTCATCTTCGATTTGTAAAACCAGATATGCACCTTAAATGACCACGAATACAATTCTCACGATAATCGATCAATTAGACTAATTTAACTATCTAAGTAAACAACATCTTGGTTTAAATCATGCCTAATCTTAAAGTAACAAAATCGTATACCCCGTCGCAATCCTCCGACGAGGTAACTAATAGGTTACTTAACCTAAAGCCAAGTCTACTTAAACTCTGAGCTTAATCACTTTCGGCATAAATCATTATTATCAGTCTATCTCCCTTAACCTACTAAACAAAACATTAATCTTCGCTAAGAATAATCTAGACATCACAGACTGATATTAAACAAGTAATTTTGGTCAGAAGATCCTTATTAATATTTGACAATAAATTCTGGATTTGGAAAGATACTCTTAATTATTTCGATAGTACTATAGGGATCGTATTTTTCCAAACTTCATGCCCTGTTGGTTAGTGCTCATTTAGAGTATTACAATTCGACTTCGGGCATTTGCACACTGAATTATACAAAGACAACGCGCGTTTTATCAAGGGCAATAAAACAACACCATTACAAATCCGCACAACTTGTTTAAAACAACTTTCGATTAACTATTACTGTAGAACATGAGATAAGAATATGTCATTTCTTTGACCGAACATTAGACCCAAACTCCGAAACCTTTAGCCCCTATCATAAACCAAACTTAACCCTCTTCTACGTGCATAAGCTGTCTAACAACCCAACATCTATAATGTATCAAATAGTCGTCTCAGTTTCTAATATAATTTTAAAACTATCTGCTGATAAATATTCAAACACAATTGTAACTTTTACAATACCGCACTGCTCAATTCGGACAACAATGATGCAATTAAATACCAAAAAGGTCCCTTTCATCCAGGAAAATAAACGTTTAAGTGTAATCGCACACACCATAACAATAGGGGATAGACAACACGTAAATACAACATTATCGACGAAAACCAAAAAATATGTACATAGGCCCACAAAAACCATAAATATTGACATACAAATACTCTTCAAAATAATAGACACCATGTTAAAGCACTTGCATAGATACAGCACTATTTTCAAGAAAACCTCGACTAAAATTTATTACTTAACAATGTCCAGTATAACGCAAACAATCAACACATCTAATAACAAATACATTTATTCTGCTAAGCAACCAGCGCCTATAATACCCTCTTATAATAATGGTATCTGCCAGATACCCAGAAAAGGTCACGGTAAACCGCAATTGCATCCAAACTGACGTCATACACGCATGTATTGTAAAACAATTCTCACAAAATACTTTTATGCAAACTAACACCAGAATAAAGAAAAATGTCCGTCACCATATAGATCTCCACATCCGCCACTCCCTGTACTAAACGACATCCTAAATAACATGCCTTCCACTAACCGATAACCCCTCACTAACCTTGATATTTACCCTCAAACTCTAATACTTCTCTACCTAACAATTCCTACTTAATTTTAGCTCAGAGCTTAGGCATGCCCAGCCAAACTACTCCCGATGCCACAAATAACACAAATACCACAACAACACCCCCATACAAAATACACACTTACATTTGGGTCTAGTGCCTTCCCCATCAAGACCAGAATCTCCAGCCACATCTACTCCTTCACACACAATAACAATAATACAACTGCCACTTCTCTATCAAATTTAATAACAAACTTTAATTGTAATAACACTTCCTACTCCCTACATTGGTAAATATTTAAAAAAAAGTATAGATCCACACTCCAGGGCCCGCTTTCTGGTGACTATGTATATCAGCCACAGTTATGATAGCTACTGCAGCTAAAATCACAAATATGATACAATCTAAAAACGAACCGATTTGAAATTATAGGCACAAGCAAAAATGTTAATAGATAAATTTAATTACACCCTATAACACCCCTCCTTCCAACGAGAAATAACTCTTATATTAGACTTATTCTTTAATTTTACAATTTGTTAACTAATCTACTCTTCACCTTTTAAACTTTCCAACTAATCATCCCGATAACATAGCATAGTTTCCCCATCGCACCGAATAACTTTATTAACCCATAATACCTAACACAAATTGAGTACTAACACCACTCTTCTCAACTAATCCTTAACCTCCTCTACTCCAACACTCTATCTCCTTTACGCATTTTTCATTATTA
>OY744515.1:226445737-226465737 GCA_963556195.1 Sepiola atlantica | reverse complement strand
GCTGCTTTTCCTTGGCTGGTGCAGCAACTAGTTGCTCTCTTTTTGTATCGTTAACATGGTTATAAAAATATTCTATAACATTATAGGTCCGGCGTTGTCTAGAAATCTTAAGCCTTTTTCTATCAATGCAATGTTGAATCTATGTGCTTGTTTTATAAGTATTTCAACATAATGTCCTCTTGATTTGCCACCCTCCTTCTTTTTCAGAATGCAGGAATTTAAATGTAATGTGAATAAACACCTCGCTGCACAAATCCCCACTAAGGATGTTCCTTATAAATGTGGCTCCTAATTAACAGTAGTTGCAATATGCTATGTTTGTGATATAAAATGTACTTTTCTTTTGAAAAATACACTACAGCGTTCTCATATTCAATATTTTTTAACCAACTGGCATTAGTAGCAGACGGACAGACCTATCTCTAAGAAGTAGCAGATGAATCTCGATTTGGAAAGATAAGTAAAAAAGACTAACATAATAATTTATTTCTTTGAAAAGGGTGAATACCCCTGAAAGTTCAGCTTTAAACTAGATAATTTATTAAAAAAACAGTCATGTTGATTACTTCTTTTAAAGTTTATTAGATACCATACGGATAAAATCAATGTTTTTAAAATATGATAACTTCTCTATTATAAAAACGTCAAAGTTGAGCACGCTTTTTTAATATCATCACGCTATGATTTTTTTAATAAAAATGTATTTGTATCCATTAATTAGATATTCTGAGTTGCAAATAAGTACAGCTCTTATATATACACCTATTATGATGCTATGGAGTGAGTATTGACCGTTGTGTCCTACAAAAAATGATCATATCTATTACTACTCACACCATAATTAATTCATAAGAAATACCATGACAATAGATCTATACCTTAGAGTTATACGTATTTGCAGTCCATTAAGATTACTCAAAATACTACCGATCACTAATACACGCATTGTTTAGTCAGATAATATTTTTGTATTCATATATCTATACTAAACATTAGAAAATGCTTTCTACACCACTATTGTTAATATTTCATCTATATTAAAAAAATGGACATGTGTAACACATCTTATTTCCATTGACTCAGTTTTGTTTCGTTTTAATCAGTTGCTCCAACATCTGAATGAGAATATGCTTATTTTGCAAATATCTACTTAAGCAATATTTGGAATCTCACAGAAACCACTTCAAGAAAATACTGAAACAAAACAATTTTTCTGGCAATTGATCAAATTTCATACTTTCCAGAATCCATCTCCATTGCAGTTTCCCATTTTTCCTGGCTCTATCTATTCTCAATAGTCTGTTTTTACTTGGCACTTAAAATTAACGCCAGTAGCGTTGGGCTTTGGCCCAGCTCTCCCTTTAATTTATTATATGAGAAAGGACTCCGGAGAATCCCTTTGTTGACAGAGTTCCGTGCCCCTAAGTTACAATTACATATTCTCTCTCCTCATTCTGACATTAGTCTTCTTGGCAAGGTCCATAGTCATCAATTATACTCTTTACATTTCTCTTAAGAATGGTGGGTGGGAGATATTCCAGTAGAGAAAGAGATTCTATATCTTCTCAAGTTGAATGATCATAAACATTTTATTTTTATTTTTTGTATCTTTAACTTTTATGTTACCGAATTGATCCAACTGAAATATTAGTAATTCTTTATTTTATAACACATCTGCTCTTATTTTATTTAGAATTTCTTCGGTTGCATGATATATTAACTTCATTAGTTAGAGGAAAAACATATATAAAGACACTGGTTATGAGTTAATCATCGTAATTGCATCTGGTTTATGCTGAACCTTTAACTATATAGCGATGTGATATAAAACGGTATCATTTCTTACGGGGTGTGCACATTGCAAGCATACATTTCTTCGCGTCATTCTTTGTTCTGTGTTTGTTGTTTCATAATGTTTAAATTGCTCCGTTTGGAATAATTTATTTAAAAATAAGTTGAGTTATTGCACTGGGCAAGTAATTTTTTTTGGATGCGAGAAAGAAGGTTTAGTCTATTGCTCATTCGACTTTTTACGCTTAAATTATTTTGAGATGCGACAAATACGTGTAATTGTTAGGTGCGTTCCGTCAATGTGTATTGATGATAACTATACACATGTTGTGGACTTATGTTCAAAATGCCCGCGTATGTTTGCTTTTTTTCATACGAATTTCTAAAAATGTATACTAAATACAAGTAGTATTGGTTTAAAGAATGTTCTCCTTTTATTACTCTCTTCAACTTCGTTTTGTTTACTATTACAAGTGTCTCTCAACAATCTTATGCTCATCTTAGATTATATTTTTTTATAACAACAACCGACTTCTCTCGCACCCCCACCCCCACCCCTCACATATATATATATATATATATATATATATATATATATATATATATATATATATATATATATATATATGTATAGGAGAATAATGAACAAAATAGAAATACATTCTGCAGAGAGTGTTTTCAAAATTGTATTCAAATGAAGCATATTGATAAGTGTGTTTCGGCAGTATTTTGTTTGGTATATGTAATGTATTTGAAAATATTTATATGTAAAATTAGATTGCATGAAGTCAAAGTGTTGAGATATCAATAAAGTCGGCATGAATGAAAAACACACTCGTATTAATTCTTTCAGAAAACAACAATATTTAACAAAAGTTAATGACTATTTTTTTTTAAATATAATTTCATATTTTGTAATTAAACAAAATGGAAGTTGTGTTATTAATTATCTTCATAATCAACCTCATTATTAGCAGCTGCATGATCGTCGTCGTCGTCAACAACAACAACAACAACAACGGGAAGTTAACTTTTGTGGAAAAAGATGTGGCGATACTGACACCAACATAAATAATTGATTAGAAGTAACGAAGGCAGTGTAGTGGGTGTACGGACGTTTATTTAGCAAGTCATCACATCGAGCAGAATAGACTGGTGTGGCTGGAAAACACTCATAAAGCATGCAACTGTTACCATGATTATTTCGGTGCTACAGGGTTCTCGTGCAAAACCCACGGCTGTCTCATAAGCATATTTGCTTCATGTGTACATCGTCAGTAGCATGTTCCATATAGTGTGCCATTTTCCACTCACACCAAAAACTGCTCACCCCCCAAAAAATTATATGTTTACTTATATGATTACTTGTAAAACTTCATTCACCTGTTCCTGCTATTCTAACTTTATTCCATTACAACGCACAACGCTACCTCCTTCAGTAGAAACCCGTTAGGAATTCAACTGGGATTATGTAATTTCTATTGTGACTTTACTCCCCTGGCGAGCACACGTTTCACTTTTAAACTACTGTTTACCTGCCCCCACTATTGGTATTGTATTACTTGCCAAGCATACCGCTACATCTATACGGATTATTTGTTCACTTGGAATCTACTGTTAACCTTTTTTTCCTATTGTGAATGTATTCTCTGCCAATCACACGGCTACCCGTATAATATTCGTCTACTTTGAAACAACTGTTCACTATTCCCTGCTACTATTACTTTATTCCCTGCCAAACCCACAACTACCCCTACATATTATTGGTTAACTTGAACATCACTGTATATCTCTTCCTGCTACAGATTATTCTTCTATCCACTGGTACACTTGATTTTCACTCTGACATCTCTGTTAATTCCGTTTCTGTTTTCTGACGGAGTGTCGTAAACACGCAGTATGTCGCAAGACACCCATAACTGACTATCACAACACTTCCTTTTTACGTCTATTTTTTTCCAATAGTCACACGATTTTTCGACACATTTCAGATCACACTGCAACTGTTTTAAGTAAGCTACAATGATTTGGTTGTTTGTTTCTTACTGCTATTCTAGTGATATTGTTGTAAGAATAACTGTGTTATCTTCCTCTTTCAGGCTCGACATTATTTACCTAAGCTATATGAACATATCGGTGTTATAAGCAAACAGCTGGCTGTTATTTATAACATAATCAATTCAAAACTTGACAAGTGTAAGTCTTGGAATTTCATTCCCAGTTACTTTCACAGAAGTCAAAGAAGAAATGATTACCTATCTTGAGGTGATTGAATCTTACATTATATATGTAACATGTCACAAGTGGATAGACTGTTGCAATTATGAATATGCAGGCATTCAGAACTTTCTCATAACTTTTCGAAGTAAACCCTCTACATTTTTACCTCAATGCCTTGATTATTTGAAAAATATGCAACTGTATTAATCTGGTGAGAGAATCAAAGGACATCGTCATCATGATTTTAATTTTTACGATGAACACAAGCAGTTTGACAACTCAGTGAAGACAATAACAACAATAATCAATCATCGTAACTGTACACTACGTTTATAACTAGAATCCTTTCTTTTTGACAATTGCAACGGTAGAAATCCAGTCCATGCGATCGTTCGACACACAAGGGTGGGGCATCTGCATTTGTTGCGTCAAAGAGTTTCCTTGAAGATATTTTACAGACAGGTTCACTCAAATCAGCATTCTACTACACCTGTAAGGTACGCAGCCTGAATTGAACTTTACCAACAAGCACTGAAGCATACCTATACACTGTGCCCATTTTCTGAATCTTAAGATAAGTGAATGCTGATCTTACTAATGAAACGATGAATACTTCCTTTTCCACTTCAAATGATGCACACATATTTAATAACCTTTATGAAGTAATGCCGAAACACGCACTTGTTTATTGTGAGACTGCTAAAACAGATTCTTCTTCTTAATCCTCTGCCGAAGGTAATCGGTTGATATATTTTAGTTACTATTCCGTCGATTCTACAGCATTGCTCCCTACCCTTCATTTTCATGCATATTCTATATGTTCAGTTTCCTCTGTTCTGCCTTCAAATAAGTAATTGAAAATAACTGCTTCCCCTGCAAAATAGGCACCGTTTTGCTCCTTCTCCTACTTTCCGTACTTTTCTCTGAAGAAAGACAACCGCTTGACAACACCTCCTAATCTGATGTCTACTGCGATCATTTATGTTTCCATATCATCACCTTCTTTCACCGGGATCTCTTGTGGGAACAAACACATTCAATGTAGTAAACGGCAGATTGGTGTTTCCTCACGATATTTCTTTTGCAAGTTAGTTGTCAGCTTCAAAACCTATTCACATGTCTGCTGGTGTTTTTCTGAATTTGGATTTTTGATACCGAGTATGTAAGCCTGAATGAGTCAAGTGCCTGTGTGACATCTACTTCTTCATCAATATCCCAATCTCTTTACA
Source organism: Sepiola atlantica (assembly GCA_963556195.1). Lineage (NCBI taxonomy): Eukaryota > Metazoa > Mollusca > Cephalopoda > Sepiida > Sepiolidae > Sepiola > Sepiola atlantica. Next base: position 226,460,497 of record OY744515.1, on the reverse strand, counting down.
GTCCATGCGTTGCTCTAGTAAACAACAAGGTGACGCTGTGTTTCAATTAGAACATTTCTCTGATCTCCCAAATAATTGTCATTCACGCCTGGCTGATCACATTCCGAAGGGATCCTCCATGCAACAAGATGGTCAAAGTATCTGCAAGTGCTGCCCCTCCCCAAGACTGGAAGTATAGATTTGTAATTTTGACAAAATACAAACTTGCAGATAACATAAGTTCCTACTTGGGTTCCACCAGACTCCTGAGACTGTTGACATTAACCACATTCCATAACGCAACATACTCAGTCAGTGATGAATTTTAGCATTACGCCTGCTGGTCAGTCTTCAGACACCCCAGCATATAGTCAAAGTTAATCCTTCCAAGCCAACGTTCCCCCCTAATCTTTTAAATCGAGATTTACTTTACTTTTTTAGTGCTGACTCTAATTACTCTCATCTGCCAAACGCTATCCGTACGCCATTAAATAAGTATGATGCCTCTGCCTTTAAGTGTTTGCTTATGTTTAATGAAGTAATCTCTACTGGAATTTGTCAAGGTCTCCACTACACATCCTCAACAGTTGACAACGGTGACCCCAATGATTATAGATCCTCTTCTCCTTTACCAACAACGCATCCGTTATCCTCTTGTACTTCCTCTAGCAATAGACATTACATAGCTTCTACTAATATTTACAGCATATCTTGTACAAAAGAGAAACAACGATGTGGCAAGAATCAGTGTTTAAAATATGCAATTTCTCTATAAAACGTAACCTTTAAAACTCATCAATATCTAGCAAAAGTGTTGCTTGCAATGCAATAGCAATTGCACAAATAAGGGGAATGATGGTAGTAAAACGCTGTTTAATACACGGCCCTCTATGACATGCTATTGTAAACTCTTTTGTTACGATAGGCCTTCTTCCACTTCAGCGAACGGTAGTATTGAATCATTGATACAAAGGAATCCGTTTTTAGGTACATATAGATTTAATGCCCCTTAATTACGTGACATAGTTTCAGGTGGCCGCGTTGATTTGGCGGCTGCTTGCAGATTTTATGCTGTGAACTAGGTTCGTGCCGCCTGACCGTCTGAAAGTGTTAATTTCCTGCACTGATGAGAACTATAAGCCTCACACTCTAGCGTCTGTAAGTATAAATAATTTAATATCTATTTATAAAAATATCATATATATATATATATATATATATATATATATATATATATATATATATATATATATATATATATATATATTGCTACCCCTTGTTTTTTCTACGAGAAACCCTACGTTAGCCGGGTAAATGCATGTCTTCCATAAAGAATGTGCTGCTTGATGAACACCGTGTATTGTATATGTGTCAGACATTGATTCCGGAAAGATTTTGCTCCACTCGTCATGCAGATCACTACAAGTACCCGATCATCGAGACGTCTGAAACCAAGCAGGTGTAATTCAAATTTTTAATAGTTTAATTGTTAGCCGGCGGGCTAGCGAAGTACGTGTCGGATTCCCCCTATTCGTCTTACAAGTATAACATTCGAAAAACACTTTTGAGGATGTATAATTTTAGAAGACGTATGATTTTCCAATGAAAACATATTAAGCTTTATTAAAATAAGTTATTCTCGACAATAATTAAAGTGTCGCAATTTTCCCCAATGCAGAAGTGAGTTCATAAGAAATACTTTTCTTAGAATTGATAATATTTTAATGAAATACAGAAATAATTAACGTATTTTCTATATACAATTCCATGGTTTTCTAACGAACATCGCTGTATTATCCTCAGCTGCAACTGCGTAACATTATATTGATAGCTGAGCTATTCTTTGTGTTCTAATAAATAACTATTGGAATAAATGAAAATATATAATAAAGTTTATTTTCGTAAATACCTTTGTTTTATGTTTAATATGTACATTTTCCATTCGCCAACTTGTTTTTATTAATGCAGCATATTGTTTAATTATTAATAAACAAGTAAACAAACCATTTATCGAAAAGTGTTAAATTGACATAAGCTGTTATTTATTGCTTCAGAAGTCAGTATAAAACATTACAATGTTTACTAAATTAATCGTTTTAATGCCATCGTCTAGAATTTCGTACTCGATTTTGGGAACATGGACGGTTTAATCATTCTTAGTGAAAGTAAACATGGAGGGTTAAACCATCCTTAGTGAAACATGGACGGTTAAACCATCCTTAGTGAAACATGGACGGTTTAACCATCCTTAGTAATGTTATAAAACTAATTGAATTCGAACGTAGCATACCAAAGTTCCCGCTGTTAATTCATGATAGTATTTAAAAATTATTAAATATAGTTTAATCTATGAAAAAGCACATCAAGTTGAAGCTAAGATGAAACTACATTTTATGATGTTCAGAAACTGTAAGCAAAATACAATCATGTTTATCTTGATAAATTAGGCCTGTGTAAACTATGAAAACAGATGCCATTGTTTCGCATTTTAATATGTTTCAAACGTGTTCATTGTTTAATGGGTTGTTTTTTCATAATTTAAATGGACTAAATGTTAGACACATATGTACGAATAATAGTGTAGGCCACACTTCAATTCTTTTTATATTTGTAGTGTATATAATGAGTAATCGTCTAATATTAAAAGTAATGAAACTTGAAGAAAAAGTAATAATTGAAATGAAATGCTATTAAATTGAAAATTTATATTATTCTAATATAAAATAAAAAAACATGTCGCGTTTGGAAATACGAATGAATAGAACATATCAGCAGCTCAAAACAAATTAATGGTACTATAACAATCGCGTTTCCATTGCAAATGTTGTTATATATATATATATATATATATATATATATATATATATATATATATATATATATATATATATGTGTGTGTGGGGGGGCGGGTTTGTGTATATGAGTGCCAATCTTCTTGGGCCTACCTAAGTGACTTATGAAGTGGTCTCTGTCAAGAGAAATATGATTAGCTGTCATTCTTTTGCCGATTCGTGTTGTCGACAAATACGCTATTTATTCCGATGAGAGAAGCAATTACATATCAAAGAAGACAGGCTTTCAGTCAGCGCGCTGTCCATTTTGCTTATAGCGTTGTCAATGTACAATCTGATGTTTGGCGTTGTACAAGATTCTATACAATTCAAAAGACACCTAAACGGACAATAGCAAGACACGGTATTTTTTAAAGACGCCACTGAAGACTCATCGTTGGAAAACTCTTCGTAATATATACATTAATAGACAAGGATAGAAATTGTTTACTAAGCGCTACACCAGCATCAAATATTGTTTTTTTTATATAATAAACGTATTATATTCCGTCCCATGTTAAATACATGCCAACTACCTTGATGTGATGCAGAGTCAGGAAGGTATAATTAAGAAAAGGCAATAAACAAATTTAGAAAACTCAACCGCATTGTAAAAGTAAGTGCATGCGTTCATATAATATCAAATAACAACAAACAAAATGATCTGAGAGGGTAGTATGGCACACACCTCCGTAATATATTTCATTCGAAACAAACATTATTATATTTGATGTAAAAGAACGTACCATTTCTGTATGCACGAGCTATATTGCATAATTCTGGAGGGATCCAACACAAAAATTGACTTGCCTACTTCAAATACAATGAAAGAAAAAGAGAGTTACATATCGGGCTCGTACTATAAGTCAGATCACGCCGGTTGGTCGTTCGTCTTGCAATGTTCAGGCAAATCAGCGATAATCGCACGCGCTGGACGCTAAAATTTAAATAAACCAATATTACAACAATGACATTTATGTGTTTATATTTATGTATGAATAAATGATTATCGCGAAAGCGGAATAAGTATTGTGCGATACAATTGAAGAGTTCCAATGCAAAACGCGATAAACGCCATTTAAAAAATAACGACGGTATCACTACAAAAAGTGTTGAATTTCAATCCCAAAACCCATCCCAAAATAATGTTTTACATACTATGATCCCGCTATAATTTATTATTGATTTTAATTAAAATAAACTATTTGTCGAATTCTAGATAAAATATATTCGTCCTTTTAGCGTTTGATATCTTAATATAAGCAACTTGGAGTTATCGCGGTTTGCATTCGAACTCTTCAATTGTAACTAGAAGACGAGTTATTTCATTTAATAGAATATGTGAGGAATTAAAATGAGATTGCTGGGAAGAACTGAAACTATTATTGTGTTGATGGGATAATGTAGAGTCAGAAAGAAAACTGAGTAATGTTTACATATACAACTTTTACAATAAGATTTTTCCAAATGTAATACACCTGTTTTGAATGTGACGGTAAAAAGTAGGTTGCGAAATCGAAATGGAACTTGCTTCAGATATTTCAGTAAAATGCGAAATACATAACACATAATTAGTAGAATGTAGTAAACTCTATTAAATATAAAGAATATATAGAACAAATGAGGTAACCAAAAGTTTGTTAATGAGATTAAGGTTAGATAAATGTTTAAGGAACACGCACATATCAGTGAACGTAACAACATTTCCCGGGATAATCACGTAGAACCACGCTAACAAAATATATATAATTCCATCTTTCTGTATAGATTAGATTGTCTAAACCAAAGTAAACTAACCTAATCGCATATATTATAATCGTTATTTAAATTAGATTTGCATGCCACGGTATGTTATATCTTTGGGATGATGAAAGGCCGACCGATAAAAAACAAGGACGTGGATGTGAGATCTCCTGTGATACAGACATCACCGTGCAATAAGAGTAAACATTTCAATCATGTTATTTAAACACATAATACAAGTTTACATCACGACAGATAAATACAATAATTATCTGACCCGGTGGTCATCTGGAAACCTGACAGTGTTGCATAAACGAATGTGCGTTCAATAAATCTGAACAAGTGTTTACTAAACACCTCTTTCTATTTTAATATTTACATGCTAATCAGTATTCAGTAAACTAGCCTTGATGTATTATTCCAGTTATGTAAACACGCACAGAGAAACGTATTGAATACGCTTGATGTGGCACACATCTACATGGCCTGCTATCATCATGTAAACTAAAACGTTCCATTGACTCAATGTTCATAAAATCGTTTCAATGTAAACAGTTTAATAATTACTAATCAGGATTAGCATATGCTGGGAATTTAAATTGCATCTAATGCATAATTAGTTGTTAATATGCTATAGAAATTCAACTTATTTTATTCTGAAATTGCTATATAAGTGTGATAACTGTCTTATTAGTAATACATTGTCTAATAATAATGATGATGATTATATTACACTGTGATATATGTACTCTTTTCTAATATTGTATTATATTTTTAAACTTAAAATACGTATGACACGTAATAAATGTGTTAAATATACTAGCAAATATAGGCTCACTTAGGCCACATATTTCACACATTCTACTGAGCAATTATATTGCTCAGAGATTTTATTTTATTTTACAACAAAGAGAGACAGAAACCTACCCCATCTTTTATCTTAAAAAATACAACAAGTAATAATAAAAAAAAAACATGTTTTGTTTTAACCAGCGTAAAATGTGCAAAATATATCCTAAATTCACTGAAACTCGTAAAAAAATAATATTTCAAGTGTTTCAAATCGAAATTATTTGTCCGATTTGAAAAACCTCAAACATAAGGTTTACCTAAAATTAAATCAACAATTAAAAACATAAAATACAGTGAACACGATTCTAAATTCAGTTATTTCATTGGTCAGTAAATGTGTTTCTTTTTGTGAAAAAACATTTTTTTTAAAATCAATTATTGTTTACATTTTAAAAAATGATTAATGAATGCATGCTTCAAGACATAATATATTATATTTTAAAAAAACCCTTTTAATAAAAAATCAAAGTAAATTAATAATCTTTTAGCAACTCGTATGAATAATCTCGACGCTGTCTTGTGTCCATATCTCTCTTTCTCTCTCTCTCTCACTCTCGCTTTTCTCTCGTATATTCTCTCTCTGTAACCCTCCCCCCCTCTCTCTCTTTCTCTCTTAGTTTATCTCTTTTTCTCTCTCTCTCTCTCTCTGTTTCTCAATCTCTCTCTTACTCGGAGCTTACGTCATGTAAACACCTGAGGATGTCTTGAATTATAACTTTCTGTGCATTCGAAATAGAACGTTATACTTTATAACATCAGAGCAGGTAAACAAAATGTTGCAGTGCAACCCGGCTGTTCCATCATATACTATTACAATCTAATTTAATTACGCAACTAAATTATATAGATAAAAACAATTTATTTAATCAATTCTATTCATGATGTTTTTTTTTAGATTAGTATCGAGAAAATATTTTAAATTCAACTGGAAATCTCAAAACAAAACAACCATGAGGGTATATTTGCGAATTTAAATGTATTAGAAGCTTTAAAACTAATTAATTATGTACATTTTAGAGACGCATGATGTTTGGGGAAGTTTAGTAATTGGAATATATAGGAGCTGATTAGTAAGTATAAAAAGAGAGCGATAAAAACTCATAATATTATTTCGGATTCAGAAAGACAGAAAGACTGATATATTATTAATGTAATTATTAATAGATATCTAATGTATTATATACACGAAAAATATGCACACGTATATACATTTTTATATTTTTATGAACTCGATATACTAAGGAATTACATGATCTTAGAACTAGTAGCAATTATGTTTTCGTTTTCATGAGAATGATGACAGAAATACAAGTTGGCTGTGTTAATTTAGATAAGATAATTACTTTTTGTATATTATAACCGCTTGTTTTCAAATATCTTGTTGTATGCATAAAACACTACAAACATTAACTTTTTTTCTTTTGAAGTACGTGTTTTCTAGCTAAATCTTTAGATCAACTTAAATATTTTCAGCAAACCTATACAATCAGTTGTGTACGTGTGCTTTTCTTAATAAATGTATTTCAAATAATGTGGTATTCGATATCGTTTGTTGTCTTTAATGATTTGTCATATAGAGAGAGATCAGAAAATACAGAAACGGTATGATTGCGCTCTAAAATAAAGTGATATTATAAGAATATATATATATATATATATATATATATATATATAATATTTTTAATCAGAGGTTAATAAAGTTCATTACTATAATTTTGGGCGAGATAAAAGAGAAGGATATTGATATAGAAAAGTGTGTATCTTTTATATTAAGTAAAATAAAGGAACCTTAGAAGTGAAGACGCAGGTGGAAAATAACCCAGGTATTAGTAAAACATATTGTTTTCATATGCTGAAAAGTCCATTGTATATACAGGCAATATATGTGTAAATAGAAACAATGAATTATTTATAGTAAACAATACGCTTTAATTGATGGATTCATGGAAGGAAACATGAGTGGATTTTCGCAGATAACTATCTACATGGATTCCTCTCTAGCAGTGGCTAAACTCATGCTTATTCAAGACGTATGAATTGGCATGAAGTAAAACGAATACACGTAAACTCTATATTAAAATGAGTAATGCCATTCTATAAACAAATATATAATGCGTTTCTATATTATCGTGGAAAGTGAAAATAAAATTAATTTCCAGGATGAAATATACGTTGTCCATAAACATGCGGATTTAGTAATTATAAAGCCATGATTAAGTTATATATATATATATATATATATATATATATATAAAACTTAATTCAGCCCAAACAAAGCTAGTGTTCATAGTAAACGTAGTGCAGCTGTGGATAATTAGGGTGGACGTTAAGAAAGGAATACTGAATTGCAGACTGTGCAACGAGATGCTTGCTTATGTTACTTTGATATTTTTGCATGCCGGTAGTGTCAGGGAAACAGAGAGCAGACAGCGGGTTCCAAACGCCAGAACCTCGAGGAAGGAAGCGATTAGAATTAACTGCTCCCATATGCGTGAGAGTGTTTACAGTGGCTGGATGGAATCTAGCTGATTCTCGCATTAGTCAACTCTATCAAGCACGAATGGGGCACGAGAGAAGAACGTTCATCGGAGCACATGTCATTAACGTACTTTTAAAACACGACTAATGATGAAATATTGCGGCGATGGGGAAGGGGATTGATCTTAATTGATAGTGAGGGAACTATTGGATTATATACTCTATTTAGACCTTGTCTAAGAATGAGAGACTAGTTAATGGTGCACCAGCCCAGATGCGATGACAGTACTCCATGTATGGGCAGATTGTTGTTTTATAGAGATATATGATCCTTTCACGTGTAGTAAGCATTTTAGCACGTCTGAGGGATCCCACTTTCTTTGCAGCAGTCTTAGTAATGTGTTCTATGTATTTGTTTAAATTCATATTACCTGTGAATGTTAGACCGAGCAGTTAAAAGTTAGACACTCAGTGAGTTTTTTATTTGCCATTTCAATCGGTGGTTAACTATGTTTCTTGTAGTTGTTGAAAAAATGGTGTGTCTTAGCAGCATTAAATGTAACCGTGCATCTATGACCCTATTCTAATACGGGCAATATGCCACTATTTTTTTAAATTCAGCCATTGCCTGGAAGATGTGGGCGTCACTTTTACAAACATGACGTAAATCGAGCGTAGTGTCGAAAGCAAATATACACACCTCAGACACAATGTCATACGTGAAGTCTTTTATGACAGTCGCGAACAATCAAACCCTGAATTGATGTAATCTGGTGTTGATGAAAGCTTATCGAAGACCACCTTGATATTAGTTTTTGATAGGTAGGATATTATTATATAAAATAATACCGAATAAATTAATTAACATAAAATGCCTTTTTTCACTACCTTGTCAAAAGCTTTGGGTAACAATATATATATATATATATATATATATATATATATATATATATATATATATATATATAAACAATACCCGTGCCAGTAAAAATGAACTTCCTTAGCAGCACAATTAGCCTCACTTGGATGCCCGCTTTAGTTAATTAAAATTAATATATAATGACACAAAAACCTACTTAAATAATACTTTGTTTTTAGTTTGATGAAAATGCATTACACTCAAGAAAAAGTAGTAAACACAATTGAATTTACGACACTTTTTATTTACTATTGATCAAATTATAATCAAAGTGCAATATTTCAATTTTAAAATTGACGTCATACCCATATAATTAACGTTACCACCGTTTTAAAACACAATAAAGAATATAACATTTGGGGAATATTTTTTAATTCCCTTCGAATATTTATTTTAAAATTCAGCAACACTCAAAGACATCTGAATTTTCACGAAACGTTTGACCTGTTTTTAGCTCCTTAGAATTAAACAAAATTAAACTACGAGTAGACTATGTTATGACTCACTACATAAACTAACTGTGTTCGGAAATTTAAGATGGTCAGTAACTAGCAGTTATTTAAAGATATACACCTACGTAACAATATATATATATATATATATATATATATATATATATATATATATATATATATATATATATATATATATATATATATATATATATCTTTTATACCAGCACAGTGGTTAATTAATTGAGAATTAAAGTTAAGATCGTACTATTTATTTATTTATTGGCACAGTAAAATAGTTCAACATTAGAAACGTTCGTTTCAAGCTCAGAGGGACTTGACAATCCGGCTTACTTCAGCTTGTGTTGTAACCTGATCAAGTCTTACAATGAAGACGAAACGTTTATGAATCCATAAAAAACTATATTTAGCTGTTTTCTTGTTAATTTCCTATATATATATACATACATACATATATATATATACTTTATTGTGGCATAGGTGTAGACAGGAATCTATCACATAAGCTTTGCACTCAATGTAGTGTTCAAATATGTTGTTATTGATTTTACATTGGTACATTATTACGGTATAGTTTAATTTAACATGAAGTATATTGTCAAATTATAACTTACATGCATTCTATTTTTTCAATAATTCAATTTAAACGGCTAACCAAATATACCATATTTTTATACAGGGGAGCTGCTAAAGATTTGAAAGCCGACTGAGAGCTAATAGAGAGTTAGAAGCATCAATCGTCTGATTATTTGTAAAATATGCAACACTTTTTTTAAGTATTATTTTTATTATTTCAAAAATAATAATACAATTACGAATAAACAAACATTCATTCAGTTGGAGTAGGATTAATTATTGACTTAGTTTTTAACAAAGTGTGCCTATTTGTTAAGCTCTTGCAATTATAAAAAAACACAGTCGATTAATACTAAGTAAACAATAAATATGTGTATGTTACGTAAGGTTAAAAATCATACGTAAATACAAACACACAGGACATGAGCGTTCAAGCAGAGTAAGTACAGTAGTAATGTAATCTATTGGTCCTGGGAGTATCTGATATAAATAACTTTATTTATATAATGATGTGTATATAACGTGTCTAAAATATATGTAAACTCTATGCGCTTAATAGATTTACACATTTATGCACACGCATGTCTAATAAATTAAGTGGGCAGCCCTGTCGAGATACAAACAGTGTGTTTCTATTTGCATGGTATCATGAAAAGAAACTGTATCGTGGTTGTATTTTGTGTATGGGGTTTGCGTTGCAAATAAATAATGATTTAGCAATTAACGACCCCGTAATGTTTTTGTTTTCAAGTTTTTGTTTTTATTATTAATAATTTACACAATGATAAGAAATAAAAATGGCATATATATATATATATATATATATATATATATATATATATATATATATATATATATATATATATATATATATATATATATATATATGGGATAAGGTACACGATAAATAATGAAAATGAAATGCCGTGGTGGACAAAATGTGTGAACAATGGCAAACAGAAAACAGGTTAAAGTTCAAGAGAAAACAAAAACAAGAGATTTCAACGGTTTCGCCAACACGAACGAAACCGGTCAAATCTCTTGTTTTTGTTTTTCTCCTGCACTTTAATCTGTTTTCCGTTTGTCATTATTCACACACACGCACACACACACATACACACACACACACACACACATATATATATATATATATATATATATATATATATATATATATATATATTCATATTTGTGTATATATACTCACCTTGTTATCCTATATTATGAAAATAAGTAAAAGCAGCGAAAATAAACCAGTGCAGACACTAACAAAAGAGCAGTGATGCCCAAATAAAAATCTATAAATACAAATTGACACCGGCGGGAGGGGAGCACTGGTATCATTTTCATAGACATGACATGCGAACTAAGTTTTGGGAATTAAGTTGTCCGATCTAAATATAAAATATAGAATTAATTTTAAGACATTTATATTATAGGATTTCTTTTAACCATATATAACCCTATATCCTATTATTGTGAAAGTAAATGGAAATGTAGAATTGTGCTTTTAATCAAGAACTTAAGCAGTAAAATGGTATTATTGAAAAAAAATCCTATAAAACTAGAAACAAGATGATGTGAATTAGACTCAAGACTAATATATCTTAAACAATGTAATATAGTTCCAGGAAAGAATAAACAATTTCTAGCCAGATATGTATATACTAGATAAAATGTTATTGTTAAACATAGCGACATTAAAATTAGATATGTGTATATGTTAGTTCACTCACATCTGTGTCTTGCATTTGAAGATAATACGATACAAGCCAAATACGATATGCCGGAATAATTACAGAACCATTACAGTCTGTTTTCGTACATGACAAAATGTATGTTCTCAGTGAACACGCTTTTTGCACAATTCTTCAAAACCTAAAGAAAGCTGCCGCCGCGTCATTCGTTCTTTCAAATAAACTAACACACATATTTGGTGTCAGAGAGAGGATGTGTATTCAAATATATATTTGTTTAAAATCACAGACATTGAGGGCAATTAAAATACATGAGTAAACATATAATGGCAGCTCACAACATTTCAAACTAGCTGCGTAGTCTGCTTCAAAACGGAGTCTGTCGTTATTTATAACGACCTGTCTTTGAGACGTCGTGCATCATATACTTTTCTATTATATTCCCAAAGACTATGGATATTAACATCTATATAATAAAGTTAACCCCAACTGAATATTCAGCGATTTCCATGTTCTGCAAATTCTAAACTGTCTATTTTATTACTAGTGGATTTACTCGAACATTTCAAAACAATTTGGCTGTTTTAATCATGCCTATAAATAAAACGCTCTTTAATGTCAGTTTGCTATGTTGTTATATATTTAGAAACGTCTACTTAGTTTAACAAACATAAACATTGGACATATTGCAAGGTAAATCCTGTACATAAGAATACATACATATTCAAATACCGTAAGTGATATATGTATATATATATATATATATATATATATATATATGAAGAAGAATGGAAAATATGATAAGATTTTGATTTTTGAAAAGCCTGGCTTAAGGAAAATTTAACTTGAATAAATTGCCTTTTTTGCGGAATATACCTAGCTCTGAGCAATTGAATTGAATTATGATTTGGCTTTTGCTTCTCTAATTCCTTTCCACTCTTCTTCATTCTACCTGCTCTATCCTGGATATTGAGCTGTATACTCTTCACAATAGGTTTTACTTTTCCTAAAAGTTCGCTTTTAGTACACCACATTATATATATATATATATATATATATATATATATATATATATATATATTTATAGAGAGAGTGAGAGAGAGAGAGTGAAAGAGATAGAAAGAGAGAGAGAGACAGGGGGAAGGAGAGAGAAAGTCTTGAAAGTGTCCCAACGATTAAACTTATATAAACAAATAAAACAAAAACAAAAAACACATTTAGTCCAGGTTCTCCGTAAAACATTTCTTTTGCTTGTAAGTCAAGTAATTACTTGGAATCACTACATTAGTGTGCTTCTATGAATGTACGCTAGTCTTTATATTATTGTTAAAATCATCAAGTGTTTACCATGAAACTGTTTCGAGAATTTCAAAGAATTTACAGTATTTTATCTCATTGCTTGCCAGCAGTGTTTAGCAGACACCCCGCTCCACCTAAAAAAAAAGGGAACAAACGCGTTCCGAATATAAAATCTACTTTTTTGGGTCTAGGATACCTTTTTGGGCGCACGTATTTGGTTATTGAAAATGTATTACATATGTAAATAATATTTCTATATTATATGTTAATACGTGGCATAATTATTAGAATATGTCTATTTGTCATGTTATCTTTTTATACTTAAATTTAATGGGTTCAACGCAATTATGGTAGCGTACCTTTTGTTATTCTTTCCAAAAAAAATATGAGTTCATTCTTGTAAAATAATAGCATCCCTCTATTATAACGTCCCTGGAGAATCTTATGTCGAACAAGTTATGATCGCATTCATTTTCTCAAGCATATATAGTCCTTTGCCTTTTCTATCGTTAGGTAACGGGTGATTTTTTCAATATTCATCATTACGTGATATACAAAAATGTCGCGTGCTGTTAAATTTGATAGCAAGCTAGGATCAATGGCCGCTCAACCAATCAATTCTATACAACAAATCAGCATTGCTATTCGAAAATGTACACCCCCAATAACTAAAATAAAGGTGAATATTTAAATGTATCACTGAATGTCAGTCTTAGTACAACAAACATGCATCAATACCAACAGTATATATATATATATATATATATATATATATATATATATATATATATATATATATATATATACTTCTTTGTAATATAGCAGGAAAAATCCCAGCAGAGTGCTCGATTAATTAAGAATTAAAGTTAACATGTAAAACATTAAGAGCGTAATATTTATTTATTTTGGTACAGGAAAATTAGTACAAAATTCGTACCATCGGTTTCAAACACGGAAGGGCTTAGCCATCCGACTCTCTTCAGCTTCTGTTGTCATCTGTTTCGGAAATGTGAAGTCACGTGTCACTCTCGTTTTGACGCGTTATTTGCTTAGAGCGTTGTGCATGTTTGTTTGAATTAAAATTCAAATTTAGTCTAAGGAAAGTTTGAAAAAAGGGTGAGAGAAAGTAACTGTTGAGATGTAAACGGGAGGAGGTTAAAAGAGATATAAAAAGATATAAAAATAATAAGAATAAAATAAAATAAAAATTAAAAAAATACAAGATAAAAAATGAAAAATAAAAAAGAAGAAATAAAAAATGAAGATTAGACAAATCATAAATTATTAAGCGACAAACTTTTCGATGTCTATTTTACATAACTATTTTTCAAATAGTTGATAATTTAGTAGTGTTTCGTAGTATCAATTTAACATTGCATTGTCTTATTTTCATTATCTATACACAATAATTTCGTCAATATTAATAATACTATAGAGTAGAAGTATTTAATAAATAAATCGGATAAATGACATAACCACCTAAAGTGTTAAGTACTAGCGCTTGCTGCGATCGATAGAAAGACCATGGGAAGGAAGAGTTTGGCTGAGTGGCTCGCCTTCTCAGCCCACCTCTCTGAACCCCGCATTTTGCAGTTTGTTTATTTTTCATCAAAATAATTTTTTTTTAATTTTACTTATAAAATACCTTATTTTAAAGTAACACTACACATTTAACAATTATTAAATATTTATACACGTTTTACAAAAGTTTAGTAGCACTGATCTGTCAAACCTGAGAAACACACATGCTCTACTAAATCTCCTCCCACCGCTCACCCCATTAAATTAAGCTCTTATTTTTCACGATATCACGCGTAACCAATCTTTAAAAAGTGACAAAGAGAAGAAGAGTAAAACAACAATTATTTGAGAATTTTAAGTAGGGGCAATGCAATATATAAATGCAATGTAAA
>OY744515.1:226365737-226435737 GCA_963556195.1 Sepiola atlantica | reverse complement strand
CATATAAGAATCGTAAATGTTTCTTTCTGTGGTTTCTCCTATCATTCAAGGGATAGCTGTACCGCCCGCGAGGCTACTTGCAATACATGCTCCAAGAAATGACATCATGCCCGCGTGTGCAAATCTAAGTCTTCAAGTTCAGTGGCAACATTGGTCGGTTCTCACTTACTGACCACATTTTAAAACATACCACAAGGACTCGCGCCAGCTGCAACGCATGCGACTATTAACGGGACAAGAGTAAGTGCTTTCCTGGATTCTTGCAGTACTGACATCTATCTTAACGAAAGAATTGTACAGGCACTAAAACTAAAAGTGTATCCGTCCAATAAAGACATTTCTATGGCTCAGAAAACCTTGAATACTCGTTCCAAGGGCTATGTTGTTGTTAATCTAGCTCTCGATCTTAATAACCAGTTGTACGCTGCTATACGACTTGGTATTCTGAAAAAGCTGTGTTCAGACTTAATACTTGGCCAGGATTTCTTGCGTCAACATCAAAGTGTAACTTTCAAATACGGCGGGTCCCGTCCCGAGTTAACTATGGATAGACCCCCCTCTGTGCATTGACCGCAGCAACAATAGAAGTACCGTCACTTTTTAAAAATGTATCTTATACTTCAAACCAATAGCTGCCAAATCCATACGTTTTAGCACGGACGATCAGATATTCATTGCAGAGGAAGTTAATTATCTACTCTCTGAGGGCATAATCGAAACCAGCATATCACCATGGCGAGCGCAAGTAGTGGTAGCGAAGGACCCCACCCACCGACATAAAAAGCGGATATGTGTGAATTATTCACAAACAACTAATCAATACACAGAATTATATGCCTACCCATTGCCAAGGATAGACGACATGGTGAATGATCTTGCAAAATACAAGGCATTCTCTACTTTTGATCTTAAAAGTGCCTACCACCAAGTGCTGTTTAATAAGGCTGATTAAAAGTATACCGCGTTTGAGGCAAATGGTTGCTTGTATCAGTTTTGTAGAATTCCGTTTGGAGTAACAAATGGAATCGCTGCCTTCCAACGGGCTATGGACAGTATAGTAAAAGAGGGGAACCTGCGTGGTACTTTCTCGTACCTTGACAATGTAACAATTGCAGGACATACTCAGGAGAAACATGATGAAAATGTAAAGCAGTTCCTTGAAACTGTTGGTCGGAGAAACCTTACTCTTCACCAATCAAAGACTGTAAAGTCCGTGCCTTCTATTAACGTGCTAGGGTACTGTGTTGGGAATGGTGTCATCAAGCCTGATACAGAGCGATTTTGCCCATTAAAAGAGCTTCATCCACCCGAGAACTTAAAATCACTTAAAATGATAATTGGAATGTTTGCGTACTATGCGAAATGGATACATGAATATTCTAACAAAATTGAACCGCTAAAAAACGCCAGAAAATTCCCATTGGAAGAGAAGGCCTTGCCAGAAAATTCCCATTGGAAGAGAAGGCCTTGAAATACTTCAAATTGCTGAAAATAGAATAAGAAAAGGCTACTCTGCAGACGGTGGAGTAAAACTTGCCCTTTGATGTAGAGTGTGATGCGTCCGATGTTGCGATTTCCGCCGTTCTTAATCAAGGAGGACGACCGGTGGCAGATATGCCCAGTTTTATACACGTCAGCTAACGACTTCCGGCTCCGGGAGCACGTATGGAAGCACATACGAATGTAATATACCAGTTATCATTTATGAATTTAAAAATGATTATTTGAAAAATATTTGTTGAATCTACATCTGCAAAAGTAGACGATTTTCGGAGTTTTCTAGAAAACATTATACATTCGACAAGCTTTTGGTACCATTGAACATTATTGGAATAATATTAAAAAATACATGATGAATGCTGTACGGAACAGGTGATAGCCTTCTTGCGTCACGAATGAATGCGATGACACCAGAATTGTACAAGTCACATTAGATCATAAATCTGTTGAATTAGGTAATCAAGGTGGATTGGAAGATTTAACTTTAGATCATATAAACAGATACATGTATAATGATATTGAGGAATAAAAAATAGGGATTCTTACGCATTGACATTGTAATCTGTTGTTAACGACATTGTACATTTTGTTGATGTCTCTCTCCAAATAGCACGAAACCTGAAAGAGTTCTTAAGTGTTTTAAACACTATAAGATGAAATGTTAATTATTAAAAAAAGTGTAGACACCAGACTTAGCTGCAAGCTTATTACTAATTGAGTAATGATTTCATGTAATAATACACACGGCAACATGTTGTTAAAACCGAATTAAATTAGAACAACTATTGTAAGTTTCCATTTTATGTAGCAATACTGATAATACTTTTACTATATTAACTGATCATTTCAAATAATTCACAAGCAATTCTACCTCGCTTTGTATTTGTAATCGTTGACAGTAACGCGTGTTCGTCTAAGAACGTAAAAAGCAAATGTCAAAACCGGGGTATACTTGAGAAAGCATCGTAAAGTGAAATAGAATGTTGTTTACAAAACCGAACATATGCCAATATATATTAAGTTTTATGTATGATAATCAAATATTTCGAGCAACACAGATCTTTATCAATGATAAGTGAACGTCTGAATTTATCCCACCAAGTAGAAGCTGTGATATGGAGACTGTTTAATGTCAAGTGTTCAGTGGTGGTAAGAAGTAGCTAAAGAGAAAGGCGCCCGGCAGTGTATTTAAGTATTAAACAACCGAAATTTTTAAAAAGTATCATAAATGTAAAGAGTTGTTTTACTAGTTTACCTACTTACATGTGTTGCCAGTGCTATTACTACCACCACTACCCAAATAGTGCATTAAACACTCTCCATATTACGGCAGCAGAAGCCAAGACCCTTCAATTTGTCTGTCGCTGATTTGTAACCAGAAACAGTAAAACTGAACAATGTCGGATGTTTACTTATAATTGAAACACATATGTACTGATCATAATATTTTATTTATCATATATAAAACATACATATACATTGTCATATATGCGGCCTGGTAAACAAAATTGTAGAATATTTTCAATAAATATTGCATATTATATGTTGCAACTTTTAATAGGAACCACTATTCTACTTATAACAAAAGTTTAGAGCATACCCTGTTCCAATTATACACCGAACTTCATTCATAATAATTGATTTGAAAAACTTCCACCGACGAATGTGGTTGTTCATGGCGGCCGCAAATGTTGTAACGCCGGAAGTAAGAATAAAAACATATCTTGTTTATAGGGGGCGAATATTTCGACCGGCTAAAATAAGTATATCTACACCAACTAATCCTACTATTATAGAACTTATGCGTATGTACATGAAACAAATATATATATATATATATATATATATTTATATATATATATATATAAATATGTATGTAAATAAAAATATATATATGTATATATATATATATATATATATAAATATATATAAATATATAAATAAATGTGTATACATATATATAAATATATATATAGATATATATATGTATATATCTATATATTTATATATATAATTAACTTGTTACAAATATCCAGGGGGTATGAATCCGAAGGAAGTTGAAACCGGGTTTATGAGAGTGCTCAATGAAAATTTATATATATATATATATATATATATATATATATATATAGTGTGTGAATTTCAATTTTGTGTAGAGAATCTGAATAACAGAGCTCAATGTAATTCAAACAGAGCAAAACAGAATTATAAAAAAAAAAACTATACACACATTAAGGTTGTACACATAATAACTTATTTCGACCCCTTTAATTAGGTCTTCTCAGATGTATGGACAACCACGTCAAAAAAAACCAAATAATGAGAGAAATTGATCGTCTTAAAAAGATAAAGATAAATTCACTTTTGTGATTGGTCTGTGTAAAAAGGAGGTAAATGTTAAAATAATAAAATAATCGAGGAGGGGTGACAGAAGTAAGATTAATTTTTTAATATATGCAGAAATATAAAAAAAAATATATAAAGGAATTCTTTTTTGCTATTTAAACAAATAAATCATCTCATTTAAAATTTCGAATGTGAGCCTTATGGGTAAAAATATATGATGAAATATTCGAGCGTTCACGATTAAAAACTACGTTTAATTATTTACGATTAAAAATTAGAAGACGAAAATGTAGGACGAAGATTTCGGTTTAGATTAGAACATATTAAAAATTTAAGTTATATAGCGTCAAGATTCGGGATGATTTACACTATGGAATTAAAGTTTAGCGACAATTTAAAAACGGTTTATTTACAAAATTGGTAAAGATTCTGGCGTTCACGATTAATTATTTATGATTAGAAATAAAAAAGACGAACATTCAGGACGAAGATTTCGATTTATATAGGAAATTATAAGAAAACTTAATTGGTTATAACGTCAATACGGAATTAAAGTTTGGCGATATTTAAACACGCTATATAACTTAAATTTTTAATATGTTCTAATCTAAACCGAAATCTTCGTCCTACATTTTCGTCTTCTAATTTTTAATCGTAAATAATTAAACGTAGTTTTTAATCGTGAACGCTCGAATATTTCATCATATATTTTTACCCATAAGGCTCACATTCGAAATTTTAAATGAGATGATTTATTTGTTTAAATAGCAAAAAAGAATTCCTTTATATATATTTTTTTATATTTCTGCATATATTAAAAAAATTAATCTTACTTCTGTCACCCCTCCTCGATTATTTTATTATTTTAACATTTACCTCCTTTTTACACAGACCAATCACAAAAGTGAATTTATCTTTATCTTTTTAAGACGATCAATTTCTCTCATTATTTGGTTTTTTTGACGTGGTTGTCCATACATCTGAGAAGACCTAATTAAAGGGGTCGAAATAAGTTATTATGTGTACAACCTTAATGTGTGTATAGTTTTTCTTTTTATAATTCTATATATATATATATATATATGTATATATAAATATATATGTACATATATATAAAGATATATATATATATATATATATATATATATGCATATATATATATATGTATATATAAATGTATATGTAAATTTATCAATATATATATATATATATATCTAAATATATATATATATATATATATATATATATATATATATATATGTTGGTTGAAAATTTCGGGATAGGATGAAAGGTTTGAAATTATTTGGATAATATTATTGACTACATTTTTATAGATGGTGGGGGGTTGAAGGATCCCTTGTGTATGTATTGGGTTTTTCATTGAGTTTGTGGAAAGGTTTGGGTGTATTGTTTTTAAGGTTCAGTGTTGTATCTAGGAGGTTTACTTGGTCTAAATTTGTTTTAATTGTGATTTTTAAACCGAGAGTATGGAAGGTGTTTGTTAATTCTTTTCTAAATCTATCTAATGTGTTTCCGTTGTGGTTGCGTGACAGGCAAAGTCTGTCATCTCTATAGAGACCAAAGAAATGGTTTGGGAATTTATTTTGGAGCGTATCTAATATAAGCAAGCCGACTAAGTCACAGATGTCTGCACTGTCGTAGGCCCCCATTTTTTCTTTTAGAACGCACCTATTCAAACCACAAAAAAAGTAACGGCCAATGATACAAATTCATGAAATTGTCTACGAGAATTACATAGACACTTTATTTTTATTTTTTAAATTTTTTATTTTATTTTTATTTATGTTTTATTTTAAGATTCGATTTTTAATTTAATTTTTATTTTTATTTTTATTCTCTTTAAATTCATATTCTTTAAACCGACGGTACGAATATTGTACTAATTTTTACTGCACCCAAATCAATAATGGGGTCTGATCAACTCTTCTGGGAAGTCATGAAATAAAATACTGTCTTGTTTTTAAATTCCCGAAACAGTTTTTCATGGTAAACAACTGATGATCCCTTAAATAATGTTAGAAGCAAACTAATAACTGTAAAAATTAAATTGACTTACATGAGTGATTTTCCACTGAACGACTTGGGACTTTTTTTTGGGGGGGGGGGTTTCTTTTATATAGTTTTAATAGTTGAGAAACTTCTTAGACTATATATATATATATATATATATATATATATATATATATATATATATATATATATGTATATATATATATATATATATATATATATATATATATATATACGTTTCTATGCACATTATTACTAGTATAATTTTAAGATGAAGCAGAATCCTATGATATAATATTCACTTTAAGTTTACTTTCACGTTTTTCAGTGAATGTCATATCCGCCATGAGTCAAAATATATTTGAAACACTTCCCTGGTGTTTGTCGACAACAAAACTGTCAATAATCTTTATATCCACATCAATCATTCATTTTTCATACAATGTTCTGTCATTCTTTTTCTTTTTGATTTCCTTTCATCTCCCGTATCGGATACTGCCTTCCCTTTTAGTTTTCTCACTCATCCCAATTCGAACAATTCCTTTTTTGGTCGTATTCATTATTTATGTCATTTCATTCTATGTATTTATTCACCCTTGAAAGAAGTTGCATAATCTTTTGTTTCTGCCAGTTAATTGTGGTCAATAATGCTTTCAATTTGCTTCAGGCACAAAATGGATATTTTGAGTCAGAAGGAGCTATGCAGACACATCTATCATCAAATAGCATTGCAATATTGTGCATTAAAAATTAATGTGAATAATATATCATGAGTATATACACGCACACACACCCACTTACAACCATATATACACGCATATATATATATATATATATATATATATATATATATAAATATATATATATATATATATATATACATACATCATTTGGTTTATATTACAATTCTTTCAATTGTTCTTTTTACCGCCATCTATTAAATATATATATATATATATATATATATATATATATATATATATATATATATATATATATACATGAATATATATATATATATATATACATGAATATATATATATACATGAATATATATATAGGTATATATATATATATATATATATATATATATATATATATATAAATATATATATATATGTACATACATCATTTGGTTTATATTACAATTATTTCAATTGTTCTTTTTACCGCCATCTATTAAATATATATATATATATATATACATATGTGCATATATATATATATATGTATATATATATATATATATATATATATATATACATGAATATATATATACATGAATATATATATATATATATATATATATATATATATATATATATATACATGAATATATATATATAGGTATATATATATATATATATATATATATATATATGTGTGGGTGTTATACACATACTATATATAAATATATATATATGTATATTTATATATTTTCTATATAATTATTATTATTATTATTATTATTATTATTATTTCATCTATTAAGATATAGTGTTATAGTGATATCATTTGTTATGTATCAATTTTCAGTATTTACTTCAACAGTGGCCGATACGTTAGTAGAGCTTGGTAATACGTTATGGAAATATATTCATGGCAATTAAGCTACACAGAGGCTTCTACGTTTCATCCCCTTAGGGAATCGTGAGGGTAAAATACATGAAGTTTGTTTTGTCGGCTTTTTTTACACGTAGCTATTTGACAAATCCTATTCTAAATAGTGTGCTGCATCTAATCGTCGGGCTTTTCACAAACAATCGTTCAGTTTATTTCATTTCTCATTCTTATAATATTGTTCTGATGTCTATAGAGTTGCTTATTCCTGTGTCTTTGTTTTTCTTCTCTCAGCCGATCGTTTGGCTTCTCACAAACAAAGGTTCGCATATTTCTATTTTAGGTTTGTGTTTTGAAGGGTTTTGTGTTTTAGTTGCTTTTATTTCTTTCTTTATTGATTGATTGGTTGTGTAGTCTTAACCTAAGGTACATGTTGGTCTGTGGAGGAAGTTTATTTGCTATTTTACTTCTACAGTTTAATATAATTTTATGGTTTTTAGTTCAGGATTTCAAATTTATCATCCATTCATAATCTACACGTGTCGTCTTACGTTTTACATCTACTAGCCTCTTGTATTATTTTCCATTCAAGTATTGGTGAGTGCCCGTTTTTTTAGCTCCCAATAACAGTGTTCTAGTGCTGTTTTAATTCTGCGTTCTTGTTTTTAATTTGCTGTTCTGGTCGTTATATCTGGTTTTAGAATCTAGAGAGGTCATACACACGTGGTGCCTCCGTTATACTGTATTTTTCTGGCAAACGTTGTGACTTGTCAAACAATACTTTTGTTATGCATTTATTTTGTAGTGACAAAGTGTACGATTCATGCAGTTACATCTATTCTCTTCAATACTAATTTTTTTATTTCTAGTTGAGCGATTGCTATAAGGGGTTAGGTTATTACTATTTAAAGTGATTATATATTTTTTCTTCTTAGAGTTATTTTGGTATATTGGGCTTTTTTATGTCATTTGTATTTTTTCTCTGTTGTTCCTGTTAAGTGTGTTGTTATTGTGCGCCTTAATTATGATTTTTCCATATGTCACACTACTTAACGTAACATTCACGTCTTTATCTTTGCCTCTCTCAAAACATTAGAACTTTAGAATCACAGAATTGATCCTCATCTCAAAAGTAACACACTCACTGAATCAGCGTCACAAGCTCTACTAACCGTTGATTCTATAATAATCTATTATTTCACACACTGACAAACCCTCATATATAACACTCATTATATTCTAATTTCACCATTTCACCTTCCCTCTCAATTTTATAATTACTTAACTCATATATTTAGCCATCAACTAATACCACCACCACATCACCAACTAATCAGGTAGACCTCTCCCCATACACACATCAATCAACACACACCGCCAGTCGCATGAGTATAACTACCCCAAACATCCAAAAATCATAATTGACCTACTATTACTACCCCAACAAAATAATTAACCTCATAACTTTACATTATTCATTAATTTATCAAGTGGCCATTTATTTACCTACATCTAAATACACATAAAATGCATACAAATAATATACCAAAAAAATATAAATGAATGAAATAAAAAATAAATAGAGAAATAAAAATATATTCAATAAAAACAGAAAGTAAAATACAAAGCGAAAATAAAGAATAAATAAATAAACAATAATATATATATATATATATATATATATATATATATATATATTTAATATAACGTAATACACATACTTCTACCGACTGAATCTATACATTTATTGTCATTCAAGACCAAATTTACTAACACGCAGATGTATTCCCCCGCACACTGTTTTGCAGGTAAACCTCGAATTTAAGTAGATTAAATTAAGCCTTAACTAAAGTTAAACTCCTATAATAAGTAACAAATTACATCATTTCGATGAACTAATTTTCCGAAACTAATAATTAATGATACTTTTGGAATATTTCATAACCAATAAATGTAAAACATTTTTAATAATGAAAAAGAGATTAAGTAATTACTGTATATTAATGAAAAATACAAAAATAAAACAACACACAGAAACAAATAAAAAATACAAAATATTTTACAGTTAATTCATCACCATACAATGCCTGCTATTTATATAATATTACACATATATATTGTAACACTAAAACAACATAATTTAAACAGTTATATATGTCTATTCTCTGCGGGACTAGTTTGCCCCTAACCTACTCTCTGACATCCATGTTGGTGAATTCTCTACACAGATTGATTTTTGTTTTGGTCTTTATTATTTTTGACAAAGGGAAACTTTCCCAAAACATTAAATAAATGTGTTTTTAATAATCATCCCGACAGCACATAACACCCAACACCACACTTACTGTTATATAAGATTTAAAGAATAAAAAAATAGTAAGTCCTATTTGAATTTATTATTTTGTCCCTTCAAGCTTAAAACCTACCATGTACTATGCATTACCCTCAGCTTCTTAAACATACTACTACTATCCCAGCAATGCTTAAAGCGAACTAACATTCTTTATTATATATATATATATATATATATATATATATATATATGTAAAGTGCAAGAGAGGTACAACTCATTGTACTTTAAGGGACGGTTAGTATGTTCACAGATATAGCTAGCATGTAGTATCTGTAATAGCGGTGAATGTCTCCCCTCCGGTGTGATGTCCAATCTCCAGCAACAACAAAAATATGAGAACATTGAAATAAAAATTACATATATATATATATATATATATATATATATATATATATATATATATATATACGTATTTAAACAATCAGACACTGCCGCAGATCACACACACCATGAAAGCAACAGTGTAATAGTTTTATTCTTAATTGTGTCTACCTTTGTGCTCATAAGTAAAACATATCCGAACTTAGGATACGAAACCAGACCCTCTTATGCGATGCGAGACTTTCTGGTGTGTAACGTAATGGATTAGTAACACATTAATCGCGTCAATTCTTTTGACTCGGTTTTAGAATCCTGAGTTCGATATGTGCTACTCCTGAGCCAAAAGGAGGGAAACACTCGAGTCTTGGACTTCCGGTTTTAGTCTTTCATGGTTTCTGTTTACTGCGGTGTAATCTGATTGTACACATTATGAAATTTACAGTTCGACATAAAAATATTGAAATTTTGATTTATATTATATGATGAAAAATAGATAAGGGGTTCTAATGGTGTTCATCGCATTGCACAAAAATGTGTATAACATGATTCATGGTAAAATGACATACACATTCATGTCATTAACCCCTCCCTTCAGCTTTAATACGAAATGGTGACCTTATTTAAAGAGCAAACTATGATTCATTTTAACAAAAAATATACTAAAACACATAAGGAATCTAATGGTGTTGATCCTATTCTACGAAAATGCGTACAAAAACGATGTAAGATAAAGTGTTATAAAAAACAATTTGCGTAAGCTTCCAATCAATTCACCTTTTTTATTTATAAGGAACACTGTATTTATTTTTATCTTAAATAATAGAAAAAGGCATCAGGAATGCAATGCTAAAAAAAAAACGCATCCAAAATACCAACAATAAAATTTAAATAATATGTTAAAAAAATAAAATGGGGTAATTATTTGATTTTTATATAAAACCAACCAAATAAATAATCGCTGGTAAATTAATGAATAACATAATAGTATTTTTTTATTCCTAATTTATACCATTACTACATTGTGATCAGTGTCGGCTCGTGGCTAAAACTAATGTGACTACTGCTTAAAAAGAGTGTTACCCGTTTGTTTTCATATGGTGTCAAAAGAAAACAAAAATATATAAACAGTATTTATAATTTATACATAGGACTGCCGTAAAGCTTTTATTAAACAACGTCTACTCGGAATATGAGACGAGGTAAAAAAGAGAGGTAAATCATTTCAGTTTATTTATTTTGTTCTTTTTTACATTTTTTTGGTTTAAAATCAAACAATAACGTTATTTGTTTGCTTCTTGTATTTTTAAGACGTTTGATTTAAAATTCGATTATTACAGAATTATTGTAGATTAACAAATATTTTACTTTCTATCGACAGTGGTGAGACAAAAATCAGTTTCACATATAAATGTTTCGTAAAATAATCCATAATTTCCGGGCATTTATTAGGAAAGTAAATCGTCTTTTTTTGTTGTGAGAAATAAATGATGTGTTTTTTTGTTGGGAGTTCTACGTTTTTAGATGATTTCGTGTAGCTTTGCAACTTTGCAAATCGGAAGTACGGTTAGTTGTAAAACACTGACTTTATTCCCCTAACAAATTAGAATGGTCCGAACATCGGTGATCATTTGAGGTTTTATATCTTATATATGGCCCTATATCTAAGCTAATCTTGCGCGTCTCTTCCTATTCTAACTGAACAGTTCTCACAATCAACCTAGCGGGTTCAATAACTTGGTTGAGTAAGTTAATTTGATTGACTGTAATAAGTGCAGTGAGTTAGCTCAGTCAGTAACCGCTGAGACTGCATAGGTTTTTTCCGGTATGAAACAATTCCACTGACGGACAGACAGAACGACACACAAAGTATCCGATATATTGTAACTAATTAGAGAAAGGTTATTTTTAGAACTGGATCATATGGTTTAATTCATTACGCAACTAGCTAATTCATTTTCTAAAATGTAACATGATGTATACCGACCATACACTAAATTATTTGTTAAAATTGTGACTATATTGCCCGTTCCATCAACCTTCGCTTTTTGGCGCGGATCAGAGTGCAGTATTTTTTCCGATTGATCTACATTATGCAGACCAGAACCGTCTGCACCTTCGGGCCTATATTCTGCCGGTCTGAGGTATTGCTCTGTACAATTCTAGGAGGCCCACCTTTCTAAGCTCTGCCTTTACACCCTTAGAGAATATGTTTGTTTATTGCGAACTGACTGAGGCACGCTTACCGTGAATGCCGACGGGTCTGCTTAGAATTTCTTGGAACAGCTTTATTTTTATTTTTTTTTAAATATAATAAACGTTGATTTTATTTTACTTTTTAATGTTTTATTAAGTGTATTTTATGGGATGTTCGATATAGTTACAGTTTCATGACCGTGTTGAAATAACGTTCTTATTATTAGTCTGTACAAATCCTCATGCAGTAAATTATTTAAAGTTTAAGAAGTTTTATACACCGACTAAAGATACTTAACGCGTAAATTTATGAAGGAAAGTGAAATAACTTAAATCTTTTTTTCAAAGAACTTTAAACGCCAATAAGTATTATTTCAAATAAGTAAGCTTTTATATTAAATAAAAGAAAAGACACAAATCAAATACATTACGTCAAATTGACTTACATTAATATTTATTTTCTAACGAAGAAATAAACATATATATAAACATATATATTTTAATACAGTGATTTTGCTGCTTACAAAAAACATTTGACGACTTACTTTCTGACCCAACTTAATTTGAGATGACTTTTGAAGTATTAAAACTGTTGAAGATGAATAACTTTTAACTGGTGTGGCGGTTTTGTAAGTATGTATGATAAACACAAGTATGTTCATTCATAACAAAAACAAATTAGTTAATTTTAATATATTACCAATTCACATTATAAACAAATAAAACACAGTAGCCAGTACAGTGTATTGACGACGAAATTCACGAAGTGGACACAAATTAGGTGCTTATACAGAATTTGATCTGAAGCAAACTTACTTAGAGTCAATGGTTTTTTATGTTTTTGTTCTGGAGTGATATATAGTAAAATAATAATATTAGTCTGAATAATGCACATTCGTGAGAGTATTTAAAGAATTTAAATTGTAATTTTGAAACTAATAGGGGACCTATATCTGCACAAATGTGTGTGATTTACGAAAATGTTTGGGCTGTTGCCGCACATTCAATTAGTTTAAAATTAGCACCGACATTACATGAGACCACTATTTCATAATTTCCTTGACGTAAAGTTTTCCCCCTACACTTCTGTTAAGAATGGGAGTACTCCAAGGCGGATCGTTTTGTGGTAATCATTGTTGTGCTCATTCTTAACAGGGTTAAAAAGAAAATACTCCACTGGGTCATAGTCGCCATATCTGAAATGGAAAATTTTGGCCGGTGTTACACCACTTTTTTTTTGGCAAATGAAATACGTTTAACAGTTAACAATAAGGAAAACATCGATTTCTTCGTGACGAAGCGACACGGAACTTCTCGGAGGTGTCAACAATGCTATCGTTCTCCCCTCGTATGTACGCTGAATCCATACTCATTGACCATGGATACAATCTGTGTAACTTCTTGTGACGATGGAAGTAACGACGAACGACCTAGAACGGGACGTGGATGGTTCGATCCTCGTCAACTACCAGAATATGTGTTGTTTTTTTAAATTTTGTTTACAGTAACCTAAATATGCATCGAAGATGGAGGCCACAATCGGAATACATAATTAGTACTTAATTTTGTAGCCGGGCACCGGGCTCAGGAAAAAAAGAGGGTAAGGAGGGTGGTTTGAGGTGAACATTTTTAGAGCCGAGAGGGAAGATAGTTGAACGAGGGAAAGGGTGGCGAGCTGGACAGATACAGTTTTTTCTCAGAAGTGGCTGAAACAAACAATCTAACAAATAAACAAATTTTAACATTTTTTTAAATATAATTTTTTCTCAACAAAATTGAAATATATGTGCTAGTTCGGCGTTTCACGTGCACTAGTAAACTTAACATCATAAAAAGAAGAAAAACAACCATTAAAAACACTTACATTCGGTGTTGTTGAAAATGCCGAGCAGAGCCGACAATATTTATACCTACTATAACATAAAAATACTATCGTACTAAACTTTGTAAACACAGACCATATTAAATAAATAATTGTAAATTATAAAATATTACTATGGTTTTGGTTGTTATCGCCCTCCCGCACCGGCGAGATGTGACACTAGGTCATACAATTGGATTGAACAATAACGCCCTAGAGAAAGAGCAATCTGGCTGACAAAAGTATGAGCGCCTCAGTCGATTAACAATAAACTACCCCCGCTCTCAAAGCTTGAGAAGACAAAGCCTAAGAGGGGGGACTTCCTAGAACTGCACAGAACAATCGGTAAGAACACAGAAATCAACGCCCGAAGGTCAAGAAAGTACCGGTGTAAGGAGTGTAGCATCCATCGGAACCGATACCACACTTTGATCTCAGCCAAAAAGCCAAGAAAGAAATTCAAATCATCGTTACACAGAAAATCAACCATGATAACAAGTGTTAAGGGGTAACGCCTAACTGACGACATTTTGCCATATTAAAATAACACCTTTTCTTTCAAACTGCCGTTGACTGATTGTCAACAAACTTCAAAATAATTTGAAAACCATTAGTCAATATTCAAATAATTTTAAATGAACTTAATTCCCTTCAAGTTAACAATGACATTTACAAAGACAATGACCTTGATGAAACTAATAATCTCAATGGCATTGTCTTGGGTACTGGGCAGAACTGCACGCATCCTTCTGATTATTTGTTGACGCATTTGACTAAGAAAGATGCGTAACCATTCTATGAATATTACATTGTGAAACACATTGGAGAATAAAACAGCTGGAAAAAGTGAAGCGCAAATTGTTCGGGAAAATGTAGCTTAAACTAGATAAAAATATAAAAGATACACGTTAGCTGGTCTTAAGCTCATTGGAAAAAAAGAGAAATTGGAGCAATAAGTTAGCTAACCAGTTGTTAGGACAACATTTATTTGCTCATGTGATCAAGTTAGTTGGATATATGCTAATATTCCTGGCCAAGGAAGTCATAGGCTCAGATCAAAAGAAGATTTGCAAGAAATGCCACAAAGGGTGCACACACCTATTGAATGAAATAATGGTAGAAAGTATTATTCTACTAGACTATTGCTCTGAGACGAAACTTCATTATATAAAGTTGCTAGTAATCGTGAAAAAGTGTTATACCAACTTTAGGAGAATTAAAAAGCAAAATGAATGCTCATGAGAAACAATAAAGTCAAAGAAAAAGGTGTCAATACTCCAAATGTGCCTCTAATCAAAGACAACCAAAAGCGCTATTTTCATAATAGTCGTGGGTTATTCAAGCCTTTGATTAAATGAAAAAATACATTAATTTAGGGGTTTCAGTTATTATGAAGTAGAATTTTAAAAATGGGTTTCCGAATTGCCATCACTAGCTAAATATGCACATATTCAAAATAATTGCTGATCCACTTAATTGTGAATACAAATGGGAATTGGAGGAGAAAAAGAAGGTTAAAATATAAATTTATTAATAACATGATAGATGTATTCAAAATAAAGTCTAAATATAAGTGACTGATTAATAAGTGGCTGAAGAAGACCTCCGGCTCAATAATAATAAACACATGCATTTATGATAGAGGGATTTCAATTATCATAAAACAATAGATGCATTGGAATTCATACAATCGTCTACCCAGATGCAGATGTGATGAATGCTTACAGCTTCACAAATTTGACTCTTTGATTTAGCACTTACAAGATATTGCAGAAAGCGGACTTGAACATATTGCGCAACATGTATGAAGCTCGTATATAATTGATAAAATTGCATGGTTCGTCATTTGCTGCTGGCATTTATTTACGAAAGACTTGATGACATATTTAGTAATCCCACACAAATGGGCCATCTTTTTTGGGTGATTAATGTTCTGTTGCTTAGGTGTTTACTGCAATTGCCACCTGCCATTGAAAACACAGTTTCCTTCATAGAATACCATTATATGATGCAACAAACTACAACATATATTTGCATTTGTTGACAACATTTGGGTAAATACTCTGAATACGGTAATCTTCCAATTAATATATGACAAAAAGACAAGTAAAACCATTATGATATTTGGGGAAAACTTAGGATTGGTTCAACATCCGACTCTGATATTTACATTTTTTTAAAAGCATGCCTATTTCCTGACAGAAAAGCAACTGTTGAATATGTTGTTAAACAATCGCTTGAAATGTATGCTACAACTGAATTTTATTGTGTTTTCATTTCGCCTTAAAATGAACCCGTTGATTATGACATGATTGAAAAATGCAAAATAAATAGAGTTGAAATTGCTGCCAAAGATACTGGTATGAAACATTGAAGAAAAAAAAGGAAAATGTTAAAATTGGCAAAAACAGGACACCACTTGACACTACATGCAATATGACATTGCGAAAAGTTTGAATAAGATCAAGAGCGATGTCGATCAAGGATTATTCTATGGTGTTTTGGAACACTTGTTGAAATGATGGGAAATGGAAACAGTGTTAAAAATGTTGTTGTCTTTTATACTAATAAAGACAACCTCATTTATTTCGGAACAGTTCACGTAGACTATTTCATTTCTCGTTGTGTTGTTCTCACTAGAACCCAATTACTATTATCACTGGCTTGCTCTATAACAATTAACAATTACTGATATAGGCAATCAAGATATTTTCTGATGGTCAAGCTTGTGTGCCCTTTTAAAGAGTCTGGACACTTTGAAATGTGTATCTTTGTAACTGTGATCAGTGATCATTGATAATGATTAATCCATCTTTATGAGGAAAGTACAACAAACAACGAGCTATTAGTGGAGGAGCGTAGTTGCACCTGCAAGGAAAATAGTCTCTAAATATGACAACTGCTTCAAACATGTCTCCAAACTAAAATGCTTTAATTGGAAGAAAATACAAACCAACATGCTAAGAAGTAGAAAACATGATAAATTTGCCAAACTTTAGTCCTGTGCCCCTTTTTACTAATCAAAGGAAGGCATGTTTTGCAAATTTATTCGTGCAATTACTTAATTAATTGGCTGGATTTTAAAGTAGTTGCATAGTATTCACAACATTCATGGTGTACATCAATAATTGAAGCATATTATATGGAATAATCATAATTATGTTTCTAATTGGACAAGGATTCTTGGAAAAAAGATTCGATGATTGAAATCAGCAATGCGCTAAAAAGGTTGGCTATATCTCTATTTCATTTACATTTAGTATTCCGAGAATAGCTGTAATTTATTGAAACTGATCATACAATATGCATCAGATTGAATCAGACAAATTGGCATGAATCAAATAAAAGCAACTTGAATTTCATACCTGGATGTAGTATAACATCTAAACTTCTATTTAGAATGATAGAAGATTTGATATTAAATTATGCCACGGAAAATATTAAATACTTACTTTCAACAAGAACTACTTTGATTAAATACTGTGATAATTGTTTAGAAAATTCCGAACATTTGTTAACTTCAAGAATTGGATTAACTAATTATTTCCCATATCCAGTCATCTTAATTTAAAGATTTTAGATTTATAATGAAGAAGGACAAACAATTTATTGCGATTTTATGAACGTCAGTTCTCAGACCACCAACTATATTGAACACATTTTACATTACAATCCGACATTTTTCATGAATGGAAATCATTTATAATAGGTAATTTTACAGATATAGTACAAGATGGCACTGAAAATTAGAATGAAATTAGTAACAATATTACTAAGAAAAGATTAATAGAGTACCACAAATAACGTAATATGGTTTTATTATTCATGGAAAATATTAACTCGAAATGTAAAATACGTTTTTAAATTAATTTAAAACACAATAAGAATTATTTATGAAGTATGAAATTTATTCTAATTTTTTAATAATTTTTTCAACTAATCAGAAATTCTGAAAAGTAAATGTTATTTTGAAATTAATAATTTATTTTGAAGTATTAAACTTACTATTTAATTTAGAAACTTATTTTTAAGTGTTTACTGAAATATTTTTTTAAAATGTAAACTTATTTTAAACGCGGTAAATGTAATGTATTTATATTAGGTTGAATCTTATTAATAATATATTCTGAAATTAACAGTTTCTATGAAGTTAAAATAATCAACGTATTTTTTTTCTTATTTTACTTGATACTTACAATTACAATTCTAAAACACAATGTTTAATGGAGTTAATATTAGTTGAATTACTATATTTTAACTTATTCTCAACTAATGTTAAAATGTTTGCACTTCTTTTGAAAGTGAGAAAATTGAAATGTATTTTTATTATTCTGAAACGTATTCTAAACTTATTCTGGAAATAAAATATTTACTGCATTTATTAATATTTTTATTTTACATATTAAACATATTTTTTCTTATTTTAATTTATTCAGAAAATTACAATTCTGAAAACGAATTCATGCTAACATCAATAATAAATTAATTATTATATTTGCATTTATTCTGAAATAATAAAAAAAAAACTTATTTTAAACTCAGAAATTGAAAGTAATTCTTATTATTGTGTAAGTTTTTCGTAATTTATTAATATTTAGATGAACTATATTGAAAATATTTAAATCTTATTTTGCTTTATTTTTAAAATGACAATTCTGAAATTTTGAAAATGTTTAAATAATTTAATTCGAATTGGAATATTGAATTACAATTCAGTAAAACTGAAAATGATTGAATAGATCTTATAATAACAGTTGTATATAAACAATTTAAATTCATAGAATAAGTATAATTATTATTATATTATATTATTACTTATTACTAATTACATTTATTGCAATTGAAAATAAAAGAATACATTTTATTTTAGAAAATAAACAAAATTACTAAAAAATGACAACTTACACACCTTTGATCCCGTCATCCCTTTATCACTAGATATTAAAATGTTCTTTTTGATAGATTTCTTGAACATTTTCTATTTAAAAAATCTATTTGATAATTGAAAGAAATGCATATATAACAACAATTAGGAAATTTAAACAATAAAAGTGATGCTAACAATTTGAGTGGGTTCACTATTAGTAAGATTTGAATTGAAGTCAATTATGTCAAAGTTTCTTTACTTTTATCTTAAATTAAAATAATAAACACCATGTGGTGTGCATGTAATGTAACATAAAAAAACATCAATATTCCCTGCCATGTGCGGTATTTTAATATACCGGCAGAGTACATAGCTATAGCGAGTCAGCCAAAGTAACACCCCCCTTGAGCTACTGTGGTAGAGAGCGATGATGTTTTTAGAAAATTATAGTTCAATTTAACAATAATCTAATCCATTATACTTCATTATTTACATTGCATTTTATTCTATGTTTAATTATTTGAATCTTAATTGTAGCTTTAATATTTAAGACTAAATTTCACTCGTCTTGCACTTTTTCAGGTGTGTGTGTATATATATATATATATATATATATATATATATATATATATATATATATATATATATATATATATATATGAGAATATTAATACATATTTGTCGACATTTTCCAGTATATATATATATATATATATATATATATATATATATATATATATATATATATATATATATATATAAGAGGTGTACTAAAAGCGAACTTTTAGGAAAGGTAAAACCCTATTGTGAAGAGTATACAGCTCAATATCCAGGATAGGGCAGGTAGAAATGAAGGAGAATGGAGAGGAATTAGAGAAAGCAAAAGCAGGCAGGCAGGCGTCAGAGGAGATTAATCTCCTCTGACGCCTGCCTGCATCATCGAATGTACCTCTTATTGGACTTTTTACCCTTTTTGGATTTTCTATTTTCGCCTCACTTGAAGTTGTGGCTTCTTGGAATTTAACTTTGAAACTTCTCTCATTACTTCTCGTGCCTCTAACGACCTACCTATCTACATCGTATTCCCTCTGCTGGACTCTTCGACACCGGACTTTTTGGCAGTCGGACATTTGCTTGCACCCTGGCACAGTTTTGCACTACGTTTCTTTCCCTACAACTTTTATTTTATTTCATTTTTTCAAATTTTAAATTTTGGCCATTGCCAACTTATCTATCCTAGCGACTTCCTCTGATGATAAGATTTTGATCTTTGAAAAGCCTGGCTTAAGGAAAATTTAACTTGAATAAATTGCCTTTTTACGGAATATACCTTGCTTTGAACTTTTGAATTGAATTTTGATTTGGCTTTTGCTTTCTCTAATTCCTTTCCATTCTCCTTCATATATATATATATATATATATATATATATATATATATATATATATATATATATATATATATAAGCAAACTTCATATATTAAGATCTGCTTACCCCGGTCACATATGTTTGCTTGCCTGAGAAGATATCATGATCAAGGAACATATTCTACAGTGCCCCCCTCTTATAATAGGAAGACACTTAGAGAGAATTATAACATAACGAACAACACCGCAAAGATGAAGATACTTCCTGGAAAGGAAGATATCATGGCAAAATAACATATAGTTCACTACCCCCTCCAAACCGAGAAGATAATCAATGAAGGATTGTAGGAGAAACGAACATATACTATACTACAAATTTATGATAATACGTGGTAGTATTGACACATACAAGAAGAAGACCATTCTTGTGAGTACGATACTAGAGCCACAGAACAGATAATTCACTATTTTCAATACACACCACAAAAAGAAGAAGGTAGTCTTAAGGAAGACGGTCTCATGAGAAAAGGAGATATACATTAACCACTCCTTTAAATGAGGATGCACTACTTATTAACATCACCCTTAGATCCTTTAAAAAGGAAGAGGTAAGTGTTGGTAGGGCGGGTTTATGAAAACAAAACAAGTGGAACCCTACCCACCATCTTTTTAAATAGAATACAGTAAACTATTAAATACATTTGTGAATTTTTTTTTTAACATATCTAGCTACAAAGACACTATTTTATTTGTTCTTGGGCTTTTGATGAAGATCAAAATGTAATATATGTTTTCCACATCACAGTTACACCAGCCGTTTAACTATAGACGAACATATTTCGTATATATACGAAACTATTGAATGCAAATTCCCAACTGTATATTACAAAAGAGTAATTTATTAGAAGCTGTTCATAAATGAATATGCACATTATAAAGACCTAAACGTGTTTTTGAGTTGACTAAATATACGGTATTACAAAATACTATGTAGTATCATAGAATAATTATAATGCTGGGGTCTGTTTAAGGGGATAGGATTGGGGTGCTGTGTTTGACGAGTGGAGAGCTACGCTTAATCTGGTCTTGGACGTTTCTAGGTTAGGATGCTTCGATAATAACGAGGCATCTCTAGCCATGCTGATGATAAGAAATGCTCTTTGGATCGCCAATATACTTGATGCAGATTGCTTTGCGAATTCGCTTACTTGTGTCCGATGCTGTGATGAAGACAACACTTTTAGTCACGCTTTCTTTTATTGCCGCATCATTGTGCCGTTCATTGTTTATTTTAGAGGTAGTATGGTCAGCATACTGAACGTAACATCTTTCGACCTAGAACCGATTAATGTTTGTAACAATGGGATTCCAATGAGTGATCTTCTAATATTTCAAAGGCAACAAGTAAAACATTTGGCGAATAAATGGCGAATAATTGCAGTTACAACCTAGGGTTTCAAGGGATTTAAGAGTTAAACAGATTAGTTAAAAGTAAGGTAAAATAAGTAGAGGTATGTGAGAGAATGAATGATTAATTAAAATTAAAATTAAAAATTAAAATTTAAAAGGAACTAGAGAATAGTTAATTAAAATTAACTAAATTAAGGATCAGATGAATCATTAGAAAAGAAATTGAATGACAGAGGGGAATAAATATTAAGGGATAAGTTTAGTAATATTAGAGATCTAGCTTGTCCTACTCAGTTATATTAAAATTTAGGAGAGGAGAACTGTTTAAGCGATAAGGATAGATTGTTTGTAACAATTTGTTTCGATTATACGTAATAAGGGTGGAATTGGGTTAGTACAATTGAAACTTAAGTGCAGTGTCAGTGTTTAAAATCTATAGTTTAAATGGTGAGTGAGCAGTAACAGGGCAACAATTAGCAATTAACAAGTTTAAATTTGATTTATAAGGGAGGCTTGCAAGAGGCTTCAAATTAGTTTAAAAATATGATTAGAGATATTGAGGGTAAAATTGGTCAAAATAAGATAAGATGAGTAAAATAGTAAAAGACCTATAGAAAACGGCTCGCGAGTAGTTAGAAGAATTAGGATTATTTAAGGCAGGCCAAAGCATGTAGTTATGCAACTAGCCAGAATCACTCCATTAGTTAACATTTTTTTTTTGGGGGGGGGGGAGACTATTAAGGGGATAGGGTAGACATGCTAGTAACAACTGATTTAAATATAAATATTTTGAACCGGGGTTGGATTGAAATTAAGTAAACTTACATTTTAATCCTAGTGTGTTAGAGATATAATAGGAATTACAGGGGGATATACATGGACCTATTTGGAGAGGAAATCGAAGATC
The DNA here is from genome assembly GCA_963556195.1 of Sepiola atlantica. Taxonomy (NCBI): domain Eukaryota; kingdom Metazoa; phylum Mollusca; class Cephalopoda; order Sepiida; family Sepiolidae; genus Sepiola; species Sepiola atlantica. The sequence continues at coordinate 226,413,022 of OY744515.1, read as the reverse complement.
GTAGTTAAAAAAAAGACAACAGGAAGCTACGAGGGAATATGTTGCCATTAGGAGGAAGCTAATATAAGGACGATATCGTGGATACGTGGAAGATAATAATGAAGTGAGATTAAGAGGCCATGGAGAAGTTTGTGCACAGAAAGAAAAATATAAGAAGTTAGGAAAAGAGCTGAAGTAAAAAGAATAGTATGAGCTATATTGCAGAGGAGGGATACATGTCTAGATGTTAGATATGTTAATGATCGGTAGGTAGTAGGAGGAATAAGCAGCACACATATATATATATATATATATATATATATATATATATATATATATCTTTATAATGTTCTTATATTTGTGTTCTAGTTGTGGAGGGGGCATGCTACACGATACCATACATTCACTCGCTATTTCAGACTCTTCAGCCTAGATATATTTTTCAGATTTAACCTTTAAGTGCAATTTTTGTATTTATATTGCACTTTGTTCACCAGGTATATTTGTCAGGTAGTTTTTGAAATTCTTTTTCACTAGTCCGGTTTATCCTATTATAACTTGGATGGTAGAGATATGTCTAAGATTCAAGTTTCTTTATATACTACCTTGGTATTTCGTAATATTTTCACTTTAACCTGTGTTTAGTCTTGAACTAGGGTTGATACTGTCTACCTTTTGTCAAATATCACTATGTCAATTTTAACAGCTTTGTTTTCTCTATATGTATCTGTAGGATTTGCATACTCATAGTAGGTGGGGTATAACTGCTTTTTAACTTTTTTTCATGGTATATGATACCGGGACTTGCACTGGATATTTAACTGTGTACATATAGTCCAGGAAAGACGTGTACACACTCCATTGCCTCGCATTGTATAGTAGCCATCCCCAACAAAACCATTACAACTGGATGTCACCCTCTATAACTATGGCTCGCAGAACCTGCACGTGTTATTATTACTGAGACCATTCATATTTTTAGGCCAGTATTCGGCAGCCATTACCATACTCTCCTGATCATAGTGGGGAGATCCTTTTCTTCAGCGAGTCTACATAGATTTCCGTATCTATATATTTCTGGGATATATATATATATATATATATATATATATATATATATATATATATATATATATATATATATACCATTTAAAAAGTAAAGCTAGTATTAACAATGTTCGCATGAATTAGAAAATACTTGAAAAAATACACACAATTCAAATTGCATGAACTTGCAGCAAAATGCGACACTACTAAAACAATTAAGATCATATGAAAAAAAGGTATAATTAATGTTAACTATGAGCATATGTGTAATCTATGTAAATGTTTACGTGCGCCTTTAGATGGTGCTTGATATATGGATAGAGTTTAGTAGTAGAATACATACCATATTTCTGGTAAGTAATATACATACAAACATTCCTATACCATATAAAGTGAAATAATACCGCTAATTGAACAAGCATATTTTCACACACACACACACACACACACACTCATACATAGCTACACATACACACGTATATATATATATATATATATATATATATATATATATATATATATATATATTTATGTATAGTCTCGGAAGTATCTGAACAATTAAAACTATATTAGGAAAAAAAAACCTTAAGTCCGAAATCGTTCAGTGGAAAACCACTTATGTAAGTCAATTTAATTTTTACAGTTATTATATTAGTTTGCTTAAAGGATGATCAGTTGTTTACAATGAAAAACTGTTTCGGGAATTTAAAAACAAAACAGTATTTAATCTCATGGCTTCCCAGCAGAGTTGATCAAACCCCACTACCCTTACAAGACAAAAACATAAACGGTCCGTATACTAAATCTAAGTTTTGTTCCGTATAAATGTTTTGCTAACTTATATTAGTTATTAAAAAAAAAGTCCTTCTTACCTGTGTTGTTCGTCTGTCTAATGAAATTTATCCGTTACTTACAAAAATGTTGCTGCATTTTAAAGTGTTTAGTCGAATCCATTACTCTACTTTTTAGTGATTAATGTATTTTTAGTTTTAGTTTTATATTAAAAATATAAAAAAATATGAACGTGTCAAAATATTAAAAAAATGTTTCATTTTATATATATATACTTTTAAAATGTAAAATTATATATATATATATATACATATATATATATATATATATATATATATATATATATATATATATATATCATGTATGTATACTATTTGCTCAATTTTTCTGATTTATATAATATATAATATATATATATATAATATATATATATATTAATATACACATACATATAAGACACCGTAAATAACAGTTATACATGTATGTTTAGACATCTACAGACACACTGTTTTCGTGTATTATACATCCATTTTGAAGTTACACTGTGGTGTAAGAAAGTCCCAGTTCTATCCATTATGCTATTGTCAAACTTAATATTTAATATAAAGTAGATACACTACCGAGTAGATTTCTATTCGTTAGCTTAAGATATTTGTATTACCACAAATAGTATCTAGTAATATTTCTTACTATGATGGTTTACACACAAAATCGTGTTTGTCAAACTGAGCTAGAAAGAAAAAAGTAATCAATATGAAAGGTAGAAGGATAATGACGATATTTCTCTCTATTTGTACAAAGAAAATGTATACTATTGCATGATGCAGATTCTCGTCGCGTATCAATATATGTTGATTAAGATATAGTCTGAACATGTTAAGTGGGTGCATATTAACAGTAACAGCATTCATAGATATTAATATTTGCAATGTGTTACATGCATCATATCAATCCGATTGTTAAGATAATATTTAAAGAACATCTGCGTCTCTATTATCCCGTCATATTGTCTCACTCTACAGGGTGTAATTTATATGCATGTAGACTTAAATGACAGATATGCACCTGTATTAATCTTAGCATTTTAATAAAATTGATTAAAAACATAAATATTAATGAAGATACGTCAGATTTGGAATTACGTATGCACATTTTAAGAAATATATTGATTTGCTTTTACACAGTGAAATATATATTTTCATTTTAGATAATATAATCAAATCTCATTACGCAACAATATATGTCTAATAATGTAGTGGCATTTTTTTAATGAAAGCCTATAGCTCACAATGGGAGACATTTATCCGAATATACATGAACAAGGTAGATGAATGGCTTAACCCTAGGATGCATGAGGTAGAAATTCCACTCCGTTCATAATTCAATAATTTATATGGTATTTCTAGCGCGATCTTTGCATTCGATTAAGGGTCTTTGATTTTCATATTTCCATTAAGTGTACGCCGCCGGGATAGACATGTTCTGATACAATACAAACACATTCGTTCTGCACATGAATCAAAAATTTCTATGGCAGAATATCATTAACATTTCTACATGTATTTTAAATAATAATTACTAATTAAAATTAAGCATGTGTTATGATGAATCATTATATAATACTGCGAACGTAATTTCATCTCTCAATCAGATATTAAAGGGAAATTCTCAGTCTTCAAAATATAATATATATTTATGTTTATCTTGCCCTATTTGTTTATTATGTATTACATCGATGCCCCTACTGTTGAAACATACTTTATATATTATCGGGCTTATTTTGTGCTATTTAAATTAAATATTACATTGTTTCTGTAAAATTGAAATGTGCTGGCTTGAGAGATACTGTTAGAAAGTTTGGTATCTACACAAAATGTCTCGATGTAACTGATTATCAGATATAATTTACTGAGTGTCTCTCTGTTGTTATCTAAGTACTACATGCGGTTAGATAGATGTTTTTTTTAGCTTAATCTTATTACATGAGGTGATATTTGAGATTACACTACTAGCACTCTATAGTTAAGCGAAATAATATTTACATGTTGGTTCGGGAGAAATAAGAGCGCTTAGAGACCCTACTGGGGACTTCCGAACTTAAGAAAAAAGTGTCCAGTTGCTACTGGAATATAATATTAAATATTCTTACTTCTGCTTTCATTCTTAAATGTGTTGTCCTGTTGTACGTATGATGTTTATTCAACACTCATTTTTTCATTATTTTTTTTCGATGATATATATATAATGCACTTTCTTACTAAACTATTTTGGGAGAGTATTTCTTAATTATAATTTATTTTGCATTTGGCGAGACTGTAAGCATGATGTTTATTCAACATTTCTTTTTCATTATTTTGTTTTTCGATGCCATATATATGACGTACTTTCTTACTTAACTGTTTAAATAGAGTATTTGTTAATTATAATTTATTTTGCATTTCTTTCGTAATATTGTTCTTTCGTTTTCATGTTTCGTTTTTTCTCAGTTTAATTCTTTGTGGCCTTATTTTAGCAATTTTTTGTTTATTTTTACGTTTCTCTAGTTTCATAAAATCTATTAGCGATTGTTTATCCTATTCTAAAATGCACTCCTTTTTAAACAGTATTTAGATATTTCCGATATAATACCGCAAACACTTTCGTTACTTCAAAATAACGTATGTAATATCTAAAGCGCACAAAAGTGTGGGTTTAATAATAATTCGGACAAAAGTATCAACATACGATGCCGTATGACGTACAAACTATTTGTATAAGTTTCCTGCCCAAATGTAAAATATTTTGAACACTAAAGCTGCGAAACAAGTCAAGTGTTGAAATGTTGTTGAGGAGTAAATATTATTGGTTAAATGTATCAATATTACTATGATAATGTGTTTATCATACACGAGATATAAGTAACACATTAATATGCTTTACGCTGAACACTTTTCTTTCTGGTTCAATATGTACACCGTTTAATATTCCCCTTTTATTACAGTATGTATAATTCCTTGTTATTATTCAAAATATGTGTTATTTTATCTTTAGAATGTGGGTTAATGTCTAGTACCATACATTGTTTGTTGCTTCAGAATAATACTTATGACGACTACAGACTACAAGAGTAGAATCGAACTAAGAAATAGGTGAAGCTAAGCTGGAATAAATCTTGATCCTAAACTTTATAATCTTTAATTTCGATTCTCGCACATCATAAATTAAATTATGGTTATAATTGAAATTGATGAGCCTATTCATTTTTTGTGAATGATAATTTAGGAGGCATAACTTGAATATGGTTCAAATGAAGTAGCTTAGAATATACTTGTTTAACAAGGTATCGGTTTGATTCTTTGGCGTAAACATAAAAATTTACAGATCGTAATTCTACATAAAAACGCATAGGACTAGGATTTGATTTAGGCTCTATATCATTGTATATAAACAGTGCCATTAACATATCGAATATCTACATACTTCTTTGATACGTAAACAATATTCCATTTTGAATGATTCATTAGTAATAATATATAAGAACATACACTCTGGGCACATAGCGTTTTTGACGAGAGAACTATTTGTATGTATTCATAACGTGTTCAAAATGTGATATTTCTCATAATGTAAATAATAAATAATTTTATGAGATAATACTATGTTTAATCTAATGCATTTTTAAAAAGAGTATATAAAACCCAGTGTATGATGGTGATTTTGATGTGCAATTTAAAATTCATTACATACAACAAATACACGGAGTTATTCAAGTTAATACACGTTCTTAAATGAAGTAAGACTATAAGTATGTATACTCATTTTGACAGTAAAATAATTGCCAACATAAGACAATTAAAATAATCGAAGATAGATATGTCTAAGTTGATTTCATAATCCATACTCAGATGCGATGAGGTGCTAATTCGACCCCAGTGAGAATAGTCCCAAGTTTACCATCATATTGAGATTCGACGCGTTGCTTAGTGGCCTGGAATTGCCTACGATTAAGTAAATATTCAATTGCAGAACATTTCCTATCTTGTTCTATTCATAGAAAAATATTGCATACATTTTCATGTGATGAAGCCAACATTTGTGTTTAATTTTGTACGACGGAGTAGCGTTTATTTAATAAATAAAACCCGTGTTACAACAAGCCAACGAGAGACGAGCACTACGAAATGCGAAAGTGAAGATGCCGTACATTTCTATTAAAACCACACTATTAATATATCCATCGAACTAATCTGTTGAATTTGAACCCTGTTTAAGTAAATAAAACACAAATATAGTGAAATGTTCCTTTCTTCTACAGGAATTGGGTGAAATTTACCAGGACATTTTGCTATAAATTTAAAATAATGAGTGAAATAAAAAGCTACATACAGAATAGCGATACAGATTAATAAGAATGTATACGCTTAAATATTTACGATGTACATAACGTAGAAACCTAATTGCAAGTTTACATGAACTCTTATTCAAGTATATGGGCAATGTAAACAACGTACATTTATATCAGTACAATTACTAAATTGATGTTGCAGAAGCCGATGAAGCGTATCGGTCCTCAACTATTTGTTTAGACACAAGTCAGAAATACGGCAATTGCAAATAAATAATGCAAACACAGATGAGAACAGTGAAAACGAAGTGCTCAGTATTAATATGTATTACAACGAGGTACAACAGCATCTCGAGGTATGTGTTATTTGTATGCTAGTATTAAAAGAAACAGTGGCAAAAATCGCACAGAAGAGGTTAAAACAACCTCTTTAATGAAGACGGCCTGTTTCGGAGGCCCGATTGACGTTAGAGCGTTTATGCTAGTAAACGTGCTGCTCCGAAGCGGCGGGGCGTTGATGACGTTTCGTTTCTTTGAGAAATGATTCAAGTAGATGTAGTCACTTTGGTCGTATCTGTGGTGTAATTTTCACGTGTATAACTGAAGTTAAAGATTTTTATCAGATTAGTTATAGCGATTTCGATGGCAGAAGGTGCTACATAAGCGTGAGTACGATAACGATCTAATAGACTCAAACCAGCAACATGAGATCAGATTAACGTGACGATGATCTGGATTAACAGCTTGGCAGTAATGAGCAAAAGGGACAGACACAGAAGCTAAACTGAGTGCTTGACAGGAGAACGGTTCAAGAAGTTTTCTCGTTAGCTGTACATGTCTAGTTGAAAGCGAAATCGGCAAGAGTTTCATCGGCACCTTGGAAGGAAGGCCAGAAACGAGTAGTATCATTTGCTGATATATTGTACATGTTTGCCGCAACGACTTGGCAGAAAGTAGTGCACAGTCGGATGTCACTTAAATCGATTGGGGAGATTGTCGAGAGTCTGAGGTAAAAAGGAGAGTCGTGTTCTGCTTCGATTTACATAGTGTTCGATCTTAGTTACAGTTATGGTAAGAGAAATAGGAGGCCATCAAATATCTTAGCGCTATCAAGTATATCTATCCATGCATGGAAACGTAGATCATGCTACCGTATAAATTACGATTATGGCTGATGCTTTAGTCAATAGTATCACAGTCTGAACAGTATTTAAGCGTAACAGTTCACTGTAACTAATCCATACACAGTTAAAACTGCTGCAATATGTTTGAACATAACAAAAATTTAAAATAATAACGTTTACGATATTACCTTTTTATAAACATTTAATGATATAAGCAGAACTTTATAGACTGGTCTATGTTTTTCTTGAGAGGGAACAGATGTATGTTCTAATTAAGGAAGTTGACTGGATGCATAGCGAATGAAGAGATTTCTGGCTTCATAGTATATAATTTACTTAAAACCAGTATCGAAATGAACATGTTCACAATTTATTAATATCACTTATTTTGTGTTAATCAGAGTAGAGTGGCATATGCTGATGAATACTAATGCTAGAATATGTAATAGTATTATTTACGAAATACACAACCTTGATCTATCTGCAGATATTCTAATGAATATTGTATAACAATCGTCTGTTATCTTGTTAATAATCTGTGTCAGCTATTGTCATGCACATTCAATGCCGTCACAAAAGAAGTGCAACCAATAAACGCATACTATCATGTATAATGGCGTCTTCAAAGCATGGTCTCATCAAGTGTAAACAAGCCAGTGATAACGATCAAACCATGATGTGGTTTTCAATCAGAATCAGAAAGATCGAGGAATGAGCCATTACCTCGAAGCGCAAGGTCAGGTATTATCAACTAGAATATCGTCTAGAATACTAGGTTTATTATACACAATTTTACCTTTTCAAACTTATAATAATATGTGTCGAAAACATTGAAGAACTGTATGACATTTGTACATCTCAATGATAAGAAAATATACGTCGACTCGAAGATTTCCTGTCACATATATTTTACCCTTTTTTCTCATTGTTATAAAAAGGTCTCTGTTTATTGCATCCTTTGCCTTTTTAAGCACATGGATGATGATTCTGATTTACCAGCCATGTTTTGATGCCTACACATTCTTAGGGAACATCATTTTATTAATTAGCGTAGTAAATATATATTTTAATTTGTATTCTGCCAACGTTAATTTACTAAATATAAACTTTAATCGTGACAATTACATTTTATTTGTCCGAAGTGAAACTGCAAACTGAATGATTGTAAGTAAAACTTCGATGGCATCTCATAGTGGATGGTGTGTGGCGGTGAACATCCCGTGTTAAATTGTGTGACATACTTTTGCATTACTATACATTTTAAATTCATTATTAGTAAAATTTACACCATTTTAATATTTTTCAGACTGTTTCTGTTTCTAAATTTCCCCAATTTATTTTATGTTTCACGATTACAAAAATTAATGTATTACGCTGCTGATTACACACTTATGCGTCACCGACAAGTCAATTATTATTTTGCACTCATCAAAAAAATGTTCAACTTTAATTTAAACGACGTCGTGTAGAACGTGGTGTCCGAAAATCAACAACACAATTGTTCGTGTGCCGCTCTAATATTCAGAAGCCATAAATATTCTAAAACATGTATTTCATTTTGTGTGTGGTAAGAGGTTTAGTCCCGCTTTAGAACGATATGTCATTCTAGATATTATATTTGGGGAAGGTAATACATTAAGATTCGCTGAGAATTTTTAAGCTAGTTTAAAATTTTCATATTCGATTGTACTTCCGAATTCCTTTCAAATGTCGAACACGAAGTAATATATTTATTATTTAAACTATTAACAAGATATATAAATGGCTGACGTGTTTATGAAGAACCCGGTATTCATTGTGATGCATTAAATTTCGTAATAGGAGTTTTATATACTACTTTTTTCTATTAATGTTGTATATGAAAAGATAATCCAAAAATCCTTATCTTAGAACAAACATTTAACTTTAAAAATTCGATTTCATTTGCTCTAATACTAAACTAGATATTGTTAAGTATTTATTTTTAAATATTACTGAAATTGTTGTCCTGTTTTTAAATATACCATCCTCAAGAATTGTCTTAAAAAGTATTTTCGATCAATATTTATTTTATAGTTTACTGATGTTTATACATTGCAAATATGGCGTGATTTTCCGTTGCCTAATATTCCATTGTCTGTTTTTATAATGCTTAATTTTCCGTTGGATAATTTTCCATTACATCATTTTCTTACATTCCTTTTTAATGTATATATAATGTCTATATGATTTTCCTTTTTGTAATGTATACAAGATGTTGATAAACTCATTTTAAGATACCCATTTATATTTTTCAATTGTGCTAAAAATAAAATATAATGAAACATTTATCCCTTCAAAAAATATATACGTCAGCCAAATAAATAAGCATGTCCCGAAATGTGTATTTTTAAATATTAAACTGTGTACGCGGTGAGAGACGTTTTGTAGACGATTAACACATAGGTAGGAAATGAAACTTGAACACCTAAAAAGGTTTAATGGAATAAGCGAGTGAACGCTTGAATATTTATTTTGTTTACCAGAATTGACCAATAAAAAATAAGTTAGATTGAAAAAGTGAATGTTTACTTTCGGAAAAAGATTCCTAACATGCAGCTTGTGACACTTTGTGTTATATTGTAAATAAAGAATGTTCGAATAAATGAATCCAATGTGTTTATTTAATTTTTTTCACGAAAACAAATATTATAAGAAACGATTTTGGAATCGAAAATCAGGCTATTATTTTTCCGATTTCGACACTATGCAATACCCCCAAAAAGTTCGATGTTTCCGATTCCCAATCCAATTTCCATTAATTATCCTAACACTAATATATATATATATATATATATATATATATATATATATATATATATATATATATATATATATAATCAACACATAGCTGTGACCGAAGGACGACCATTTTTTTCTCTCGAAAGAATTAGATTGAACTCGCTATGCTATCACCACAAGCTCTAATAACTGGACATATGAATATTATGTGAATAGTACAAGTCACAGATTGTGCTCTATTCGTTTCAGAATAAGTTATTGTTATGAGAGTTCATAAAAAATATGTACTATTAAATATTCACAATTAAATGGTTATTCTTTTATGATTAGAATATGTATATATATATATATATGTGTGTGTGTGTGTGTGTTGTGTCTCCTCAAGTCAGCGTCAGTATTCCAATTTTCTAGGGCGAGTTTAATCTAAATAACTTGACGCATGTGCTGCTCGATCACAAAGCGTTTCCGTCGGATATTTCTTTCCGTTCCATTGAATTTAGCAAGAAGGATTTGAATTCCCGGAATCCTTGTGGCAATCTTTGCTAGTAATCGTTTCACATCCAATAAATATTAAGCAGCGGATGTTTTCCATAGTTCGACCGAAAATATCAGGTTTCCTCGGTATTTAAACTGCGCTGCGGGTGTTGCATTCGGTGGCCAACACGTACAATGGATAACATCTGCGATTTATAAAGTTCTTCCCATTCGTTTCATCCTGTGTTTCTGTTGTAAACAGTGCGTATTATTAAGGGAATGCCTCACACACATAAAATAAAACGTAATCGTACGAATGTTGAGGATAATAACGATGACCATGATGGATATTATCATGATCTTCATTACACTCGAAATCAACCCCATCGTGTGGATCATCTTCTGCATAACCTTGAAAAATAAATATAACTAAGTCGATAACCGTCCATTCATAAATTAATTAAACACATGTATTAATATAAAGTATAATATTTCATTTATTTATTTCAACAGTCAAAGTGATCCTCAGTAAAAGGCTGATCGTCACCATGAGACGTCCGACACAATAGATGGTATTGGCTCCTCATTGAGCATTTGCTTACATAACACTTGAATACGACCAATGCGGGTTTCGATTAACAAACGTCTCTCGATATGTGTTTCCCCACCAAATATATTCTTGGAAAAAACACTTTGTTTGTAGAATTTCGTTTAGTTTTTTAAAGTTTTTTTTGTATAGACAGAAGGGAAGGAATGTTCTTTGATATGGATGTGACTAGATCTGACTTTTAATGGATTTTTTTTTACTGAAAAGGTCAGCGATTGGAGTTCAGTCGAGAATATTTTACGAATATAAGATTAAAGTAGAGATAGGTTAGTAGTATCTCTCTTGTGTGAAAGAGGCTGTTGAAACGTGAGGTGATTGGTGACTTAAGTAGCTGCTGAGTCCAGTTTGTATACTGTCGAGACATGAACTAGTGATAAGAGCGACCCCTTAATATATATGACAGTAGTACTCGATCTTATTTCGTATCTGCCCCTTATAAAGGTAGATGAATGTGTCAGAGGGCATACACTTTCTGGAGTTGTAGAATGGTAAAGGTATTCCAGGTCTGGGGTGAAAGTCAACCCTTGAAGCTTAAAGAATGGGATTTACTGAAGGAGATACGACTTTATTTTGACTGTGAAGAATTGAGGATCAACGCATTTGTGTTCAAGAGAAACACTTTGTTGCATAGGCGTTCATAGAAACAACCAACATTCCCCAATGCACTACACTAAAACACAAGAAAAGGGAGGCAGAAAAATATTGATCATCTACTGTCATTAATATGTGTGTTGTCTACGTAGATGTCAACGAATAATGGCATAAATATAGTTTGATGAGTAGCACGAAGAAGCGCCTAGAGTCGATCCTTGGGCATGTCGATGAGGGTGGTGTGTGGTGTGTTGTGTGTGCTTTGGTGTGATGTCCGCCGAAAAGTAATTTAATAAACTTATGAAAGAGAAAGAACATTTCAAGAAAAAGTCATTGTTGCAACGATGTTGTGCACATTTACAAAGAGTAAAATAATGATAACTTGTTACAACATCTTATGCCTTGTATCCTTATTCTGAATATGCTAAACATCGATTTTATTCTGAAAAATTATAAAACAATACAGCCTAACCATCTATAGACTTAAACATGAATATAAATTACTGAAACCGTTATTAATTTAGTCTCTAATGACTATGAACAAAATATAACTACACCTCTTGAATATGTTAATGGTTTAATGGGAAACTGTCTGCATTTCATATCGTGTCAATCAGGCTCAAGTACTCCCGAATACGTTTAATTTTTGGTATATATTTATTGGTATATGATGTAAATGATTAAGTTCTCATCATTAGCAACAGTATCTATATTTTTACAAAGGGAGTGCACCCTCTATTGATCTGTTTTGCCAATAAATAAATTAAACTAAATAGCCCACATACAAGCCCCTTCTGCATCAGAGCTCTTTCCAAATTGCATTAATATTATATAATACATTTAGGAGGGAATCATGTGAATATAAATCTATAAACAAATTCACATAGCTTACTTTATATGAGTAGGGATAACTGATGTTATGTTGGCCAAATGATGATTTGTAACCAAGAAAAGGGCAATTCATTTTAACAATATACATTTATACATCGGCTAATTGTATAAATAAAGAACCGTTTTGTAAGCAAACAAGTAAAATTACTAAAGCATGTATTTTATGCTACGTTATAAGTATCCAGCTATGTTTACATATTAATCAAAACATTTTAAAAACATGTTAGCGTTTTTATTTCATTTTAAATCGCAATGCATCTTCGATCAATAGTACATAAAAATAATTCAATATTGCGAAATAGATGTGTTAATACATAAATGATAGTGTATAAGAACGTCTACTGATCTGTGATATGAAGACAAATGTAATGATCATGAGTATTACATCATGTTATCACTATGTTCGTTAATTACTACTGTAATCGCCCCTCTAAATGAATTTATCATTTGACAGTGCCTTTAATCATGATTCATTTGACTTCCTCGTTTTCTCTCATATTGTCTCATTCTATGTATAGACAGTGGGTATATATATATATATATATATATATATATATATATATGTATATATATATATATATATATATATATGTATATATATATGTATATATATATGTATATATATATTTATATATGTGTCTACATATGTATATATATTTATATATGCATATATATATGTACATATATGTATATATATGTATCTATATATGTATATATATATGTGTATATATATATATGTATATATATGTGTATATATATGTATATATATATGTGTATATATATGTATATATATATGTATATATATATGTGTGTATATGTATATATACATGCATACACATTTATGTATATATATACATATAAATGTATATGTACATGTATATATGCATATACATGTATATATATATATATACATAAAATATATATATATATGTACATACATTAATAAATACATGAGAATAGTAATTCTACCTATTCTACTGGTATTAAGATACACGCAGTGTACGCTTATTTTATTTTATGATACTACGTTGCATTTTAGAATACCGTATATATAGTTATCAGCAACACCTTCAATCCTCTTTATTATTCTTAATTTCAATATTTATTACACATACATACTATAATAAATTAATATTTAATAACACGCATTTAGTTTGTGTAGATATATTTTCGCATATCATACCTACTAAGTGTGTGAATAGTAAAACGGCTGATGTCGCTGTAATGCTGAGGACATATACTAAACTTTTATCTCAGCCGAAAGACCAATGTACCTTTAAAAATAATAGTTTTAATGACAATATATTTTAACGAATAAAAATGATAACATTTATTATTATTGTATAATGGTGTAAGTGTGTAGTGTTAGTTCTACCTTCATAACATGATCCTCCCATAAAAATCACATAATCCGTTTCATGGCTGGTTTAGAGTAAAACTCACAGGTATTATTTTCTTCTTAACAGGTTTGTTATAATGACATTAATGGTCTGTTGCCATGCGACTATACTTACGGGAATTACATTCTCCATTGATGTGTTACGAACCTCCTAGATAGTTTTCCTCTATTTTGAAGGTGGATGAAGTAAACTATCTATTCTCTTGTGAAATTTAACTATTAGGCATCATTCCCTCTTTTCCTAACAAGTGTAGTATACTTGTAAACTATACTCTACTCCATGAAGGCAGAAGTAGGGGACCGGATGGAGCGTGTTTCGCTTGTTTTTATATATATATATATATATATATATATATATATATATATATATATATATATATGTATATATATATATATATATATATATATATATGTACACTAATAGATGCTAAATAGTTTAAAATTTCGTAAGTCAATATTACTTGTTTTTTACTATATAGTTATATAAAAGTATACGTTGTGTCAGTTTATAATACGATATATCGTAAATGTAATGCTCCATATTACATTACCATATATTTAAAAGTTTTTAGAAGAGTAATGTCTACTGTCATTCATTTCTATTCATGTTTCATTGTTCTTGATACAGGTACTATTTTTGCGATATTAACAATCAGAAGCACTTTACGGAAAACATTTAAATTAAGTTCATAGATTTTCAATGTAAATAAAAACTATTCAAACATTGATATATCTAGGAATAAGTAAGAATAATTCATAGAGAGAGGAGAGAAAAGTACTGCTCGCACGCACTGATCTGCTTCCTCTCTCTCACATTGTATATATAAATATATATATATATATATATATATATATATATATATATATATATATATATTAGGGTAGGTCGATTTTACACTTTTTTTTAAATATTAAAAAAAGGCACGTAGCGAAAGTTGTATATAGACCTATTAAATACTCATGCAAAAAATTAGATCAAAAACTTCAGCGGTTTTTTGAGCGTTTGGTATCAAAGATCGTAGACAAGAATATACTGAAAATTCTTCGTTTTTGCAAGATTTGCTTGAATACTGGTGTAAAAACCAAATAATTTGTGCATTTAAAATCAGCGAAGTCCTTTTATTTTATAAAAATGATATTAAGTAAAGAAATCTTCAAATTAAAAAATTGCCCCCCCCCCTCATTTTCAGTATCTGCTTTTGTAAACTACCTTTTAACGTTATGAATTAAACAGTAATATTTGAATACCTAAAAAAATGATTTTTTTCTGTTATAAGTGAAAATATAACAAGCAAAGAAATAAGGAAAAACCTAACATTATTTTAATGGAGCTTAATATTGAGAGTCAAATTGCTCCATATAAGACCCCTTAGACAAAAATGCTGGTCTCAATTTCTGACTCAAAACTTTGGCTGTAATGTGTTGATGCCTTGCTTCAAAACCATATACAGTTTGTGAAGCTTCTGTTATTAACTTAACTGCCCGTTCCACGCCCTGAGAATGCCAAAAATGCAGCATAATTTTAAATCTATTAATTGTGTCCAATGTGTGGCATTAAAATTAATAGGTGGTATTCTTTTTAATCTTTTTCTGGTTGACTCCTCACTCCTGAAAGAACACATTAATTAATTGAATTATTAAAAAATTCCAATCTGTACTGCTTTAATAATTATGGTGAAATTAGATAAAATCTTTAAAAATCATTCTATAAATTGGAATAAATAATTGAGTCAGAAATATATGAATAAATATTACTTACCTAATGGCCAAAATTCTTTTTAAAGCTTCTTCTCTTACTTCAATCTCTTCAGATTTAACCATGGAATATAGAAAGTTTTCAGGCAGTAAAAAAATGTATTACCTTGTATATTTCTAAATGTGATATCTTGGATTTCCTGAGGCTGCTCCTTAATCCTCTGGGTCATATTAAAAATGTGCACTTGCTGATTGTGGAATTTACTATTTCTTTTAATTTCAAACCAAGAAGTGGCATACACATTTACAATAAAATTTACTACATAGTGTAGTTTTGTCGTGTGCCTTTGTTGGTATGCACCACGAGTCCATAAACACATGAGCCTGATGGCCAAAGTTAACCATCTTGCTTGGTTTAAAGGACCAATTTTCCAGGAGGTATATCTAGAGTCAACCTTACCTCTAGAAATACCTACTGTGTATTCATAAAGGAGTCTTTGGTCAGAACTAAGATCATGTATTTCATCAATTTTAAAAATTGACTCTAGAGGATTGCTAATAGTGGAAAATGATATTTGGGGTAAATCATGGCAATCATTTGAGCATAATTTCCCCAGAGGGCCACTGAATGTTGTAGGGCCCTTTGCGCAACCATCTATGTTTTTAAAAAGGGCTCTGAAAGGTAGTTCATTATGATGCAAAGAGTAACCAATTGTGTGAAGATTTTTTAAAAGTTTTTTTTCTAAAATTGCAACCATTCCACCTTCGCAACCTGTGTTGGTATTAGTGTTGTCAACAAGTATAGCCTTGATACTGTTCTCACTGTGGAATTCATGCAAAACATCCACCACTTGATCTGCATGAACAGCACCTGTTGCACCACTATTAGGAAGAACTCTGTGTCAGATATTTACTTTCACATGGTGTTTCTTTTGTAAAAGTTAAATGGTGTTCTGGTCCCTTAGTTTTTTTCATAATTCTCTGTCTATTTTCATCCACAATTTCCTTATACATCAATGTGTCCTTATCCATTCTCCCATCAACTCCAATACATATAATATTTTAGGTGGGATAAAAACCCCTGGCTGAAATAGTTTTATTTGTCTACCTCCAACAAGGTAAGATGTGACACAAGGTCATGAAAGTGGGATTAGATAAGCCTGCGCTATAGAGGTGAGCACTCTGGCCATTAAAAAATTGACTGGGCAGCCCCGTCGGCATTCCACTGTAGGGGCGTCTCAGACAGTTAGCAATAAACTTACTCCTCCCCAAAGAGGGAAGGCAAAGCCTGGGAGGGTGCAACTCCTAGAATTGCACAGGACGGACAAGCCCCAATAGACCGGCGTAAATCCAGACCCAAAGGCCCGGACGATACCGATTTATTTGGTGGGGTAAAAACACCTGGCTGAACTAGATTTTATTTATCTATCTCCAACAAGGTAAGATTGACACAGGAAAGTGGGATGAGAAAGCCAGTGCTCGAGAGGTGAACACTCTGGCCATTTAAAAATTGCCTGGGCAGCTCCGTCGGCATTCCCCGGTAGAGCCGCCTCAGACAGTAAGCAATAAACTTACTCCTCCCCAAAGAGGGAAGGCAAAACCTGGGAGGTGCACCTCCTAGAACTGCACAGGACGGACAAGCCCTAATAGATGGGCGTGAATCCAGACCCAAAGACCCGGACGATACCGGTTTATTTGGTGGGTTAAAAAACCCTGGCTAAACTAGTTTTTATTTATCTAACTCCCACAAGGTAAGGTGTGACAAAAGGTCGGGGAAGTGGGATTAGATAAGCCAGCGCTCGACAATTCAATATATATTTGTGATAATTACATTTGTAAACACAGAATCAACACGTGAATTCAAATTCGCTCGTTGAATTTTCAACCGTTGAATACCATAAAAAATATCCAATAAATAAAACGCCTATGTAAATAAATAATTATTTATATATAACATTAAATATTATAGTGTTTTATTCCTTTTTAATTTGAATATGTACATTTAATTTCTTAAGAAAAGGAATAATAAACTTTAAAATATTTATTATTAAGTAATGTATTACTTTTTTTTGTTAAAACCCGGGTTTAATTTAAGGCGACACATCTGCCGGTGAAATCTAGGCTGTGAGAAAAAATCTCGATTTATTTGATCTTAAAGTTGCAATGCTCAAATAAATACAAAGTTTTGAAGAAAAATATTTCTTGTGGTAACTTTTGACATTATTTGGCAACTTTCTTCGAGTGCGATAATTTACAGTTTCAAAATCGACCTCCCCTAATATATATATATATATATATATATACATATATATATATATATATACATATATATATATTCATATATATATGTGTGTGGGTGGGTGTATGTGTATGAGGGTGTGTGCATATATATCAATAAATAAATAACTACAATTGCAACGTACATTTTCTACACATATATTCGGATCTAAACTTATCACGGTGTATTAAATCTATAATACAATATATTCGTCTAAAATACGTTGTAGAATTAAACAACGGCCACAAGACATGCATTGTTTCCCTATTTACACCATTGTGTTATACAGTTTATACAATAGGAATATTTGTTTTTTGTAATTGTATTGTTATACTATATGATACATTATATATATATATATATATATATAATAATAGTAATAATCCAGGTGAAAAATATCCACAGGGTGGTAATCCAGAGAATTTTAACCGGGTTTATAAAAAGTGCTCAATATCAAAATAGAGCTTTATATATGATAATTTTATTTACACAGACATGTACAAAATCTGCGACACTGGCATGTCGATGTTATCGATCAACAGTTACTATAAACTGAGATCTCATCAGGCAGAGTTAGAATCCGATCTTAACCTCAGATCATATTTGGAGAGAATGAAGTGGAGGGGTAGAGACAGAGAAGAAGAAGGAAAGAAATTTAACCCCTCAAAAACCAAAGCCGTTAAAAAATTAAAATCAAAAATCAAAAACTAAAAATTAAAAACTAAAAAATCTATAAATAAAATAAAAAAAAAAAAAAAAAAAAAAAAAAACAAGAATATATGGTGGAAAGAGGAACAAACAACGACGAGGGGAGAGACACACAGAGGAGAAAATTTATTTATTTATTTATTTATTTGCCCTGTCTGTTTCGGATTCTGGACCTTAGATTTTTAGATTTTTTAGTTTTTAATTTTTAGTTTTTGATTTTTGATTTTAATTTTTTAACGGCTTTGGTTTTTGAGGGGTTAAATTTATTTCCTTCTTCTTCTCTGTCTCTACCCCTCCACTTCATTCTCTCCAAATATGATCTGAGGTTAAGATCGGATTCTAACTCTGCCTGATGAGATCTCAGTTTATAGTAACTGTTGATCGATAACATCGACATGCCAGTGTCGCAGATTTTGTACATGTCTGTGTAAATAAAATTATCATATATATATATATATATATATATATATATGAGCAAGGAAGGACTAAGGTAATCCGACGTAATGGGAAACCAAAAAGATGTTTTGTTATGCATGTTTTCTCTCCTCCTCTCACTTTCACATTCTCAGCACATTTCAACATTTTCCTTCTAACTTCCTCATTTCAACACATTCCTACGTAGCCAGCTGGTGAAACAATCGTATTCTCTAAATTTCACATTTAACCAAAACAACATCTCCCCTTTCCCCTCACCCGTTTCACCCATACACCATCTTATTTCACACTCTCACACTCCCACTTCCAATCACTTTCCTTTTTTAAAATCTTTTCTTAAATACCTACACACTTTTTCACTCACTGCCATTCTCATCATTCTCATTCCATGCCACCGACTTCTTTCAACCCAGATCTCGGTCCTGTGATCCTAGAAGTGGCTACTACTTCTTCTCATCAACATATCATGCCAACCCAATATGCTCATGTACGTGTATGACATTTTTCTTAAAATTATCATCCTGAGGATATCTTACAGATAAAGACGAAACGTTTATGAATACATGAAAAACATTTTGTTGTTTTTTTCATTTTTCATTTCCCTTATATATATATATATATATATATATATATATATATATATATATATATATATATATATATATATTTATATGTAATAGTTTTGTCTTTACAAATAAATAATAGTAAAAGTGAGTTTATAAAGAATCAGAAATTACTAAAACAGTTTAAACATATAGTGTTAGTAATTTTAAAGAAAACAATTAATATACACTATTACAAGAAAAATATACAGAGTCGCTACAAAAATAGTTAGAAGAGTTCAGAAAGAGAGGAACTGATTACAAGCTGTTCCACTTCCTTCTTTTTCCCTCCTCTTTCCATATATCTCCCACTCTCTCTCTGTGTTGTGTATATATATATACATATATATATATATATATATATATATATATATATATATATATATATATGTATATATATATATATGTATATATGTATATATATATATATGTATATACATATATATGTATATATATATATATATATATATATATATATATGTATATATATATATAACATGAAAGTACGCTTCGTTTATAATTACGTGCGTTTAGTTATTATGTTTTGAAAGAAACCTCCATATATTAAGATTCACAATAATTGATTTGAAAAGCTAATTTAATTAACATTCGCTTAAATTCTATTTTATAAACTCACGAATATATATATATATATATATATATATATATATATATATATATATATATATATATATATATATATATATATATATATGAGAATAAATAAACCCAGGGGGGAAGTAATTAAACAAAAGCAAGCTGTTCGTGAGTTTATAAAATAGAATTTAAGCGAATGTTAATTAAACTAGCTTTTCAAATTAATTATTGTGAATCTTAATATATGGAGGTTTCTTTCAAAACATAATAACTAAACGTACGTAATTATAAACGAAGCGTACTTTCATATGTTATATATATATATATATATATATATATATATATATATACATATATATATATATATATATATATATATATATATATATATATATATATATATGTGTGTGTATGTGTGGGGGTGGGGGTTGGTGTATGTTTATATATATATACACTGAAGAAATGTACCAAAAGAATATTGTTTATATATTCAACACCATTTTGGCTTCATCATAAGACTTCCCTAGGATGAGTATGTTGAAGAAAAAATCACAAGTAAATAATTATTTGCCGCTAGCAATGAGTTACGGTAGACAAAATTCCAAATATGAAATATATATGCGGGTTTGCATATATATAAACATATGGATACATTGTATATATATATATATATATATATATATATATATATAAAAGTAAGTTTAGGAAAGAATGTATCTGCTGTTCGTTACAATAGCTGGTCTCGCACGTGATAGAATTATACTGAGAAAACGTTGAAGGTACTCTAAAATGGGTAATACACTGTATACAATGATTTAGAAAGTGGGCAAACGTACTTGAAAAACATTAAATAATGAAAAGTAAAATAAAGCGAGCAGCCCAAATGTGTAATTGTATATGAATTCTATCCGCTTAATCATTTACCTATCCCTCCCTGCCACAGCAATAGAGAAAATAAGGGATTTGCCGATTTTTGTGTTGATGTGTGTGTTATTTAGATAGATATGTGGGTAAAATAATGGAATATCTATTCAAGTTCTTTTCAATAGTGTTATTTCTATATTCCATGCTCAGATACTAGTTCTAATTAGCTATGCTTAGTTGGTAGTCGCGCGTTCTGTAGTTCGTATTCTTTCTCAAGGATAAGCCTCAGAGTATTGTTTTACTCCTGCTTCTTCTATTTATTCTACTGTTTTTTTCTTCTTATTATTATTATTATTTGCAGTAGAAGAAGTAGTAAAAGTTGAGAAATATCATTATTATTATTTATATTTATTAATAACAGTTTCAACCCTATACATTTGCAGTTATCGCTTACTGGTAAAATCAGATCGTGAAGTTTAAGTCAGCCCAAGTGTTTATAGAGTTGCAGCAGTATACGCTTATTTTACAATTGTACAAATTAACTTGCTTTCTGGCAAAACTTGTTTACCGTTGATAATAACTGGTGGCTTTCATTTTTAGTTTCCGTGAAAATTAACTGATGTAGATTCTAGTACTTGCGACTGTTTTTCTATTTATTTTTGATAATGCTCTATTTGAAATGTGTATATATATATATATATATATATATAAATATATTTATATATATATATATATATATATATATATATATATATATATATATATATAGTCGAAAGAAGCTTTGAGTCATTAAAAAAAAAATTTAAAAAAAAAATGTGAAATGCAGTTTAAATTCCCAGACAAACTAACTAAATCCAAGATATTGCAGACTTAACATTCGTTGGAAAATTGATAAATGAAAAAATATAAGAAAAAACAAAAATGAAAAAAAAGAGGGGGTTAATTATCTAAGAGTGAAACACAAACAGGAGACCTTAAGCGTCTAATATTAACACGGGGATCATCAGCTGTTTACCATGTAACTGTTTCGGAGATTTAAACACAGGACAGTTATAATATTCATGGTACTGATTATACGACCATTTCCTCAATAATCAAGTGTCGAAATAATTCAGCTTAAAATATCACTAATATATACATAAATAAATAATAATAATAATGATAAAATAATAATAATAATATATTACCCTTAAGACTACCATATGATATAGTAATGTGCACATCAAATAACATTAATTATAACAATAATAATAAAATAATAATAATACTATCTAAACACTACATCCAAGAACCATTCTGCAATATGGTAGCTAGCAATACAATTATATAGGAATTAAAGTTGCATTAAAAAATAAATAAAAAATAAAGCTTAAATACCTTAGGTACCAGAAAAGTAATTAGATAAGAGGAAGGAAACCTAGCCATACAGACCTAAATACCCAATATATAGTCTAAAGTAGCTTTGAGTCATAAAAAAAATGTGAAATGCAGTTTAAATTCCCGGACAAACTAACTAAATCCAAGATATTGCAGTCTAAACATTCGTTGGAAAATACTTAAATGAAAAAATATAAGTAAAAAAAAGGGGGGAGGTTAATTATCTAAGAGTGAAACAAAAACAGGAGACCTTAAGCGTCTAATATTAACACGGGGATCATCAACTGTTTACCATGTAACTGTTTCGGAGATTTAAAAACAGGACAGTTATAATATTCATGCTATATATATATATACGGTACCTTTGAAATAGTTGCATGTACATTCGGAGGTGCTAGCAGAGAGTTAATATTATTTCTGCTTCCAAATAGTTATAACACGAGTCATCGTCGGTGACTGTTGACCGACAACAGCCAGTCCTGTATCCTTGAATCTGACAGAGTAGGTTTCCATAAATTTCCAGTACTGCTCACCTCGTTTCGATCAACACCGCAAATTACCTTTCGGTATCGCCACAGCCGGTGACCATTGATTTCACGCTGGCAACGACTATTCGTTTATGCTCGGATTTGCGTTGCAATAAGCATCACCAAGATATATGCACTGTCCACCCACTTTCAAGTGGAGATCTAGTTAGTACATCCCATCTTTTGTATTCACATCCTTGTTGAACCCTTAAGACTAGTTTGCGAGGTGTCAGCCGAAGCCGGGCTCATTTTTTTTGTGTGTAGGTTAGTAAGATATGTATTGTAGTGTATGTGCCTATGTTCGTGTAGTGGTGCACTTCCTGTGTTTTCCCCATTGTGACTTCCATTTGACTGCTTACTATTTGTAGCCTTTGCGGACTGGTTTCCGCATTCCAGGATGTTCCTTAAGATTGCAGCTGTTTCGCTAATTGCTGCCCTTTGTGTAGTCTCAGTGATCCATTTGATTTCAATATCTTACGCGCTATTCTGGAGATTGTCTGAGACTGTTCCTAGTGCTCTTACGATCATTCGTTTATATGAACTTTCTTCATGTTCAACATGGCTTTCACTTCTATGGAAAATTCCGTGCATTTGCTTCGTTCCCTCTTCTCATTATTCAATTATTTGTCTGCGTGAACGGCACATCCACGAACTGGCAAGATTATTCTTATTTGTCGATTATTATGACATCCGGTCTCCTTGCTTGTATAAGTTTATCTTTTGGTACATCGATATCCTATGGGATGTTATGTGTGTTGTTTTCCAGTGATGTATCTGTTTTATGGGTGTACCAGTTGTCTGGTGTGTGAAATCCAATCGTTTCTACTTTTCCCAAAGTGCTAATCTAACTAAACAGTCATGTATGTTGTTGTATTCTTTTTGGTCGAGTTTTCTGCATTCACATATTATATGATTTACTGTTTTTTTTTCATGGTCCACTTAGTCTGCATTTACTGTTTCCCGAGTGTTTATCTGTGCATGAGTCAGTAAAGATTACATGTCTCTATTAAAGCTATTTTCGTTGGTTGCTCCTCTTGTCAGTCTTTTGAAGCGTCTATGTAATTGTTTCTTCCCGTTGCATAGCCGTCTCGGAATGGGATGTGGCAGTTCCTGCTTTATATACCCGCCACGAAATGGGCCGCAGCAGTTCTCGCTTAAAGAACTGGTAATTTTTAACACTCAAAATTGTATATATTGCATACCTTTAAATGTCTCGTACCTTCTCTCTTTCCTCGTCGCGTGGAAGGGTGTTGTCTCGATTTTGTCTAGTTTCACGTATCTTTTCTTCTTCCTCGCGTAGAGGGGTGTGTCTCGATGTCGTCTGCTGTGTCTGCAACAACAACTTCATACCACGATTCACGAGACAAACAATCTTGTAAACTGTTGATTCTGTTTTATTCAGGCGTCAAATTTCTGTTGGCCATGGAGATGCTTCCCTAACGTTGAGGGAGAGAACAAATTACTACTCTATCGTAGTGAATTCCTAACTCAAGCCATTAGCTATTCGATGAGAGGGGAAGAAGAAATCTCATGTCTGTATTCTCTTAGGGAAATTAATTCCCATGTCTCATTTTGGACTACATAGAAAAACAAGTCTGTTCGATTTGCTTTCACTAACCAGACTGACAAAACTGTTTCACACACAAAAGTCAGTGACGTCCGACCCCACAGGATCATTATCCAACATTCCCACCTTTCTTTTCTTTTTCTTTTTGTTTGTGTTTTCTGGTGTTTCTCTGGTTGTACATTGCGACGGTGTCTCTTGCTGCGGTGATAAGCATTTCTCTGTGCCTTGGGTGATGATTTACTAAACTCTTTTTTTTATCTTCCACTCAGTCTTCTAGTCCTTACTAGTAATTTCCCCCTTCCTCGTTTCTTCTCATGCCCGTACAATATTTTTAATGTGGTGCGCTGTGCATTACCAATAATTGTCTAGTGTTCTCGTGATTCCGAAATGTTAACTTTACTTACTTAACCCTAGTACTCGGACATAACTGACGGATAAAGCATAATATATTCCAGTTTGCTAAATGATGGGTTGGATCTGAAATTATGTGTAAGTTCACGACTTTGAGATACAAATTTTAGAGTTAAAAAAATATGGTTCTAAAGAATGTCGAAGCTGACGTCAGCCGAACAATGTGAGAATGATATTCAAGATGGGAGTTGTTGCGCGAACAAATAAAATAATACAACTAAATAAGTTTTATTATTCTGAACCATAATAAAGCATTATTGTTTTGAAAATACATTTTGTGTTTACATGAAATTGTTAAAAGAGGTTGATATGTCGTAATATTGAATGATACAGCTAAGACAAAAACACATTATAGTTATTGCGTATATGCATTGTGCTTGAATAAGCCAGTCTCATCATAATCATATTTTCTCGTCGTTTGAAGCGGAATAATGATGCGGCCGACTGATTCGGCCGATACAGTTCTTCAAATAATTGATCGAGTTAAAACTGTCTATTAAGTAGACGGACAGTCATTGATGGTGCTCTATTAAGTTCAAATATTGGTCGATATTGTTACTATTTTGTTTTTAAACGTATTTACAATGCAGATTGCTTTTCGTAGTAACGATCGCGTTGACAGGATTGGGTTGCAAGTATCTAGTAAGAAATAGTGCGGGCATATCGGAAACAAACAATTCCTCGAATTCTATTCTTTGGGAATATTAACAGTTGAATTAATTGTGCGCTCAAGCAGAAGGAAAGGGAATTTATTAAAGAACGCATAATAGACATAGAGGTTTTGAGCGTGTTACTACGACTCGAATTGCAATGTCCCGAAAATAGAATATTTCTCATCGTGTTGCCCAAGGATTCCGTTCGTGTTTTCATTCTTTTTTTCTCAATACAATCGATTGATTGTAGAACTGATAAAATCCATGCAGGAGGAATGAAATAAATAGAAATGAATAAAAAATGTAATATAATAATGCAATACATCTCTAAAGAGAGATATTCAGTTGAAAAATAGGCGTGTATATTGATTGTCCGTTAGGAAAGTTAATTCATATCTTAAACTCATGTGGTGTTATGAAAAAAGAGTAAAGGCAAATAGAAAGATTTGGTATCATTAAGATGCGTGTATTCGAACTGTGCGATTTGCGATAAAAATGCTATTTAAAACTTCATCGTTGCAGACAAGGACACTTATATTTTTAAATCAAGCTTACAAGATAAGAGCTTTGCTATTTTACAACTAATCGTGACAAACTAATTTACATATTTCCTATTGAAATACAGACGAACGATAACCCCATTTCTAAATTTAAAAGTCGAATGAACATATATATTTTGTTTAAAACGTTAGCGTCGCAGGCCAACATATATAATCTCTACGAGATATTGTTGAAGAGATTTAATATGTTTACATGTAGTCTCTTAGTTATGCAATATTTTAAACGAGCGATACACAGCAAAACGTACTTATTTCTAACCTAGACTTAAGTATGAACAGTGATGGACGGACAAAACCTCGTATTGGTACGCGTGGTCGCGTCTGAAATATTGCATTCAACTGGCGCATTTCGCAAGAGAAATTCTCTTTGAAACTAAAGTCGCACAGACCGACTGGTCGACTGACTTGTAAAGCCTATCATAAAACGTCGCGATCGAATCAAACACCTTAATTCTTTACTACAGTCGTGATTGCTCATACGATGCTCAAACAGGAAGTAGTGGGGATGATACAAACAGTAAAGTTCCTATTCCGAGCTCCTATATTTTATTTTGACATCAGTCAAGTAATACATTATTAAAACTCCCGAAGTGAATTTCAAAAGAGTAAAAACCTATCGAAAAAAGGTTATATTCATTTGGTTATATAAGGAGATGCCGTATTGTAAAAAGTAGCACATACAGACTTGTAAAAAAAATACAACATGCACTCATATAACACAAACCGATGCGAGCGGGTCTATTCAAAATGATCTAATATGGCCAGCCATGAATGATGTACAATTTATTAAAGGAGAAATAGTGCAGCTGTTTTGATAATTCTTAAATCAATTTATTTGAGAGATGGGCATTTTATTATCGAATATCAGACACATTCCTAAGAAACTACTAACGTTAGCGATCAAAATATATTATTTATTTATTAGTTATTGAACTATTTATACTATACACACTACACTTGTCAGCCTTGTTGTCATTTTAACAACGTTTCAACCGATGACAACTCCGAGCTATTTCAAGCGAAGAAAAAAGACGTAACAATCACTCCATACTAGAACGTTTCTAGAGTTTGGATGTTAACTATGTGTCGATTGCAACTAAAAACAACACCCTAATACACTAACAACTAATACGCCATAATAGATGACGCTATAGGAAAGATCTCACCCACCCTGTTTATTACATAATATGTTACAAAATTGCGCCAGGAAAGTGTCGAGCGTTAAATTGTAACCTTTTGAATATGTTAACAAACATTTAAAATATGTATGCCTTTATTATTGAATTACACCATATTAGCATTATATGTGTAAACTATAAACTGACGAACAAATAAATCAACCACTACATGGTTGGCATGTAAAAAGGACATAGTACGCATTTAGAGTTTATATTATAGTTGTTTATTTCTGCCTACGTTAAAAGCTTATTCGGAATGAAACCCGACTTTGATAACGTATCGTAAACACGGTAAAGTATAGCTTTTCATACCAGTATTGTGACCATTAGTTATTGGATTAAGTTGATATATATATATATATATATATATATATATATATATATATATATATATATATATATATATATATATGTATGTTTGTATGAAACAAACATTCCTGAATATGTTTTAATTTGTATGACTTGGATTAATTTTATTACTGTAACAAATAAGTATGGGTTTTTGGCTTAATATATTTAATGTGTTATGTACTCTTATGTACTTTTGTATATATTTTTATATATTTTCAAAGTGTAATTTTATCACCTGCAGTAACGTCACTGCGGTAATGGTCCTCTGTGGAGAATACTTATCTTTGAAATCTCATGAGTTAAGGACGTTGAGATACTTTGCCTGAATTTTGAATTCAAATACAATTTGATTCGCACCTTATTTTCTTATTTAATTATATATTATGCTATTAATGATATATTTGGTTTCAGTCTTCATCCGGATGATTTACTAATTAAAAGATGGTAGTTGCCTCGTATATCTTTTGTTGGATTAACTTCATATATATATATATATATATATATATATATATATATATATATATATATATATATATACATGTATATATATATATATATATATATATATATTAGAGGTAAAAGATGTGAATCAAACATTGTAAAGATACAATATTTATTAAAAACATCAAAAGTTCAGAGCAATTGGCCTCATATCCTTAATCCATAGATTTTCAAAGAAAACATTTCTTTTCATCAGAGGATGGGGAAGCCGACAATGCGATTATAAATATTGTTGGCAACAATTAACTTTGAAAATTTGATATAGTGTAAAATCAAAGTAGAACATCCATGGATTAAGAATATGAGGCTCCTTGCTCTGAACTTCTTATGTTTTTTACAAATATTGTATCTTTACAATGTTTTATTCTCATCTTTTACCTCTAAAATAAATTGCTCTATTTAACATATTGAGCTTTACACTATCACGATAAGTTATGATTATTATTATTACACGGTAATTTAATCATCGTTATAATTCTACAGCTAATATATATATATATATATATATATATATATATATATATATATATATATATATATATGTATATATATATATGTATGTAAATGTTTGTATGCTCGGGCTATTCTTATCATATGGGTTTGTTTTTGTCACAACGTTTCCACCGATGTAACCTCCGATCTGTTTAGGATGTACTTTGTCGAACACGAACATCTTTCCGTCGACCTCAGGAATCTGGACGAATTTCGAACGGAACCCTTTATAAAATGCACGAAGGTAGCATTCTCTCGTTCTATCTGCCATGACTTCTTCCCATCTATTGCAGATAGAACAAGAACATTCAACTCCCTATATATATATATATATATATATATATATATATATATATATATATATATATATATATATATATATATATATATATTTATCGATTAATAATACCCTCAAAAATAAAACGGTGTTTATCTCAAATCATAAGGATCGATTAATCAATCGTTCAAGCAACGAGGCACGTATGGCGTCAACTCCTGAGTTAGATTAGAAAAGAATCAT
Organism: Sepiola atlantica; assembly: GCA_963556195.1. Classification (NCBI taxonomy): domain Eukaryota; kingdom Metazoa; phylum Mollusca; class Cephalopoda; order Sepiida; family Sepiolidae; genus Sepiola; species Sepiola atlantica. The sequence continues at coordinate 226,383,718 of OY744515.1, read as the reverse complement.
CAAGTTTTCCGAAATAGACTATATACATATATATATATATATATATATATATATATATATATATATATATATATATATATATATATATATATACATACATATATATATATATATATATGTATATATATGTATATACATGTATACATATATGTATATATATGTATATAAATGTATACATATATATGTATATATATATATATGAATATAAATCTATACATATATGTGTATATATATATGAATATAACTCTATACATATATATGTATATATATGCATGCATATATATGTATATATTTACCTATATATATGTATATATATATGTATATATATATATATATAAATATGTATATATATACTTATATAGATGTATATATATGTATATATAAATACGCATATATATATATATATTCATATGTATATATATAAGTATATATATGTATATATGTATATATATATGTATATATACATTTATATATTTATATATATATATATATATGTATATATATATATATGTATATATATTCACATATTTATATATATATATATATATTACGCTCTTTATTTTTATTTTTTAACTTTAATTCTAAATTAATCGAGCATTATGCTTGGTTTTTTACCTGCTATATTACAAAGAAGTATATATATATATATGCTGGGTGGGCTGTCGCTCCTCTGCGCCATAAGGTAAGGTTTTCTCTGGCCAGTGTGAGGTCGAATAGGTTGTAAGAATGCCCATCAGTCTTTGGAGACAACCTTATTGATGCGATGTCATGGCTGTATCATCAGTAAACAGCATGTATTAATTTGGACTAACCGAGTGTTGGTCTTAGTGGGGAGCTTGGCGATATTGAGGAGACTACCGTCAGATCGGGAGTGCAGGTGTATGTCATCAGTTATGTTCTTTCAGGCATACATCTATATATATATATATATATATATATATATATATATATATATATATATATATATATATATATATATATATATACATATATATATATATATAGAGAGAGAGAGAGTGAGAGAGAGAGAGAGAGAGATATAGAAAGTGAGAAAAGAAGGCAGAGATTGACAGATAGGGAGAGAGAGTAATATAACACGACCTTTATTTCCGAAGGTAATTATCGGACTCAATACTAAGCTCTAATTATGTATTGAGTAACTTCAAACTAAATACTGTAATGAACAATATAGGTTATATACTAGTTCATAATATACTAGCTGTAATTACACGGCGTTGCCCAGTGACCTAGAAAATATACTTATAGTTTAGCATAACACACAAGCACATAATTATTATTTAGTAGCATTTTTCATCCAGATCGTCTTATTTTACATGACAAAGCATCTCTCATCGTTATTCTTACATGTTGTCAGTCAATGTAGCATATAACGTTATCGTGGGATTCATCGTCATTAGTATTGTGTAGTACTTTATCTATCAAATCGAGTGTCGATTGTTCATGCTCGCCCATTTCAGGTATTTTTCATTACATGTCATTAATATGATTGCAGAAAATGTAAACTATTTTAAAGAAAACGTACCATGTATGGACAAATATACTTTTCAGCAAGTAAATATTTACGTTAACCATTGCCATTATTAATAGCCAGTTATGTATTCTCATTAGCAAAGAGCATGTCTGCATTACTTACACATCAAGTCAAGCGAACCTTCGCGAGCGAACAAGAAAGCACAAGAAAACGAGAGTACAAATAAAGAGATTAGCCGGATTATTATTATTATTATTATTATTATTATTATTATTATTATTATTATTATTATTATTATTATTATTATTATTATTGTTATTATTATTATTATTATTATTATTATTATTTAAATTATGTTTCATGACATTAATTGCTAATTAAAAATGATTAATGCCTACGTGATTCTTGCCTATTAATAAATAGTAAAACACATAAATACAGAATATAACGCTTATCCGTATGTACACTGATTAATTCATCTTCTTTGATTACTCATGCGTAATGTTATGATTACCGTAATTGAGTCTCATCTTTATTTGCTCCCTAGCCATCACATTTTTTACATGTATATGACACTGTGCATGTTACCCAGTATTATTAAAACAATTAATACACAAAATAACCGAACACAATCGAAAGCAGCTTCATAATGCGCGAGTTATTCGAACGATGCTGCTACGTGAGTAATCGAGTTCATCACATTTACCAATGCAATCATGCACAACGGTTGCAATGTTCAAACTTATTTTGCAATTATTTATTTATCTTAAAAACGTATATTTTTTTTTTTTGAACTTGAGCGCTTTCGGTAATAAAATCACCATCTTCAGAAGAATAAGCATATTTTCTTTTTTTTCTTCATTTTTTTTTTTTCCACCCCGACTGAGACAAGCAGTAAGGATGAATTCGTCTCGATGTTATGGACGAAATGTTTATAAGTCGTGTGTATCACGTGGTACGTGGAAAGTTATTTGAAAATTTCACACATTAGGAGCGTTGGCGAAATGGCAGAGATAAAGAGAATATTTTTTTTATAAAATATTTAGAAAACCTTCACAACGCAGATTATTGTTTTTAAAAATAAATTATTTATTTATCTTAAAAACGAAAAATTTTTTTTATTGAACTTGAGCGCTTTCGGTAATAAAATCACCATCTTCAGAAGAATAAGCATATTTTCTTTTTTTTCTTCATTTTTTTTTTTTCCACCCCGACTGAGACAAGCAGTAAGGATGAATTCGTCTCGATGTTATGGACGAAATGTTTATAAGTCGTGTGTATCACGTGGTACGTGGAAAGTTATTTGAAAATTTCACACATTAGGAGCGTTGGCGAAATGGCAGAGATAAAGAGAATATTTTTTTTATAAAATATTTAGAAAACCTTCACAACGCAGATTATTGTTTTTAAAAATAAATTATTTATTTATCTTAAAAACGTATATTTTTTTTTTTTGAACTTGAGCGCTTTCGGTAATAAAATCACCATCTTCAGAAGAATAAGCATATTTTCTTTTTTTTCTTCATTTTTTTTTTTCCACCCCGACTGAGACAAGCAGTAAGGATGAATTCGTCTCGATGTTATGGACGAAATGTTTATAAGTCGTGTGTATCACGTGGTACGTGGAAAGTTATTTGAAAATTTCACACATTAGGAGCGTTGGCGAAATGGCAGAGATAAAGAGAATATTTTTTTTATAAAATATTTAGAAAACCTTCACAACGCAGATTATTGTTTTTAAAAATAAATTATTTATTTATCTTAAAAACGTATATTTTTTTTTTTTGAACTTGAGCGCTTTCGGTAATAAAATCACCATCTTCAGAAGAATAAGCATATTTTCTTTTTTTTCTTCATTTTTTTTTTTTTTCCACCCCGACTGAGACAAGCAGTAAGGATGAATTCGTCTCGATGTTATGGACGAAATGTTTATAAGTCGTGTGTATCACGTGGTACGTGGAAAGTTATTTGAAAATTTCACACATTAGGAGCGTTGGCGAAATGGCAGAGATAAAGAGAATATTTTTTTTATAAAATATTTAGAAAACCTTCACAACGCAGATTATTGTTTTTAAAAATAAATTATTTATTTATCTTAAAAACGTATATTTTTTTTTTTTTAACTTGAGCGCTTTCGGTAATAAAATCACCATCTTCAGAAGAATAAGCATATTTTCTTTTTTTTCTTCATTTTTTTTTTTTTTTCCACCCCGACTGAGACAAGCAGTAAGGATGAATTCGTCTCGATGTTATGGACGAAATGTTTATAAGTCGTGTGTATCACGTGGTACGTGGAAAGTTATTTGAAAATTTCACACATTAGGAGCGTTGGCGAAATGGCAGAGATAAAGAGAATATTTTTTTTATAAAATATTTAGAAAACCTTCACAACGCAGATTATTGTTTTTAAAAATAAATTATTTATTTATCTTAAAAACGTATATTGTTTTTCTTTGAACTTGAGCGCTTTCGGTAATAAAATCACCATCTTCAGAAGAATAAGCATATTTTCTTTTTTTTCTTCATTTTTTTTTTTTCCACCCCGACTGAGACAAGCAGTAAGGATGAATTCGTCTCGATGTTATGGACGAAATGTTTATAAGTCGTGTGTATCACGTGGTACGTGGAAAGTTATTTGAAAATTTCACACATTAGGAGCGTTGGCGAAATGGCAGAGATAAAGAGAATATTTTTTTTATAAAATATTTAGAAAACCTTCACAACGCAGATTATTGTTTTTAAAAATAAATTATTTATTTATCTTAAAAACGTATATTTTTTTTTTTGAACTTGAGCGCTTTCGGTAATAAAATCACCATCTTCAGAAGAATAAGCATATTTTCTTTTTTTTCTTCATTTTTTTTTTTTTTTCCACCCCGACTGAGACAAGCAGTAAGGATGAATTCGTCTCGATGTTATGGACGAAATGTTTATAAGTCGTGTGTATCACGTGGTACGTGGAAAGTTATTTTAAAATTTCACACATTAGGAGCGTTGGCGAAATGGCAGAGATAAAGAGAATATTTTTTTTATAAAATATTTAGAAAACCTTCACAACGCAGATTATTGTTTTTAAAAATAAATTATTTATTTATCTTAAAAACGTATATTTTTTTTTTTTGAACTTGAGCGCTTTCGGTAATAAAATCACCATCTTCAGAAGAATAAGCATATTTTCTTTTTTTTTCTTCATTTTTTTTTTTCCACCCCGACTGAGACAAGCAGTAAGGATGAATTCGTCTCGATGTTATGGACGAAATGTTTATAAGTCGTGTGTATCACGTGGTACGTGGAAAGTTATTTGAAAATTTCACACATTAGGAGCGTTGGCGAAATGGCAGAGATAAAGAGAATATTTTTTTTATAAAATATTTAGAAAACCTTCACAACGCAGATTATTGTTTTTAAAAATAAATTATTATTTATCTTAAAAACGTATATATTTTTTTTGAACTTGAGCGCTTTCGGTAATAAAATCACCATCTTCAGAAGAATAAGCATATTTTCTTTTTTTTCTTCATTTTTTTTTTCCACCCCGACTGAGACAAGCAGTAAGGATGAATTCGTCTCGATGTTATGGACGAAATGTTTATAAGTCGTGTGTATCACGTGGTACGTGGAAAGTTATTTGAAAATTTCACACATTAGGAGCGTTGGCGAAATGGCAGAGATAAAGAGAATATTTTTTTTATAAAATATTTAGAAAACCTTCACAACGCAGATTATTGTTTTTAAAAATAAATTATTTATTTATCTTAAAAACGTATATTTTTTTTTTTTTGAACTTGAGCGCTTTCGGTAATAAAATCACCATCTTCAGAAGAATAAGCATATTTTCTTTTTTTTCTTCATTTTTTTTTTTTTCCACCCCGACTGAGACAAGCAGTAAGGATGAATTCGTCTCGATGTTATGGACGAAATGTTTATAAGTCGTGTGTATCACGTGGTACGTGGAAAGTTATTTGAAAATTTCACACATTAGGAGCGTTGGCGAAATGGCAGAGATAAAGAGAATATTTTTTTGATAAAATATTTAGAAAACCTTCACAACGCAGATTATTGTTTTTAAAAATAAATTATTTATTTATCTTAAAAACGTATATTTTTTTTTTTTGAACTTGAGCGCTTTCGGTAATAAAATCACCATCTTCAGAAGAATAAGCATATTTTCTTTTTTTTCTTCATTTTTTTTTTTCCACCCCGACTGAGACAAGCAGTAAGGATGAATTCGTCTCGATGTTATGGACGAAATGTTTATAAGTCGTGTGTAAACGCTCCTAATGTGTGAAATTTTCAAATAACTTTCCACGTACCACGTGATACACACGACTTATAAACATTTCGTCCATAACATCGAGACGAATTCATCCTTACTGCTTGTCTCAGTCGGGGTGGAAAAAAAAAAAAATGAAGAAAAAAAAGAAAATATGCTTATTCTTCTGAAGATGGTGATTTTATTACCGAAAGCGCTCAAGTTCAAAAAAAAAAATATACGTTTTTAAGATAAATAAATAATTTATTTTTAAAAACAATAATCTGCGTTGTGAAGGTTTTCTAAATATTTTATAAAAAAAATATTCTCTTTATCTCTGCCATTTCGCCAACGCTCCTAATGTGTGAAATTTTCAAATAACTTTCCACGTACCACGTGATACACACGACTTATAAACATTTCGTCCATAACATCGAGACGAATTCATCCTTACTGCTTGTCTCAGTCGGGGTGGAAAAAAAAAAAAATGAAGAAAAAAAAGAAAATATGCTTATTCTTCTGAAGATGGTGATTTTATTACCGAAAGCGCTCAAGTTCAAAAAAAAAAAAAATACGTTTTTAAGATAAATAAATAATTTATTTTTAAAAACAATAATCTGCGTTGTGAAGGTTTTCTAAATATTTTATAAAAAAAATATTCTCTTTATCTCTGCCATTTCGCCAACGCTCCTAATGTGTGAAATTTTCAAATAACTTTCCACGTACCACGTGATACACACGACTTATAAACATTTCGTCCATAACATCGAGACGAATTCATCCTTACTGCTTGTCTCAGTCGGGGTGGAAAAAAAAAAAATGAAGAAAAAAAAGAAAATATGCTTATTCTTCTGAAGATGGTGATTTTATTACCGAAAGCGCTCAAGTTCAAAAAAAAAAATATACGTTTTTAAGATAAATAAATAATTTATTTTTAAAAACAATAATCTGCGTTGTGAAGGTTTTCTAAATATTTTATAAAAAAAATATTCTCTTTATCTCTGCCATTTCGCCAACGCTCCTAATGTGTGAAATTTTCAAATAACTTTCCACGTACCACGTGATACACACGACTTATAAACATTTCGTCCATAACATCGAGACGAATTCATCCTTACTGCTTGTCTCAGTCGGGGTGGAAAAAAAAAAAAATGAAGAAAAAAAAGAATATATGCTTATTCTTCTGAAGATGGTGATTTTATTACCGAAAGCGCTCAAGTTCAAAAAAAAAAAATATACGTTTTTAAGATAAATAAATAATTTATTTTTAAAAACAATAATCTGCGTTGTGAAGGTTTTCTAAATATTTTATAAAAAAAATATTCTCTTTATCTCTGCCATTTCGCCAACGCTCCTAATGTGTGAAATTTTCAAATAACTTTCCACGTACCACGTGATACACACGACTTATAAACATTTCGTCCATAACATCGAGACGAATTCATCCTTACTGCTTGTCTCAGTCGGGGTGGAAAAAAAAAAATGAAGAAAAAAAAAAAAATATGCTTATTCTTCTGAAGATGGTGATTTTTTTACCGAAAGCGCTCAAGTTCAAAAAAAAAAAATATACGTTTTTAAGATAAATAAATAATTTATTTTTAAAAACAATAATCTGCGTTGTGAAGGTTTTCTAAATATTTTATAAAAAAAATATTCTCTTTATCTCTGCCATTTCGCCAACGCTCCTAATGTGTGAAATTTTCAAAAAAATTATTTTGCAATGTTTTTATATGAGTTGTTTCGGATAAACAGTGTGTTAAGCCTATTTCTTATGGAAACTATTTTACAGCCTTGCAAAACTGAACTAGTATATATAAAATATGTAGAAAATTATTAACTTCATTCGACTAGTAATTCTCACGATAATTTCGGAGGTTGGCTTATAAATATTAGGGGAAGTGCTCAATGGTTATAATTTTAACAATACGTAAACATCCAGTCATTATATTAGATTTATCTAGAATATAATTGCCATAAAACAATCCCAATACTATCTCAGAAATAGGAAAGGCCATTACAGTCCGAATCAGACCAGTGTCAAGAGATACCTTTGTACCAATAATTGAACATTTTCCTCGGCTCATCCAGATGTAGTTATCATTGAAAAAACGTTAAAACAATGACAGTTCGACATTTTTTTCAAACTTGGTATAAGTTATATTGCAAACTACTGTATTTGTAGTGATGATAAGAGAATGTATGTTCCGAAAATTATGAATAAATAAACTATTCCCATTAATTAATGTGAATATGAAGATCGAATACGTAAAAGTAAATGTGTATTTTGTGTTTTAAAAATAGCGGCTATCCCGAAGAGGTCACTATTACATATATAATACTATTCAATAATTATCATACCTAACTGATAAACCAATAACTTTTGGCAAGAATTTGACTTTATTCGTCAACATAGCTTTCTTTTCGATTGGTAAATTGACCCCAACACTTATATAAACTGTGATGATTTATTTTTAGAATAATTTGTCTTCGACCTGGAAATACGATAAAACATTTGAACTAGAACCACATTTTTCTCTGAAACGTTCTAGTTTAGTAGCTGGGGGCATATCTGGAGGATAAAGCAGTGCGGAAGTAATTCGAAGAGCAATTAATTTAGTGTTGCCATGATTTCAAACGAGTTGTGACGCAGTAAAAACTGTTTGCGAAAGAGTTAGTTGTTCGTGTTCATTTAGTGTCGTTTTGCGCCGATATATTCCGTCAAACGCACCAATAATGTTATATAATGCCTGCTATCGTTAGTTCACTAATTCCCAAGACAATTGATGAACACAATACTGTGTGCATCAATAAATATGGACCCCAACAGTATGCCTGGTGATGTTCGCGTTTTTGCTCGCTTTCGTTGCCTGTCTCTTCTAGCTGTCTAATCAACTAATTGCCGATTGTGCTCCGCGTTGCAATGACAGATTACTCTTTCATTCATTGTACAAGAGTTCGCAAAACTCTATTTTTTCGGTAAAATACTTGCTCTAAAATACTTGCTCTAAAATACTTCGAAGCGTAGAGATGTTGTTGTTAATGTTTGACTGTGCTTAAACGCGGCATTCACGTTGATGACACTGTTGTCATTAACAAATGTTCAGTCAAATGGCGAATACACTGTTTTATTTATATAGTCAAATATTCTGCGATCTAATTGGAGTTTATCTAAAGAAGGTCATAATGAGTTTGTGGATTCTGAAAAGTTTTTCAAGATAACAGCCGACTAAGAGAGAGATAAACCTTCAGCATGTGTTGTGTCCGTAACAATTAGGAAACATATGCTTCACTTAATCAGTATTTTTTTCATGAAACAACAATGCTTCATCAAGATACGACATTCACATTCTTTGATTGAGTTTTAAATGTTCTATAGTAGATTTTACATAAATAATTGTAATGTGTTAACTAATTATCTGATTGATATCAAATTTTAGCAGGTGCGATTTCAAGGGTCGTACATTATGAACATTAATTGGATTTCGTATTACTGGTAACAGCTATATGTTAGGTGCAGGAATTACTGTGTGATTTTTTACAATTTACCAAAAACATTCAATTACAAACGTTAGTCTGACACACGTAAAGCAATGCTATTCTAAAGCTTAAGCATGAAATGCGAACCAACATACTTATTTTGACTAAAGAGTGATAGTAACGAACGTATCGCGGATAAATTTAAACGTATTGAAAATATGACGAGCAGAGTAAGTATTCGCGTTTTCCGATTAAAATAATTGTCCACATTTTATGATTTGCATGAAAAATCACAAAAACGTATGTATGAAGCTGCAGCTGTATAGTTGTTTTTTTGCTAGCGGCAAACCTGTACAATTAGTGAATAAATAGACAGAAGTTGATATCGCAAAATCGCCAGTCGTCTTCCGGTCGATCTCATTTCAGGCCAGTAAATGTGACATGTTTTTGTAATGTTTGCGTACACAATTTCAATGACTATTACGGCAGATTGCATACCAACTTAATGTAGCAAGGTAACGTAAATAAATTTACCTGTATCTATGTTTAGGTGTATTTACGAGGTGTGAATGAGTCCGCTGCTCTTGCTGGCGACCTTTGCAGGTGTCTCTCCATCCATATTTTTATCTTATTATTTCAACTGGAAAATGTACATAAATATACTGTCACAGTAATGCGTGAAAAACTGATAAATAAGGAGATGAATCGATCAACTGATTGATAAATAAACATTCATCGCGATGCAGGGAACCATCTAAAATGTCTATTTAGAAATGTTATGGTAGAAAATACATTTAATCTCTTATATTTATATCACTTTCATCTATTGATTGAATGTTTTACATGAGAAATGAATCAAAATAGACATTTACAAATAAATAATTATTTATTCAGATACTCCATTGACTTTGTTCTTTTTCTTTTAGTTAAGATAGGCGACGTGAGTCAATTGAGCTAAAACACTTCAGAAAATCGAATTGTACAAACGGCATAACGTGCGAAACAACAAAGTAATTTAAATATATATATATATATATATATATATATATATATATATATATATATATATAATCAATTCCTGTTTTATGTATGGGGTCTTGCGTACAAAAAAGGGCGCGTTCATCATGGCTCTGCGTCGTCATCAGCAGAACTCCCCGGGCAAAGATCGCAGACTCGATGTATATATCCGTAGTCTAGTGTCTCACTACAAAACTAGAACATTCTGCCACATTTCATGCACGACATTTTAACGCCTATCATCGTAGGTAGATTTTTGCTTTTGTTGTTGTTTTATTAAGGATGGACCACCGGTGACTTTATCGGTAGGTTTATTCTTTTCCATTCACTAAGCTGGTTTATAAATATGCAGAGGGCATCATCTTATTCGTCATTACCCGGACGTTTCCTAAATGTTTCATATATTTTTTTTTCATCAATTATTTTTTCATAAAAAGTCATGCTAATAACCGCACATAGCCATAACCACGTGTACATGTTTCTGTTTTTATGTACGCGAATACCCATTTATGACCACAACCTTAATAAAAATATATACATAAACATATATGACGTCCGATTAAAGGAAAATGAATGCAGTCATTTGCGCATTATTACACCATTCAGGTAACGAAAAATGATAAAAGAAGTAGTAAGCAAACCGGTGTGCTGTCACTAGTATAACCAATAAAGAAAATACATTTCCGTATATATATATATATATATATATATATATATATATATATATATATATATATATATATATATATATATATATATATATATATATATATATATGTATACGTATATATACTTATATATATGTATACGTATATATATACTTATATATTTATATATATACTTATATATATATATATATATATATATTTACACTTATATATAATTACTTATGTATACCCTTATATATGCTTACATATATACTTATATATACATATATATATATATATATAAATATATATATATGTATATATACTTATATTATACTAACATATATACTTATATATATATATATACTTATATATAGTATACTAACATATATTCTGATATATATATACAAATATATATATATACATATATACATATATACATATACATATAATTATATATATATATACTTAGTATATATACTTACATATATACTTATATATACATTTATAAATACGTGTATAAATATATAGATATACATATATACATGTACATATATACATATATATGCATATACATTTATACATTTACATATAGACTTATATATATATATACATATATGTATGTATATATGAATATACGTATACCAACACATATATTCCATATATATATATATATTCCATATATACATATATGTATATATACGTATACATATATATATGTATATATATATATATACGTATACATACATATATATCATATATATATATATATATATATATATACAAATATATAATATATAGAATATATATATATGCACATATACATAATGTATATAATATATATATATATGTATATATATATATTTTATATATATATATATATATATATATATATATGTACATATATATAATATATCTATATATATAAACACATATATAATATATATATGTACATATATATACTATATATATATATATATATATATAAACACATATATAATATACATATATATATAAGCAAATATATAATGCATATATATATATATATCTAGTCATCCACATACAGACTGTTTCGCTGGTTCACAGCTCATCAGTTCGGCTAGACCAGTAAGTGCCTCAAGTCAGGATCGAAACGCAATGTGACTGTTTGGGGTGATGGAATATTATTGAAAAAAAATGTACCCGATTAATAATTTACTCTCGTTCTCATACCATTTTCAATTACAGTCCACCCCCCAAAACATGTGTATTCCTTGTTTTACATATATATGTATATATATATATATATATATATATATATATATGTATATATATATATATATCGATATACATAATTATATATGTATGTATGTATATATATATATATATATATATGTATATATATAGTGTGTAAATTAACATTTTGCGTTGAGTATCAGAATAACAGAGCTCAATGTAATTTAAACAGAGCAAAAAAGAATTATTAAAAGGAAACAACTATACAACCACGTTATTTTGACGCGGTTGTTTATACGTCTGAGGAGATCTAATTAATGGGACGAAATAATTTATAATTTATACAACATTAATGTGTCTATAGTTTTATATATAAATATATATATATATATATATATAAAAATATATATATATATATAAATATATATACATATGTGTGTATATATATGTATGCCTATATATATATATATATATATATGTACCTCTATGTATATCGATATATACACATATATATACATATATATATATATATATCACATGTATATATATACACCCATATATGTATAATATATATACACATATATGTATAATATACATATGTATACTTATATGATATATATATATATATATATACATATATATGTATATATATACATATATAAAATATGTATATACATATATACATATATAAAATATGTATATATGCATATATAAAATACTAGACCACCCGTGACCCGTTGGGTCAGTTTGTTATATTAGCTATGGAATTCATGTATGAGCGTGACACTTGTGGCATAAAGAAAATAGTTTTTTTTTACATAACAGAAGCATTTCTATGAAAGTATATTAAAATGAAAAAAGAATATAGATTTCTATGAGTCGTTCTGTTTATTATAATTGTTTTTTTTTTTTAAATTACAGTTACTGAATTATAAGTGGTTGGTTAGGGCGATTTGAGAAAGGAAGGGGGTACAGCCGTGGCCACCGAGAGACAGCAGGCTTTCTCGCGTACGTAACGAAAACAGACGGAGTAGGAGTGGTGAAATCTATGAGAGGGAAAGTGGGAGGTGGTTTCGTTCACCGACCGCTCGTATGGCTGATATTAATAATGAGTGTTGTTTTTTTGTTCGTTTGTTTTTGTTTTTTGAAAGGGGGGTGTTTTTTAAAACTGCGACAGACTTTACGAAGTCTTCCCGTTGAATGTTTTTAGCCGTGAAGAAAACAAAAAAACTATTTGATGAAATTAAATGAAATTGTTTATATTAAAAGACTAAAACAAACATTGCTAAAACTCTCAGTATTATAAGGTCAGGATCAAGGACAATGAAGCAGTCCTGGGAAAAGAGTGGCGCCCTCCCCTACATCTTGGGTTAGTTGATAATGTAAAGAGATCCTCTACTGTAATCGGGCAATTTAGCCTTTTATAAAGTCTGAAATTAGCGACCACCTCACCTAAAATAAGCGAACGCCATTTTTGTTTGACGAATTTGACAATATAACTAAATAAATATTTGAAATAAAAAAAAATAATTTCTCAGATGTTAACCATACAATATCATTGCCCTTGTCTTATTTTTACGTCTCTATTTGGTACTTTGTTACATGGGGACCCGGGCTAACTTTGACCCTGACCCTAACTTTAACCCTAACCCCCAATGACCCTGAACTTTATAGGTAACCCTACCCCCCTCCCTAACCCTAACGACGGGGTCAAAGTTAGCGCGGGTCCCAATCTAACGAAGCACCATCTATTTGTTAGTAAGTTACGCTTGTTTTATTATGAGCACCCCCCCCCGGATAAGAGTGAAATATTTTTAAAAAATTAATAATTTGCCTTCCAATAACGCGTGTACGATGGACACTCTACTAAAAAGGGTTGATATACCGTAAAAACTGGTAGGCTTCCGATAGTAAACGAAATTATACTTGTTACTTTTTTTTTCGATTAGATTTTCTTTTTTATTTTGCTTTGAATCACGACTTTCCTCACTTTCGTTTTTGTTAAATATTTTTTTTTTTACTTTTTGCGATTTATTTATTTGTTTTTATTGCGTTTGCACTTTTCAATTACGTTTATTCTCTCTCTCTCTCTCTCTTTATCTTCTCCCTCTATCTCTCTCTTACGAACACAAACTTTCTCTTTCTTTCGTACGCGCTCTCTGTGCTTCACTGGAAAAAAAAAAGGAATTCCACAGTGTTTTCTACATCAATTTGTATAATTTACTGTTAATAAAATTATCCGGTGGCTAGAAATATGCACATATCTTACTCACCAAAATTTTGCGTGACGGGATGGAAGTATATATATTTATTATATTACTCGGTTGTCGGGGTAAAAGCTGTCTCTTCAGCAATCACTATCGGTCGCGACTCCCCTCCCCCGTTGTCAGGGGCAAAAGTAAATACTAAATCTTATTAAATGAGAGTGTCAGATCGTGACACAAAATAAGAAACTTAACTTCTCAGATGTTAACTATACAATATCATTGTCATTGTCTTATTTTTTACTATCTCTATTTGGTAGTTTGTTACATTGGGACCTGGGCTAACTTTGGCCCTGACCCTAATTTTAACCCTAACCCCCAATGACCCTGAACTTTATAGCTAACCCTAACCCCTCACTGACCCTAACCCTAACGACGGGGTCAAAGTTAGCGCGAGTCCTAATGTAACAAATCACCTTCTATTTGTTAGTAAGAGACTTTTTGCGATTTATTTATTTGTTTTTATTGCGTTTTCACTCTTTCTCTATCCCCCCCCTCCATCTCTTACGAACACACACTCTCTCTTTCTTTCGACCACGGTGTTTCACTGAGAAAAAAAAAACAAAACAAAACAAACATTGCTTATTGTCCGTTCAAAACATTTAAAAAATAAATACTGGTTCCTTACCAACCAAAAATAATAAATAAATGTTTTAACACTTTAAGAAGTGGTGCAAATAAAAAATAAATACTTAGTTCAAACTATCATTGAAAAAAAAAACATTGCTTAACGTCCGTTCAAAAACAACAACAACAAAAAATAATAGACATGCCCTAAAAACGTCAAAATAAAAAACAAAAAATAGTTTTAAGTTTTAAGCAACACAAAAAAGTACTTTTTGACCGGGTGATTAAAAAAAATGTATTATTTCTTCCCCTTCCGCTCGAAATGTAGAAGAAAAAATATTAGCGGCTGGTTGGGATCGAACTATAAACCAGTCGGGCCAAAGACAAAAATACTACGTCGCTTACCGTTGCGCTAAAGGGAAATAATTAAAATACGACGCAGAAATTAGGCTAATTAAATGTTATTAATAATCTAGGTGCGGCACGCATGCGCAGAGCGTTTGCTGGAAGCGTGACACACGTACGTACACCTTAGCGTATTAATATATAGATTGTTGTTGTTTTGTTTGTTTGTTTTTGTTTTTTAAAAGGGTTTGAAACTGCGACAGACTTTACGAAGTGCTCCCGTTGAATGTTTTTAGCCGTCAAGTAAACAAAAAACTATTTGATGAAATTAAATGAAATTGTTTTATATTTAAAGCGATATAAACATTTCCAGAATGAAAAATTGCATGCGTTCGTTAATAAAAGGAGTTCAACGGAATTAGAATAACAGATTGGAAGACGATGCTATTTACGCATGCGCAACCGGATGTTGAAAACCGGAAAGCTGAAAGCTGATTGCAAACATACAAGACCCATAGACTTTTAGTAGTATATAGATATATATATACAACACATATTTACATATATATGCATATACATATATAACAGATATATATATATGCGTATATATGTATATATATATATATATATGTATATATATATGTATATGTGTGTGTATACATACATATATCCTACATGCAGATACATATGGGTGCATACATATATATATATATATATATATATATATATGTATGCATATATATACATATATTTACATATATATATATATAATTATGTATACATACATGTATATACATATATATATATATATAGAACTGCATATACATACATATATATAAATATATATACAACTATATACATACATATATATAAATATATATGTATACATATATATACATATATATAAATATATGCATATATACATATATATATGTATATATAATATATATACATATATATACATTTATATATACATATATATTAATACATATATACACATATATATATACATATATATAAATATATGTATACTCGTATATAAATTTATATATATATATATACATATATATATATATATATATATATACGTACATACATATCAATATATATATATAAGTTTATTTAAGCAAAATAAAATAACTATAATACATAGGTTGAATTTATTTTTTATGTTTCACACCAGAGTTTCTCGCCTATTTGGGAACCTTGAATATATCTAATGCTTCAAGTAATGTGCATAAAGCTCTTTAGAGTAAGACAGTCAACTCTTCTAAAACAAATATAGCTATGGAACGACACTATTTCGAACAATGATGACATGGCCATTGTGCGTCATTTTGACACGCGAAACAGCACTGAATAATTAATATCATCACACCAGTTTGGTTGTTCACATACCACGAGAGGCCTTGTATAAGAACAGGAAGACATTTATACATTAGATAAATGACAACAAAAATTCACGTTTGACACCACATGAGAAACCTTAAAAGTTAGAACGGTTCTCATCTTCGACAGACTACTTATCTAGAAACGAGAAGCCGGAATATGTTATCTGCGCACGAAATTATACTTACTTTATTATAACACGAACGTTTGATTACAATCAGTATGAAGTAATATTGAAGCTAATTAGTGATTATTACTTAATAACATTTTAACATTCCCCCCCCAAAAATACACGAGATTATTGCAAAAATGTTTGCTTTATTATATGCTAAAAGGGAACACTTCTGGTCGATTAATGTCGGTTGGGATATTTATATTTCATCTGTGAAGGAGCTGGTTTGTTCTTCCCAAATAATCGTAATGACCAATACACTTATCGGACATTTTATATTTAACAGATTGGGCACAACATTTTTTAGCGTTTTCTTTAAGCATTACAGTATGTTACGCATGGGACGGGGATATTGTTTGAAAAATTAACATTTTTTTTATGTACTCATTGAAACTCTGCATTATGATTAAACTATTTCGTTTTATTATCCTATCATATCATACTGGCCATATTATGTCGAGTATATTTAATATGTGGACAATGTATACACGGACAGTGTGCGCGTCAGGGAGCGTGTAGAGACTCGTATAACACCTCTGTTTTGACACACTTTTTGTTTTAATGTTTACACAGATGGTGCTATTATTCGGTCACGTGTCACGCTATTGACTGCAAACAACTCAACGCAAGATAACATACAAACAAACAAAATCCACAGTTATGTTTAATAGATACTGTGTACATATGTATCATCTAATAAATGTTCTGAATTTGTTAAAAACATGATCTTAATTGTACAATGTATCTGCTTATTTTAAAATACAAAGTTCTTCATAATAAATTTAAAAACACGGTGTATTTATTCAATGTATATCTCTAATAAAATTTCCTTACAAAAATAAGGGACGTTTTCATGAATATTATTATCTTAATTTCACTTATGATCTCTTTTTTTAAATCAACAAATGAAGAAAAATGTTCGACTGAATCATTATGTTGGTAGATAATTAAAGCAGAAATGTCAGCCTTATTTGTTTTTCTTCTAAACACGATTCTTTATACATTTTGTAAACTTAATTTTGTATTGCTAGTACTAATGATGAATGAAATTCCAGTCATAACTGCTGATCAGCCTTATTTTTTCTTCTAAACACGATTCTTTATACATTTTGTAAACTTACTTTTATATTGCTAGTACTAATTA
>OY744515.1:226355737-226363237 GCA_963556195.1 Sepiola atlantica | reverse complement strand
GGAGTATCCAGCGATGTGCTGTTACTTGAAGTAGCATTACTTGGAGAATGTGCACAATTCCTCGTATGACCCAGTGTATAGCCGTTTCGAACGGATCTTATGTGTGCTTCGGCTACTATGTTATTTTGAATATTTGGACATTGTTTTCTTGTAATGTAAAGTATCCTCCTTTCAAGTGGTTCTTACATACTATTGTACAGAGAGACCAAATCCACTCAAAGACGGTGTCAACTACGGAATTAAACATATATTGGTAATTCAAACTGTTACCATATACGCTAGTATGTGAGTCTTTATAATGTTAGATTATTTAAAATAAAAAGAAAAAGAAAAACTGTAAACCTTAATACGCCAAGGCAGTCAATGTTAGGTGGTGTGTTTGTACAGACACACTTTGCTGTGTGGACCTTAGTCTACATCTTTAGCCTTTTGACTAGAGACAAAATGTAATAGTTGTGTTGATGCTACACTCTTTTTAAATGCCTCGTGTCAATAAAATGGAAGTCTTTATAAACTAAGGCAACTTTTATTTTTGTTCAAATGTAGAATGTCACTTTTTGGAAAGCTGGAATTTGGCAACATTAAACTCCGACCTTTTGTCTAACTTTGCTCTAATCATATACACATATATATGGCTGTCAGTAGTCGATACCTATTTAAGAGCCTATACCTTCACTAATAGTAATATTAAAATGAAATAGGAGATACTAAATAAAAAATATACAAAAATAAAAACGTAGAGTAATAGGTAGGAGTACAGGTTTATGGTGTAATACTCCTATGAAAGTGTAGACGATTCTTCAAGTTTTCGCATATATGTATCAATTAAAACAGTGTGTATGTTAAAACTATTACAATTTGCTAAATCACATAATTACTATAGTGTTATTGATCGTAGTGATTTTACGTACAATCTCATGAATATTTTTCTCAAAGTTTACAAAGATTTACCGTATATAAGAATTCCTTCAGCTAATGTGTGCACGCACACACCCACACACCCACCCACACACACACACACACCCCCCCCCACACACACACACACACAAATATATATATATATATATATATATATCCAGAGACATACTGTTTAGCCTCTTCAATTCTTTTCAGTGTGATGAAGCATATACAAGAGACGAGACAGTCTTAGATTAATAGATGTTCGGGTTTGCAATGGCAACAGCTTTACTCGGTGCCCCATCGGTGAACGCGAGGTCTAGGAAATATAATATGTATAAACAATATATGTATATTATTTTACTTGACGAGTTTTCCATTGTTGCTAGTATTGTATACATTAGTGCTTAAAATACAGTGTAGTAGTTTCATAAATACAGCCATCCAGAGACTGTTTCGCTGTATCAGATCTATTCAGTATGACTCGCCATCCGAGTGTTTCTGGGTGAGATGTACAGCTACATCAATTAGATACACACTATGGGCCGAAGATATGACATACGCCTCTATTAAAGTTGGTGATTTCATCGAAGATCTTACAAACGACATGTAATTTAGCAGTCAATCAGAGCATGGGTATGAAACTTTTTCGGTGAGTTGTGTGTTATAAAGATTTTAATGATGTTTTTTTATGTGAATTAAAACAGAAAGCTATAAACCGGCGACAAGTAAAACCAGGAACTCGTAAAATAGTTGGATTATTTTATTTAACATAATATTCATGTAGTTTTTGTATGCTATTTTTTTCACAATCCCATGGGAACTTCACCTTTGAAATGCATTGATTTTAGAAAATTAGAATTGCAATATTCTACTGAGAAATGAAAACGTAATCGATAAAGACAGGTGAAAGGCAAAGAGAATAATTAATTAGTATGAAAATGGATGCTCTCAAAAAGAAACAGATCGATTGTGTTAATCCCTTAATGATCTTGACTTAATCGATCAGTGGTTACCTCTCATTGCCTTTATTAAACAGTAAACTGTCACAATATTGATTGTCATGTAAACTATGTATAAAACATATATATATATATATATATATATATATATATATATATATATATATAAGTGCAGATTTGTCGGCCGAGGCTGTAGCAATGCGGTGTAGTTGCCGTAAGGTGGAAAAGTGAAAAGAAATAAACGAAGAGAGAAAGTGAAACTCAAAACGCTTTATTAATAATTTCACGAAACTGATTAAATACCAAAATAGTAACTACTGTCTTGTAATTAACAGTTCGGCAAAGGGTAAACTTAAATTTTCGAAAGAAAAACTTTCATTTTCAGAAGACAACAATAAAAGACCGAGTGGGTCGAAAAAACGGGAAAAACCGGTGTCAAAACATCGAAATACGGCAGCAGACAGTTGGGAGTAGGAACGCAGAAAATGTCAAAATTCCACTAAGCAACCATACAACCAAAGTGAAAATATCATAAACATTTGCTTATTAATATACTAATTATCATAATTTTATTATACTTTAATTTTATACGATTTATTAATTAATTTTTTTTATTTCTCTCTTTATCTTTATTCAATTCAAATTTAAATTTACGTGTGGGCTGTTATTATTGTAATATGCGTCATCAAAGAGGGGTAACTTATAGAACAAATATATTTAGAAATGAGATTTAAAATTTGAGAAGAAATTTGAATTGTGGAATGGATCAATTCCAAGGAGGTAGGAAGGAACCGTTGGAACAGGGGAAGGGGGGAATAAAAAGAGACGTTGGGGAAAGAGGGGAAATGGTCCTAAATAACAGTACGATATCAGATAAAACCATGTATATCCACTCATAGCTGTTGAGGATGTGTTAGGGCTTGCAATGTCGCATGGAACAACTTTTTCACCTAAAAATGATGGGTTTTAGGTCTCTTGGAGTCCTAACGGCTATTTTTAACCTGCACCTTCGGAATTTTGTAAAATTCCAAAATGTGTGATTGTTTAGTGTTATTTATGTGTAAATGAACATAAAAAATACTACTCGCATGAATTTTAAATGTTCACCCATTACGTTCCAGCCCTAATATAATTATTCATATATATATGAGTCTATAATTAATCATTTATATGTATATATATATATATAATTATTCATACATATATATATATATATATATATATATATATATATATATATATATATATATATATATATACAAGTGTAAATTAGTCGTCCAAGGCTATAGCAATGCGATGTGGTTGCCGTGAGATGGAAAAGTGAAAAGAAATAAACGCAGGGAGAAAGTGAAACTCAAAACGATTTATTAATAATTTCACGAAAACTGATAAATACCAAATAGTATTTTTTTTTTTTGGTAAGTAACAGATCGGCAAAGGGTAGTCTTAAATTTTCGAAAGAAAAACTTTCATTATCAGAAGACAACAATAGAAGACCGAGAGGGTCGAAAAAACGGAAAAAAACCGGTGTCAGATCATCGTAATACAGGGGAAAACAATTGGCAGTAGGAACGCAGAAAATGTCAAAATTCCATTAAGCAATCATATAATATGATATCATGTGGCAACACACATCGCTCCATTAGTGTCCGCATCCTCAACTCTGTCCGCAATATAGGTCAGCTTCGAATTTCGGAAGCTATCCTAATCTCTAAATTTCGCCCTGCCTTGAATAACAGATTCGAGTTGTCATCTCCCTTCATCCGCTGATTCTTACATCCTCACACTCCCACCTCCTCACACTCCCACCCCCAACTTACTTACTTTTTTTTTTTTTATAATCCTCCCCCTTCCCATAATCTCGTCTTATTCCCCCCCCCTTCCCCTGCTAATAAAAAACAAAAAATGTCCCATCCTTGGCTTTTATCCACTTCACAACTCAAATTCCTTCTCAAATTTCCAATCTCATTTCTAAAGTCTGAATATATTATTTAGAATAAGTTATCTCCCTTTGACAGTAAATTTAAATTTAGATTTGAAGAGAATAAATGAAAAAAAAATAAATAAATAAATAAATAAAGATTGATGAGTCATGTAAAATGAAACATAATAAAATTTAAAAAATTGGTATATTACTAAACTAATGTTTATAATGTTTTAACCTTAGTTATATGATTGCTTAATGGAATTTTGACATTTTCTGCGTTCCTACTGCCAATTGTTTTCCCCTGTATTACGATGATCTGACACCGGTTTTTTCCCGTTTTTTCGACCCTCTCGGTCTTCTATTGTTGTCTTCTGATAATGAAAGTTTTTCTTTCGAAAATTTAAGATTACCCTTTGCCGATCTGTTACTTACCAAAAAAAACAAATACTATTTGGCATTTATCAGTTTTCGTGAAATTATTAATAAATCGTTTTGAGTTTCACTTTCTCTCTGCGTTTATTTCTTTTCACTTTTCCATCTCACGGCAACCACATCGCATTGCTATAGCCTTGGACGACTAATTTACACTTACATTTACCAGCAATGCTTCAAGCAAACTACAATCTCCTTATATATATACATATATATATATATATATGTATATATATATGTGTGTGTGTATATAATTATCCATATATATATATATACATATATATATATATATACATATATATGTATACATATGTATATATATATATAATTATTAATATATAAATATATATATATATATATAATTATTCATATATATATAACGATCATATATATATAATTATTAATATATATATATATTCATATATATACAAGTATTCATATATATATATATAATTATACATATATATATGTATATATATAATTGTTCATATATATATGTATGTATATATATATATATTGTTATCTATATATATCTATATATAATTATTAATATACATATATAATTATTCATATATATACATATAATTATTCATACATATATACAATTATTCATATATATATATATATATTCATAAACATATATAGATATATTTATTCATATATATATATATATATATATATATATGTGTATATATGATTATTCATACATATATATATATATAATTATTCATGTATATATATATATATATATATATATAATTGTTCATATATATATATATATATATGTATATATGTATATACGTATATATACATAATTATTAATACATATATATCTATAAATATGTATATAACTGTATATACCTATATGAGTATTCATACATACATATGTATATATATATATATATATATATATATATAAATATATATATATATATACATATATATATATATATATATATATATATATACTCGAAGTTCAAAAAAACCTTGGCATTTGTACACGTTTATCACTCTTCTTTCACCTACTTTTATAATTGCCTTATTTCGTATATTGAGCTTAAACACTTTCACTATAGGTTCTATCTACTAAAAGTTTACTTTTAGTTACATACTTCATTATATATATACATATATATATATATATATATATATATATATATATATATAAATAAATATACATATATACACATATTTATACATATATATATATACACATATAGATATATATATATACCCACACACATATATATATACATATATATATACACATATATATACATATATTGATACGTATACATATATATACATATATTTACATACATATATATACATATTTATGCATACATACATATATGTATACACATATACCTACATATATATATGTATATATACATATATGTTAATACATATATATGTATATATATATATATATATATATATATATATATATATATATATATATATGTATGTAAAATGAAAACAGAATAAAGGATAAGCAAATCAATAACTAACGAAAGTCTGAACTCAAGCACATATTGAATAGTTCTACCAAAATAGTTCAATTGTTAGAAAAATTATCATCGGTTGGTAGTAGAACTTTAATTAAAACAGAAAAGTTTCAATTTTTTAAAAAGAACGATGTTTGGGGAAACATATATAGTAACGTGTAATAAACAGTAGAAAAGAAGAAAAGAAAGAAATAAAGACATGTGAAAAAGAAAAAAAGAAAGAACAACATCAGCAGTTGGCTTTGATTTAGCATGTAACGCTGTAAGTTAATTAAAGTGGGGATTGAAGATTAGTAGTAATTTAAAATGAATTAAGCAAAGAATCACACAAAAGGGAGGAGGAAAAGGAAGACGAACAGGAGGATGAGGAGGAAGACAGATTCAAAGTTGTAGAAGTTATCCGTTATCATATTGATTTAGGTTCATTTCGATTAGAATCGATCTGGCAGATGATGATCAAATATTGTAAAACCCTGCTCTGGTAATACTTGTGTTATGATGACATAGGATTAAACATGATTCTATTAGACGACGGAGTTTAGTGCCGTTTATATGTTGTATTAAAATCGCTTTCTGTGTATTAAAATGATGACCAAACAAATCATGTGGGTGCATAACGCGTTTGAGGTCCCGCAGTTTTTTATAGCACGATCGTGTTCATATATTCGTTGTTTTAACGGACGTTGTGTCTAGCCAAAATATATTTGTTCGCAATCGGCGCATGGCATAGTGTAAATTCCAGCTGAAGTAAGAGATGTAAGGACTTAATTTTTGTTTTCATGTTTTTTTTTTTAAATGTGTTTAATAGTAAGTGAGGTAGCTTGGAAAATCTGAAACTATGTTGGGAAACATTAGAGGAGAGATGTTTGTTACGAGGATTAGTAGGGAGGAACCATTTCTTAGTATGAGCTGTGTGGTGTTAGGAGCTGTTTCCGTATTTTTGATATTGTTCAGATGTGTTCGGATAGTTCTTTTTTTAGCGGAAAGAATGACATGCTTGGGGCATTTTAAAGTTGTAAGAGAGGATTTTATTTTACTATATTCTTCAGAGAGATATTCAGGGCAACAAATACGCAGAGCTCTAAGATAAAAACCTATTATAATACTGTTTTATGTAGTTGTTATGATGTAAGAAGTAGAGCATGTACTCATTCTTGTTGGTTGGTTTACGATGGACTTGAAATGAGAGACACTTATTGATTTTAAGGATTAGAATGTCGAGGAAAGCTTAAGAATGGTTGAGTTCACTCTCGAAAGTAAACTTGATGGAAGGTTCAACTTTGTCAAGTGCTTGTGCTAATGTATCTATTTTATGACTAACGGTTAGAACAATTAAAATATCGTCAATATATCTAAAATAAGTAGCAGTTTTGGGGATACGGTATCAAAAAGGACCGATTTCGAGGAATTGTAAAATCAAACAAACTTATACGGGACTAAGGCGGTTACCCTTAGGTAGGACATATTTCTGTCTATACTAGGTATTTGTATATTTAAAGAAAATAAGAGAAGTGATGATATATTTAATGCTTTTCATTGAGAAAGAATAACAACATTCAATAAAACATATACACGACACTAAATTCCTAGTCTCATGGTATCATGTTTCATCCTGCGTTATAATAACACAATTATTCAAAGACCAGGGGTTTACAGTATTACTTTATCATCTGCCAGATCGAGTCTAATGGAAATCTACATGATAACGGATAAATTCTACAACTTTAAGTCCGTCTTCCTCCTCCTCCTCCTCCTCCGCCTCATTCCTGGTGTA
>OY744515.1:226348237-226353237 GCA_963556195.1 Sepiola atlantica | reverse complement strand
TAGAAACTACGACCCTACGAAAGTCGTGCTCATTCAAGACTCGGCACCAGTACATGGATCAAAGAAAGGCCAATATTTCCTTAAGGAGAATCTTTCCTTGTGTTTTTTTCCGAAGGATGTTTGACCCAGCAGCTCTGCAGATCTAAATGTTTGCGACTATAATCTATTCGGCGTCGTCGAAGGACAGACTAATGTCAATCCACACCCAAATATTAACTAATTGAAAACAGCCATTCAACGAGCATTTCGCAATCGCGATCCCAATAAAATAAAGAAGAGCTCTTCACGATTTCGTCAAATAATCTCTAAAATAATTGATGCAAAGGGTGCTCATATTAAAAAATGTTGTTCAATAGACTGTAATAATTAAATAAATAAATGTCAAAATGATATCTTTCCATATTTAATCCTTTACATTATGAATTTTGTAAAAAAAATTAAAAAGTACTAATTTTGCCGCCCGGACCTGTACATGTGAAAATAGGCCAATTAAGCTAGGTTTGTTTATTGACATACGTGTTATGTTAAGATTAAGCTTCTGCCGAAAAAATGTAAAGTTCAACAAGTAACACGGATGAGGTCATTTGTAGTTGATGAAATAAATAGATTTGTGCAAGTTTTCTATAATATGCGTGTTAAATGTGTATGATTTTGAAAATGTAAATGTATCGGGTTCTACGAGTATCTTGGCGCTCATTGAATTTAATAGGAAGTCGATTTGATCAAGAAATTGTAGCCGCCATGTTGAATGATTACATGTTGCAGGAACTGTGTTCGTTAATTTCATTCGCTTTATTCCGAAATGAATATCACTATAGATGTCATTGGTAGAAATAGAAATAACGTAATCTGATATTCGCGGAAAATAATCGAAATGAACCGGTGCGGTCATTAAGTCTGTGCGTATTGATTTACAGTATGTAGTAAATTAATATCAGGCAAATAATAAATAAGAACGGTGTCTTCTGTTTAAATATTAGCTCCTGGTGCTGATGAATACAGTGACAGCACATAATTGTTAGGTAGAAAAGTGTTTGCTACCACGTATATGGAGTTGGTTTGCCGGAGAGTTGTAAAATGAAGGACAAATATAATATTTAGTGTTAGCTGAAAAAAAATAATAACAAATTTACTAAAACACGCTCGAGTGAATAAGTATAATATAGTGGTGAGTTTAATAGCCTGTGATGCATGTGGTTATTTTCCTATTCTCCGAGAAGGTACAGGGGAAAATGGTCTCTACATTATTTATGAGATAATACGAGGCCTGTCTAAAACGTATCCAACATTGAGATTATATTAGTAGTAATATTAATATTATTACAACTGTTCCGATGGTTCTCTTTATCATTACTACTCTAATTATTATTATTATTATTATTATTATTATTATTATTATTATTATTATTATTATTATTATTATTATTATTATTATTATTATTATTATTATTATTATTATTAATCTAATTATCATTGTGTGTACTCACTAGTAGTTCTCACACAGATCATCGTCAGTGATTGCTCACCGACAACAATCAGTGGTATTTCCTGGAGACTGAGTGACAACAAGCCTACCCAGATTTCCATATCCTACACATCTTTTTGATAACGATGCGGTATCGCAATAACCTCTAACCATTGATTTCTCGCTGGTAAGGACAATTGGTATTCTCTGTGAATTAGGTAGCAATAAGCCTCCCCAAGGTCCCAGCATTCTCTGCACTTTTCAGTAGAGGTCTTGTATGTGCTGTCCATCCTCGGTCTTCTAATCCTCCTGGACGCTCTCCAAATATGTTGTTTTGTGTTTGCCTAGCTTAGCACCGTTTAAAAAATAAATAATTAATTTTAAAAAAATATATATTTTTTAAAGTTTTAATTTGTCTTAATTTTTAGATTTTTTAAATTTTTTATTGTTTAAAAAAAAATTGTAATTTACAAAAAAAAATTTGAGAGGTCGGAGAGGGTTTGAGAGAAAAGAAGAAGCTTATAGTGTTTCTTGTCATTTCTGTTTCTTTGGTTCATTTTTGTGTAGTGATGACAGGGCGTTTTGGACAAACTTAATAAAATTATACAATAAAATGAAGTATTTCAAAACGGTTTACGAGATGATCGTACGTCATGATGGACTTGGTGTTGTAATGCTTTATTAATTCAAAGTGTGTGTATATATATATATATATATATATATATATTAAGGAGTAAGGCTAGTGACATTTATAAAATATCGGTTGAACATTGTACAAATGTTGGTAGCCTTACTCTTTTATATATATACTTTTCTCTCGTTGGAACTGCATAAATACTGCACTACACTCTTCTCTCTCTCTCTCTCTCTCTCTCTCTCTCTCTCTATATATATATATATATATATATATATATATATATATATATATATATATATATATATATATATATATACAAATAAATATATATATATATATAAAAGTAAATTCTATAGTAATATAAATCTATTTTAGGTGGTAAATAATTCCGATCTAGTAAAAGAAAAATTAGATCGTATTAATTCTCATAAACAGGCTAAATCAATCTCGACATATGATTTTAGTACATTATATACAAAAATACCACATAAAAAACTTATTAAAGAATTAGGTAATACTGTAGATTTAGCTTTTGCAGGAGGAAAAGGTAAATACATAGACTTTGCAAAATCTAAAGCCTTTTGGTGTAAAAAAAAATGGTAAGACGAGTGTATCCAAAACTGGTCTGATAATGCTTATAAGTCACCTTATAAAAGAGAGTTACTTTCAAATAGGGAATACATTATTGCTCCAAACAATAGGTATTCCAATGGGATTGGATCCGTCTCCATTTTGGGAAAATCTATATTTACATAGACTTGAATATATATATATATATATATATATATATATGTCATCATTAATAAAAAATGATATATCTAGAGCGTATAGTTATCATGGATGTAGGCGATATATTGACGACCTTGTTTGCATTAATGATAGCGAAGAGTTTCCAAATACTAAACATTTAATATATCCTAAAGAGTTAAAATTAGACTGTGAACATAAGGGAACACAAGCTTGATTTGTATATAAAAATTGAAGATAAACTATTCATCTATAAACTGTTTGATAAAAGAAATTAATTCCCTTTTCGTATCGTGCGAATGCCATATAAAAATAGTACTAGCCCTGTGTATATATTTTACGGGAGTATTATGTCTGAATTTCTGAGGATTGCTCGTGTTACCTTAAAATTAGTAGATTTCATGCCCCCAATTTCTGATCTAATAATAAGAATGATTAACCAAGGTGGCGATCAAAATAAAATATTTGGACAATTAAATAAGGAAATTACTCGCCATCCTGATGCTTGTAAATCTTATCAAATTAATCAAAATAAACTGATAGAACAAATCACAGGATATATAAATAGAAATAATGTAGAATATGTATAAACGTATATATAACACATCTACTAATTATAATAAGAAAAACAATAAAAATAAAGTAGAGAAAGAAAGAAATGTTAAAGAAGAAGAAGAAGAAGAAGAAAAAAAAATCGACAGTTATGAACACCGATTGTAAACACAGGGAGTTGGCAAAGAAGAAGAAAAAAAAGAAAAAAAAAGAGAACAAATTAACGGTTAACTTATAGACGCCGATTTGAAACACTGAGAAAAGAAAAACATCGACAGTTGTGAACGCAGATTAGAAAAACTGTAAGTGAACAAGGAAGATTAATATTTATTTGAGGTTGACGACAACGGGGAGATGGACAACAAAGGAGGACGAGCGAGAGAAGGAGGGATTAAAGGTATGTATATGTATGTATGTATATATATATATATATATATATATATATATATATATATATATATATATATATATATATATACATATTTATTTATTTATTTATTTTTTGATGTGTTTATGTTTTTATATTTATAATATAAAACTAAAAATAATACATCAATCACTTAAATAATAGTGTCATGGATTCGTCCAAACACTTTAAAATGCAGCAACATTTTTGTAAGTAACGGATACATTTTATAAGAGAGACGAACAGCACAGGTAAATAATTTTTTTTTGTGTCTTAAATAACTAATATAAGTTAGTAAAACATTTATATGGAACAAAACGTAGATTTAGTATAAGGAACGTTTATGTTTTTGTCTTTTAAGGGAAGTGGGGTCTGATCAACTCTGCTGGGAAGCCATGAAATTAAATACTGTCTTGTTTTTAAATTCCCGAAACAGCTTTTCATGGTAAACAACTGATGATCCCTTAAAATAGTGTTAGAAACAAACTAATATAATAACTGTAAAAAATAAATTGACTTACATGAGTCATTTTCCACTGGAAGACTTGGGACTATAAGTTTGTTTTTTTAAAAGTTTTTTTCAATAGAGTTTTAATGGTTGAGAAACTTCCGAGACAATATATATATATATATATATATATATATATATGTCTATATATATATATATATATATATATATATATATATATATATATATATACTAGTGGAACCCGTCGCCCGGCGTTGCACGGGAGAAAGTACTACCTATAGCATGACGGCTGACTAAAAAAAGAAACGGGCTATTACCGTGTTGGCGAATGTTTTGAATTAAAAAAAAAGGAAAAAAAAGCGGTAGAGTAGAATTGGATCGAACGCTAAATCTGGCGATAATGTAACCTGCCTACTTTGAGACTACGCCACGGCTTCGAGTTAAACATACACGGACGGACAGATAAATTGGAACTAATTTTAAATGCTAATATCGTTTTTATTTTTGATCATATGATTACGGTTTTTTAACGAAGGATCCTTAAACACTTTATTGCAGGATAGCATAATTATATTTACTCAAATTTGTTTTAATATGGCGAAATTAGCACGAAGAATAACTATATGCGAAATGAGATACGCCGGGAGTTCTCCTTCGGGAATTGTTAAGAGCACTGGCTATTCAAAAACGACTGTCTATCGGCTTGTTGCTAATTTCGATGCCG
>OY744515.1:226315737-226343237 GCA_963556195.1 Sepiola atlantica | reverse complement strand
AGACAACTCATGTCTAGATATCCTTTGGTAGATCCTTTCAATATTTTGAATCAGGATCTAGGTTTCGGAGGGGAATTTGCCGCTGAATTTTCTATAGTTTACATTTGTCTTTCAAGTACTTTCAAACCCATTCGGGTCCATTTTCAAGGGAATGAGGTTAATCAGGTACTTGGAGAACAAATCTAATCTATGGCAAATTCATCAGCAACTAAGATCCTGATTCTGACTATTGAAATGATCTACCAAAGGATATCTAAACATGAGTTATCTATTACATTCAACGATACTTGCCTGCAAGAGAAGATGCTGCCCACATATACATTATATATATATATATATATATATATATATATATATATATATATAAAATCGATAAATGTTTCCATATTGATTATAGCGGTGCTTTTCTTTAAACTTCTCAAGAGTGAAAGGAGCATTTGTAAAAGATAAATCGATGAAAAATCTAAATAAGTAATATGTAACTAACCTCTCTTATATAAAACAAATGCTGGTCTAACATTTACCGGAAACATAGCTACGCATACACCGGGAGCTTTTGACGACTTCAGATACGATAAAAAATAAAGTGTCTGACTCGTTCTGCCTAAATCAAATAAATGCGTTGAATGATGCTTTATTTTTCAGACAAATTCTTCTAGTGCCGTGTTTGACAATAGTTGTTTGGTAACACCGATTCCGTGCTCACCATTAATATGCAAGTTACTGCGACATGCCGGGAAATAAACAAACAACGTATGGTAAAGTTGCATCCTACGCCATTGGAGAGTGGAATCGCTCATATTCCCTGAACGCAGTTTAATCATAAATAGAGAGCCTGAATGTGAAAGAAAAAGTATTTAAAAAGTGATGATGAAAATTACATAAATGAATACTAACTTACCTACCGAATATTTATTTGACTGTCTTCGAAATTCAGAAGAATTCACACTCACGATGTAGGTTTCTGCAGCGCTGTTGTAACACTGTACTCTATCTTTGTTCCTATACTAACGCTTTCTACTTGGTAATGTATGTGTTTATGGGTTTGACTTCAAAGATCCTAAAGAAAAAATTACAATTCCTTTACACTCGGTAAATGTATTATAATTATTTCAGAAACACTATTTCATTCATTGATTAATTTGTCTTCGGTTAAATCAGAGTAGAATAATATGAATATGAAAACATCACATGAATAACTCACCTTATTGCTTGCTGTATGTTTTCATGATGAGCGGAATCTTCATGTCAAACAAACACACTCAGAAGAGCAATAAACGATTTGCAAAAAATGTCATGAACTAGTGAACGTCCAAAATAAAAAAAGAATGAATATTGGCATACACAATCCAATGAAGATAAAATACCGATAGTCATTTGTGGTTCGTCAGCGAGCACTCATTATTTTACTTGATTACTGTTAGCCGATAATTTGCATTCGCCCAATTCCTAAATCACGCGTGGGATAATTTTGTTAATAGGAGAGACGCGAATACCAGTAATGGAAAAAAGGTTAATTACGCAAACATGTTTTAGAGAAGCCGCACTAAAAATGTGACTTCTTAAAATGAATTATATTGTTTTCATTTTTACGGAATCTCAACGGAAATGTCTGTGATTAATTTTAATTTCAAAAACATGCAACAGGAACATAACGTAAATTAAGTTTCGTAATGTAATTAAGCTTTGACGTTCATTGATATTAAATTATTTTTTATTATATTTCTATTATCGAATATATCACAGCATATCGTATCAGCAATTAACACATACTGAGTATTTGATAACTGTTGATGACTATCATATGGATTTGCGATACGTACTTATATAATATTTTACGCTTTACTTTTCGTATATTAAAAAAACTAAATGCTCAATTCGAACTCACATTTTGATAAATAGCTATATTTATACGTTAAATGTAATACCAGATTGCTCACTACTAGAAAGATAGTATACTATAACATCTTATTAATAGTACGGACATATAGTTAGTAAAGCTTAGTTGTATGCATTCTTTTCCGTGAATGGCAAAAGACATAAAAATATATAGAAAACAATACATTACTGTTCGTTAGAGATTTTGAAACAGGGCTAAATGAGCAGGTTTAAATATTTTGAAATGAGCACTAGTCTATTTTTCTGCTCATCTCAATATTTTGTTCTTGACAACTGACGCACACAACTATGGTAAACGATCATTCCAGTTAGCATAATCTGTGTGTCTCTTAAACCGACCTGCACGTACCATTTTCTTTGGGCAGTATTGTATTTTATTTAGAATGACATGATATCAATAATTACCTATTTATCTAACCTACCAACATTATATCATGACGTAATTAAGGTGTCTTAGACATTTTTAAATCTTTGGAAAATCATCATGCATAAATTGTGAAGGATATATGTTAAACTGGGAGTTGTACTTTTGATTTTTCCGAGGAGATATTAAAGAATTGGTTGACATTTTATATGACTTATCATCGATTACATCCAATAAATTATTTAATCTGTACATGAGCGTAGTGTTGGGTAACACTAATAAGAATAATATTGATTGTGAAATTTTAAACATAACATTTTTCAGAATGATGAAATAATGAAAAAAGTACTTGGGACAAGATTATACATGAAATGGCAGACGATGAAAATACATAAGCAAAACAATGAATAAGGAATAATATTTCGAGTAAAAGCAGTGGCTAATGAGAGATTGTCGGGAAAGCAAGTGCAGCAATAATGAGGACTTTTGTTGAAGACAACATGAGAGAAATGCCTAGTTCACCTAGGACAGCGGTTCATTATGTATTTCAGGCTTTCAATTGATTGTACTGCCGAAGCTGACGTAAATCGTAAAATCTTAATTCAAAGGGGTTCGAACGCTTAAGCAGGAACCATTTTCTTTGAAATCAGCATATTCATTAACAAATAGACAAACATTTTAGAAAGCAACGATTGGTGATTTATAAAATCACTGACTGTTATGTTCTACAGTATAATGTAGAATGGCGTTTTAAAAATTGCGAACCTTTCGAATAAAAGACAATTTATGTGTATGTATACCATGACATGCCACCTATTATATTGATGCATGTTAATGCACTGTTGAGATGGTTTATACTATACTAGCATCAATATTATGAGCTCGATCTAATATGTGAAATTAAGTAATTTGGACTTTAGAAATATTATCTAAATATCATTTACGTTGACAAGTCGATTTGTTGTTCTGTTTTGCCGGTGAATAATGTTCTAATCTCATTAAATGTTATTTCGATGAACTATTCCAATGTGATACCTGATTATATATCTCAATCGATCATATAGTACTTTCACTAATGAACATCTACAGAGATACACAGTATGTCAAGAAGTACACATTAAACAATACGTATATGTTCGCTGCATACATAATTCTTCAATTATTAATATTCATTTACAAAATTACTTAATAGTTTGTTTTATTTAGCAATGAATTCAATTATATACGGAAATACAATAAAGATTCACTATGACGTGTAAACGTAGACATGAATTCATATACATCTAGACAATTTCTGTAACAAACAATTATATTAATCCGATTTCCAACTTGAAGACATTCCTGTATACGGATACTATTGCATGCACAATTATAAACACGTGATATGTTTAATGACTCTATCTACTTGGAATATTATAATCAAATATAGTTTAAGCAAATACTAATTCTTTTTCGAAGTATATCCAAACCAATTTGAATAAAAGTGTTGGCGCATTTATTAAATGTATGGACGATTAGAAAACAGCGTGCCATCACTATATTATGATGATTGGCACGTTAATCCTATGCTCAAATTCTGTGTAATAAAGGATACAAAATGTATGAGAAATAGATTTTACATCAAAGTCTTTTGTTATCTTATAACAATCTCGTTTGAATTAATAAGAAAAGGACGGTCCCATTTAATTAATTATCAATGTTGACCCCCTTAATGTTCAATGCCATCCTTGCATTGTTTTCTTTTTTGTAACTACTACAAAATAAATAATTT
The DNA here is from genome assembly GCA_963556195.1 of Sepiola atlantica. Classification (NCBI taxonomy): domain Eukaryota; kingdom Metazoa; phylum Mollusca; class Cephalopoda; order Sepiida; family Sepiolidae; genus Sepiola; species Sepiola atlantica. Next base: position 226,339,203 of record OY744515.1, on the reverse strand, counting down.
CATAAAGCTCTAGATATATATTATATTTTTATTTATTAATTGTTAATGTTATGTATATGATTAAGCGAGTACATTTTTAAAATACTTTTTATATAATTAAAAATCGAAATACTAAGAGATATACAGAATTAAAATACATTTACGTACTAATAATATTTTTAATAAAGTTAATCAGAATGCATTTCTTTGTCGAAAGACACACGTAACATATTTAATCGCTTGTTTCATAGTATAGAACCAAAAATAGATTACGCCCAATACTTTACAATTTGACATCAATTAAACGGGCGAGTAAACGGTTTCTTGTGGGCTGACGTTATTATGTGTTGAAGGGGCCAACCACCTAGAAGTGTTTGGGTCGACGCTTGAGCAACGCCGGTGCGCACATAGGATGCGGCGCTACTTCGGTTATAGAGGACATAATGGAATAGACTTTGCGAAAAAGGATAGCTGATTTATCTAGAAGAAGGGAGGCTGGAAGGACAGGCACTTATGTACCTGGACAGTCGTACAGACTGGATCAAAAAGGAATGAGGTAACTGGGCAACGGGAAAGTGTGTTTCTGGTTCTTGGACAGTTATATAGGTTGGATCTACATAAATGAAATAGCTGGGCTCAATGAGATATTGGGTTAATAGAAACAATGACAACTGGAACCTGTACATCAGGAAGACATATGTGGAACCTGGACAACAGAAAATGGCTGGATCATCAGGAACGAAGTAACTAGAACATGGACAGAATTGGATGATGTCACACGAATATTGAAGTAGCCGTCTCTGAGGAGTAATGTGATGCCTCAGGTAGGTTCGGTCTGTGTTGACGTGGGCAGAGGTTGGATCGAGAGAAACGTCAGCCTTTGAAACAGAGAACAGGAACTGATGCAATGGTTGCAGAGTGAGTTGATGCAGGACCCGCCTGAAGAAGTTTGTGCAGGGGCCGCTGAAAACGGGTGATGCGATTGCAATAGATTGAGCGGGAGCCGTTAGAAGGAGCTGGAACAGGCGCTGCTTGAGGGAGCTAGAGCAGGAACCGCTGTAAGAAGGAGATGCCCCAGAGACTACATATAGTGGGTTGACTGGAGTAGGATCTTGATAGAGTGCGCTGGAGCTGCCGATGCATTTGAGCTTATGGGTCAAGTTCAAATAGGGTAGACATCTCAGAACCGGGGCAGCAGCAAGCAGTAGAGGATGGTGTTGGTTAAAATGTTTCTAATTGTTGTTCACCATATAAAGGACGGTGTGACTGCTGCTGCAGCTAGATTGTTGTAAAGAAAAGATGCCGTAATATTTGGCAAATGTCCGTGAGGCGAGGTACGGTCAAGAATGATAGAGGAGATGTCGCCAATCGTCAGAACAGAGGTAAACGCCCCGAGAGTAACACAAAGTGAAAATAGACACTCATTTTATAGCATATGGGTAGCCTCTGCTGGTACAACGCTCTGATAATATCTAATTGGGTGGATCTAGTGACGATGTTCACAGAAAGAAACAAAGTTTAGTCACTCAAGATTTAGATATGCGAATTTGTCAGGTCTGCTGAGTCGTAAACCGCGTCCAACCCGATACATGAATTAAGCGATTAGCAAGTTTAAGCGCTATTTATATTCAATAAAGATAAACACATAACCTTCACAAAATAACTCACATTTTATAGCATTGTTTGCTATTTTTACAAACTAATGTTGTAATGATACCGTAACGATAAATGTAGTTTCAAATCACCCAACATCTGAATCATTTGGAAATGAAGCGATACAAACATGAAAGTAAATCATTCTGTAAAAAAACGTAGTTGTTACAGCTATTAAAAATCTACGCACGGAAATACATATCCCACCGTTGGAAGTTGTTAAACAAAACGATTATATAGACTAGTGTGACAACTACTGATATGGTATACTAATAAGAATATACTACTATATATTATTCGGTTATAGCTAGATATAGCAGAAATATCGTGGCTAATAAGAAGACTGGTAGCAGTTTAGCACGGCAAATAGTAGTAATCGATATCACCAATTTTCCGGTGTGGCTACCAATAACACGGCAAGACTCAGCAAACATTCGCCAACTATTGCACGTATTTAACGAAGCTGGAGCTCTGAATGAACACTCGTCTAAAATCGTTTTGTGTAAACGGAGAGCTCATATGCAGCTGGGATGCAAATGGGAACAATCAGACAACGTTCTCGCGGAATTAAACAACTGAAACATAAAGAATTGTGTATGCGTACCTTCGCCCTAGTAAAATGCCGAAATAGCTTGAACACGCCTCTATCGTATTAGAGAACCGCCGAGTGTGATTAAATGACGCCAACCGATCCCCCCGTTCCTAGAAAATAATGTAATCTTATTTTATTTCCTTTTATTTCCGCGATGTTCACCACCAAACTAACACCGTCGATCAAAAAAAAAAATTTATTTACCCTTGTTCGCCGCTAACCGCACCTAATTTGCATAATGCAACCAGCTCGTGATTCGGATATCGCTTCCCGTAATTTAATGGGCGTGGGTTCCCGCCTGCGTGTGACGATTGTTTCCTTCCGCGCCGTCACTACAAGAGCAAAATAGAGGAAACCTCAAGAGTTACATTGACTGTATAAACTATGAACGATAGCTCAAAGATAATCCCAGAGAGATACAGAAAGTGGCAACCATACACATTGTAAGGCATCGGGAATTTGGTGAGTTATATCTGAATGGCGCTAGGATATAACAATTATAATGGGCGTATTCATTTAAACATAACTTTATTCAACAACTGAGGAATAATTTAGCATGTAATGTACGTGCTATAATACATAGATAATAAGTAAATATATATATATATATATATATATATATATATATATTTACTGTTTTCAGTCATCAACTAGTTTGTCATTCTATAATAGCTAATATGTATTTGATCCGCTGTTTATTCGTACATAAATATTAGTTCTGTTTTATATATACTATAGCGTCAAGGTATTTGAACCTTGGCGCTATACTCAGCAACAAAGGATCCAAGACTGAAATCCTGCAAGAGCAGCACAAACGCCAGCAGCACTTGCAAAACTGAAATCAATCTGGAAAGACGGAAACATTAGTCTCCGTTGCAAACTGAATACACTAGTATTATCCATCTTTTTGTATGCATGCGAGTCATGGACCTTGACAGCCGAGCTCCAAAGAAAAATCCAAACGGTAGAAATGAGATGCTACAGAAGAGTGCTTGGCATCTCGTACTCAGACCGTGTCACAAACGAAGGAGTTCGCGCGCTCATCAACGCAAATCTGAACAACTACGAAGATTTGCTGACAACTGTAAGAAAAAGAAAGCTTGGATGGTATGGTCACGTGACAAGGGGCAGTGGTCTCTCCAAAACCATCCTGCAGGGAGCAGTGCAAGGCAAGAGAAGGAGAGGTAGACAACACAAAAGATGGACGGACAACATCAAAGAGTGGACGGGCTACAACTTCCCTACAACCCAGTCAATTGCCCATGACCGTCAGAAGTGGAGACAGCTGAAGTGGAGTTCATTGGTGCAGCGCCCCTACGACACAGGAGGGGGTTAAAGGACCAAGTCAAGTCAAGTCAAGTCAATATATACTATCTTTCTTGCGTAGTGATTGATTAAGGAACCCTAACGACTTACTATGAAACGCGTTTTACTATAAGTCAAATGGTGTGCGTATTATAGTCGAATAACATGAAACATTGATTGCCCACATTTAAACCGATTAAAATTGATTCACAAATATCATCAACTTAAATACAAATTGACAATACATATCAAAGCTCATTACCCATATTCTGCAATTTTAAACTAGATTATTTAGATTTAAGATTATCGATGTAAATTAGACTACTTTGCTTGGATGTTTACGTAGTATAAATAACATATAAGTAAACAATTGAGTAATAGTGTAGCGACCACAATACATAAGCACACGTTTACTAAAATTATCATTTGATAAGTAATTAGTGAGGGTAAATATGGAAGAAAACAGCATGTGTATTGTGTAAGTGTGTTAATTAATGAAGAGTTTACTATTGCGTGTTAAATAATTGTTATACGCATGTTTATTGATACCCACATATACTTTTACGCCTCAAATTAATATAAACACACAATATATCTTAAGTACCAGTTCTTTTGACATAATACCTAATATGTCAGCTAATAGACCGGGATACCGGGTTTCAATTCTCGATCAGGTAATACGGACTACTTAAATAATAGTACCTGATACCTCGTTGCCAAATATTTAGTATTATAAGATTCATTATGTATGGTTATATTTCATAGTAAGAGAAAGACGCCTTCTACAATAAATCGTTTTAGAAGCAAATAAAAGAATGCCTGCCGTTCTATTTCGTCGACGATCGATCTATTATTTCCAATTTTTAATTTCAGAATATAACATGAAATACAATTTGATATTAAAATGTATCCGCTATTGCAATTGCAGATGAAGTCTGTAATTTTATAAAAATACATTTTCTTAATCATTACACGTAATTACACCAGCTATTTTGTAATAGACGAACAACTGATACAATATATCGCATTTCAATTAATGATCTATATTAAAACATAATTCAGTAAAATTAGATGTTTGCATTAATGCCACTTTCCATTTGGTTTTAAATAGTGTAACATAAGTTTTTTTAAAGTAAATTTTGAAGTAAAAAGCATTCAAACAAAACATATGTATAACAATATGCATATGATTGTAAAAAACACGGGAGGTAACGCTGGTCCTCGAAGATGTAAAATATTGTTCACAATTAAACCTAAAAGTTGAACGGACACGATATTCTGAAACTATTCGGAACCAACCTGGTGATGAACATGTCGGTGCTAGTGATACTTAGATGCGTCGGAAATATGATGAGACTGTATAATCTAAGACAGCACTCGCATTCAAGCGTAACAGAGAGGCAAGCCAACGCAGAGACGCATCCTTTAATGCAGTTTACATTTACTATATAAATAAAAAGCTAAAAAAACAAATAAAACCAATACATTTTTCAAGAGGTGTAGTTCTAATAAATAAGGAAAATTGAATAATAAAACATATACATGTGTATACGTCAAAAAGAAAACAATCTTTCTAACGATGCTTCTGATGATGATAATGGCGGTTTCATCATAGTAAAACCATACAATTCTAGCAATAGTTGTAATGCACAACAATCATAAAAGATGAAAGAGTCTTTTGAAGAACAAGCGTAAAGTGCGAGTGTATCGTCTCTATTCTGTATAGGAATAGCATTCAGATTAAAAAGGTATTGATTATCCGATTAAATATCTGTCAAGCAGATGGCATTCGACATCAAATGAAAAAGACAAGTTGATATCAAAATAGCTACAACCTTATTCTATTTTAGCGTCATATCAATACACTTACGTCAAATAATCACCAAAAAATGTTATCCGAAATAACTATTGTCTTTACAATACTATTCAATTGTTGTTTAAAAGAGAATTCTGGAAAATGTGATTGGTCTGCGCATAATTGATAACTACTAGAGATCAATCACGTGCACTCTAGTAAACAGCGGCCACTCTAGTAAAGTGCGTAATAAGTAAGTTGCTTGAATCTGTAATAAATCAAGTTGTTGCCAACCACCTAAACGAACACACTATTTTAGTGAGAATTAATCCTTACTTCGTCCTGCAAGATCTTCGTCTGACTTTTAGTTTGCAGTGGATCAGGGAGTTTATCGACAAGGCTTCGATTCTAGGGCAATAGCTCTTGACATATCAAAGAGTTTTGACGGGGCCTGACATTAAGGTTGGTTACACAAAATTGTTAGCTCGGGATTATCTTGAAACATGATCTTCACTATTGAATCGTTTCTCTCTGATCAGTCTATGAAAGTCATTGTTGGCGGGCAAATGTTCAGCACACATGACATTAATACTGGCATGTGTAAAGGATATATTAAGAGCCAAACACCCTTCGTGATATTCATCAATGATCCACCTTATAATATTCTAGCAATGTGTCTTCGAAATGCATGCATACGACATAACTATTTATGGCAGCACTTCGATCAGAATCGAATATTAAACTCTTGCTGAGTCCCTATCTTCCTACTTGAAGTAACTTGTACAACGAGTGAAAAGTGACCTGTTACTCATAACGGATAAAACATAAACCTATCTTTCCAGCACCAACGTTCACATCCTCACTTCCCACTAATCATAATATATCGTGTTCCCTTCGAGGACGTTTCCTTATTATATAAGCTTCTAAAACTGATTTTCCAACTCAGACCTGAAATAGACGACTCACATAAGATACGTTGCTTAGCAATCTAAAACAATTGTAAGATCCTTCAACAGCTTCAGAAGGTACCTCACCCTGACGCAATTCTCCAGTTGTATAAGAAGCATACACATTGAAACTTAATAATAATATAATAGTTGGGAATGTTCAGCGTGGAGAAACCTCTCCTATCTCGACAGTTTATGAAATCCAATTCTGAAAGCTAGTGTTGTGTGATCTCTTCTCGTCGCTACAGGCTATTTCACACAAAATAAATGTTGCTAGCATCTCTCTACCTGATCAGTGTATTAATGGTAGCTGCTTGGATAAACTCCAATCCTTGGTGCCTGCTATAAAACATTCACAGCAGGGATCATGTTTAGCTGCAGCTACAGAAAAAATGCGCTGCCCCTGTCTCCTTAGATATAACCACACAAACTATTATTAACAATTGTTATTTCGTAGAACATTCTATTTGTGGAACAATGTGCCAAATTCTCCAAATTACATCCTAAAAAGAGCTTTTCCTCTACGGTTGAGCAAACCATCATCCTGTTAGATGTACTGTATATTAACCATCTCTAACGCAGTTTTCACGAACTCTTTTTACATCTTGAAATCTGTCGTCACCGGATAATTTGGTAACGGACACTCACCACACTAGACAGAATCTATATTTTGATAATCTTTCCATTACTTTTTATCGTTTCTTAATCTTTTTAAAATTGTGAATGTTGGCTATTCCCCTGGCTACTCATCAATCTGTGTAATTTCTCTGATAAGATATTAATCTTTAAAAAGCCTGGCGTAAGGAAAGGAAAATACGTTAAAAAAACAGGCTGCTTGTATTTGAAAAGAAAAAGACATATTAGTCATAAAAAAAACAGTGACAATGTTTATCTTAATATTTAAAATGTTACTGGTTTACGTTAGGTCACACGTCTAAGAGAAACGTATCTGCGATAGCTACAGAGAATCATTATAACAAGTAGTAAAATGGCATTAACAAAGGGTGTGTTGAAGCTACATTGTAGTTAAAAGACATAAAATGTTTCGTTTGGAGATATTATCGTAAAGTTCGTAATATTTCGGGAGATCAAGAACAAAAAAACGAACGTGTGAATCAATGACAGCAAAAAAAAACATCATCACTTCAAAACCAGTAACGTTTAACCAGAGTTTATATTATTAAAAGTAAAATGCAAGACTAATTCAAGTTAAAACAAGTTAACTCATACTTTTCTGCTTGTTCTTTCTTTCATCGCACAACGTATTTAAGATACGACATTCAGAGGTGTTGACGCTATATTTTCGTTCTAAAGTTTAGGAGATGTATTATGTCGTTGCATGTCACCCTGATTAGAAGTAAAAGTCATGAAAAATATCATACACATGTACATGCCATCGATTGACAGTAACAATAAAATAAAACTCATTATTTACTATGAGAAATTTAAAACCCTAAAGTGTGTAGTAAAAATACAAATGCATCCCCAAAACCACTAGAAAGAACAAATATGATTTATAAGTGTTCCTAGACATTGGATGAATGTACCTCTCATGATAATAGTACCCACACTAGCTATGTTGGTTTTAAAAGAACTGACCTATCCCACCGCCTCACAATGCATCGTGTAAACTTTTTCCAACATTTGCACTAACATAACTGTCCTCTCTATGATTAAGCCACATTCTAGTTAATCACATTAAAATAATTCATTCTGAAAACAATTTTAAAAGCAAACAAACTTGAAGCAATCAACATGAACCCACATCATATGACACCAGTGGTAACATGTTAACATGCTTAAGGTATTGCGTTTTTAATCTGTGGTTTCATTCTAGCGTCGCTCAATTTAAATCGTAAACGATTTCCCTAGAACAATGCTGAACACTTTCTCTGCTTTTCTCCGCCGTCTATTAAAAAAATGATCTTCTTTATTCATCAGAAATATTGTTAAAATAAAAACGGTATAATTACACAGACTATTTATGTTTTTGTATATATATATATATATATATATATATATATATATATATATATATATACACAGCAAGGACAGATTTAGTCTTTTAAATAAATTATATAATTTATTATTTAAAAAACAACCTTATTTTTAATTCCGTACAGCAGTTTACTTACAAAACTAAATTATTCAAAGGCAAGCTGCGGTGTGTAAACTGAAAGAGTCATTATCATACGAATATCAAAACACCTATTTTTGATGTTTAACTTTTTTATTAAAACCCATTTAATTTAAATTGGAATTAATAATCATAATGGTGTGTGAAAACTAGTGTGTATATGTAAAGTAATGAGAGGATAGACATAAAAATGCATTGTACAGAATATTAATGTATTAAGACGTGTTTAGCGAGCTTTACGATCAGTATATATAGTAGATCTTAAAATAGTTTCATGCATATATTTTGTTTATATTAGTCTGTTTTTTTTATGTAACTACATATCGAATGATTTGAAAAACTGTCGCGTTTATTCATATATATATATACATATATATATATATATATATATATATATATATATATATATATATATATATTCCAAGATAAATGCCAGTATACTGAAATAATATGCCCTTAGTAGGGTTCAGATGAAAATTCATATACACTAAATGCACATAAAGCAAGGAAATTCTCGGATTTGTACACTTTTATTGTCATTAATTTAGGGTACGATTACATATCAACTAAACCATTTCATTATCACATCACTACAGTATAACTTTCTATGCATGAGTAGATGAAGTGTGCTAGGTACGCTGAAGAAAAATTCCTACCAGTAAAATGCATAGCCCTGTTGTGCTCGCATACCCTTAATGACAATAAAAGTGTAAACATTTGGGAATTTCCTTGCTTTTGTACATTTAGTGTATATGAATTTTCATCTTAACCCTATAAAGGGTATATTATTTCAGTATACTGGCATTTATCATGGAATGTCACTACTTTTGTAAAAGCTATGCCTTCATACAATTGTCATTTTTAAGGTTTCTTTGTTATTTTCTAGAAAAACTCAGGTATATGGAACACTGTAATTAAAATGCCATCAAGAGACCTTAGCACCTCCATCTCTGCCAAAAATCAGCATTCAGCTGATTTTTGGCAGAGATAGTTGATGAGATACAGGGTGGCACACACGTGCGTACGTACGTACACACATATAACATGATTTCATGATTGAACTTTCTGGATCTGTGGGTTGCCTTAACTAATGATGCTAAAATTCTACACACTTATAGTACCTATCAAATAAAAAATTTGTGCGAAGTTTTAACTATTTTGGTTTATTGGTTTTTGAGTTAATATTGATCAAAAAATGACATTTCCAGCATAGACCATTCGTGCAGTCTATTAAGGGATAGGGCGCTCTCGCTCCTCCCTTGATATAATTTGTATTATTAGAATAAATATGTTTTGCTATTATCCACGTACAAATACACAATATGTGATTCAGACTAACGGAACCGTACGTTTTCAGAAAACTTAAAGCTGATGTTCACTGTTACTGCTCCTAACGAAACAGGTATGGGTAATAAAACAGAAACCAACTCGTATTATTTTCGAGCGAACATATCGTAAGCCGTCATATCGTGTTTACAAATCCAATGCACGTAAAAGAAGCTGTTAGATAATTATCATAATAATAAAGTCGTTTATTTATTATGCAGATACATATATGGTTCTATCCAACGAGATTGTCAGTGTGAAGATAACTATGCCGCAGGCGTTAGGGTTCAAACCTTATACACGAGTCACATTTTAACTCAAATATTGTAATAGTAATCATATATAATAATTAAATTAGATACCATGTTCAATGGTTGATACTCAGGACTTTATCATATGGGTAAAGTATTGAGTTACCTCTGTTCGCGTCAATGTAGATACACAGGTTTCTACTGTTTATATGATGTTCCGTTTCCAGTTGATCGGGCTTCAGGATTTAAATCGATGGAATGACAATAGGATCGCGTGCATCACTGCTGATCATCCGTCGTGTATACCCCTAACATTCTTCTTTTGTATATGTAAATAAGTTAACTATCCAACTCTTTAAATATGTTTATTAATTCTCTCTTTTTCTTGCTTACTATATGGACTTTTTGTACACGTTCGTGTAAAGTTCGTAATTGTATTATTATTTATTATCTCGAATGTATGCATCGGTAGCATTTCGAATAACATTTCAATGCAGTTGTTCCGAAAATATATTTTCAAATATTGGCCAAGCAATACAAACTTAGAAGTGAATGACGAACATGAATTGAGTTCATTATACGTAGCGTGCGATCAACGGTTTGTGATTTGATTCGTAAGATCTAGTTATAATAACAGTAATATGTTAGTTGAAACATGGCTTATTTTACTTCTTTTCTTTACCTCTACTTAAACAAAATTGAAGCAGTCACGCGGAACAGAAGCATATTAATATTAGTGTGTGATGTGTCTATATATAATGGTGTGTCTGCCCACAGTAACTTCTCGCCCTTCTGATCCATTACCTTTATATATAACACACATAGACACAACTCGTGGCAAAATAGACACAGTCGATTGTAGTGTGCACTATGAAGGATTGTACGGTGTTACTGCGTATCCGATGTGGTTTACATAAATATGTGTAGTCGATATTTTTAATATCATTTACATATGATTGTGATGAAATAATTACTGTTACTAAAACGCACTATAGGTCAGATAACATATATTTGATCCCGGGAAAACAAAAATGAAGCACTCAAAACCTACTTTACACAGATATAGCACGAAAGCGATCTAAAAAGCATCAGAAAATTCAGAGCTGGTGGCTATAGAAAACAGCACTGACACATATATCCTCTACGCCGACTAGTACTACATACTTATCTCGCAAAGTTCAATAATAATACCAGAGACACTGGAAAGCAATACTAAACATTATGTAACCACATGCGTCCAAGCAGAGTTAAAAGCAGACACATTGAAACAGATGCGTTCGTAACACCCATCCTGATATTACTATATGAGTGATATGTGACGTAAAAAAACTATATAATAACAATAACGAATGAACACGGCTTATCAATGAATAATTAGTACTAAACATGTAGTATTATATCAGAATGTAATATGTACTTTAATCATGGATAGAGCCAGGAGTATTACACACACATGAAAAATGTTATAATGCCATCTAATGAGACGGAAAGTATTATGCTAATCGATAAAAGATTACACACCTAGCATTATGGGCTACGCTTACTTGTATAGAGCCAAATATAAATTATACATTTTACTGAATTTATTTTACTTATGTAAAGCTACAATTATCGCCTTGAACATTATATTTAAGAGGATATATAATAGTCAAATAATATATTCAGTCAAATAAAATACAGTTGGATACCTAAAAATCAGATTGATACTGTCAACGGAATAATGTCTGTGTATAATCGAATTTTAATTAGAATAAATTTAAGTTTTGAATGTAACCATTCTATGACTTATATAACAAGCAAAGTTTACCCATCTATATGTGATAGGTTTTTAATAAAGTATTGTATACAGTATACGCTTCCTAGGTTATTATTTTATTAGACATGATCTTATTATTAACAATTTATTCATAAAAGTATGTGTAACTTAAAATTACAAATTATATTTGCACCATAAACCTGTCACATGAGTCGTGAGTTGATATGAAATAAGAATTATAATTCTAGGATGTAAACAATGTTTTTTGCAAGGTCAATGTATTAATAGGTTGAAGTATGAAAAGACATTATCAGTCATTATATATATATATATATATATATATATATATATATATATATATATATATATATGTATATATATGTATATATATATATATAGATTATATTATATTATATCATACAATGTTATATTATATTATCAACTTCAGTACACATGTTTTTAAAGTAACAACCTTATATTCTCAGAGTAAAGATTACCTTAATATTATCATGTCTATCTACTCAGTGTGACCAACTAATTAAGGATCTATTTATTCATTTCTTGAAAACGCTAGAATATTCTGGACACCATTTGCTATTAAGCTTGAGGGCCATTGATATGAAGTTGAGGTTCTGAATTGCCATTTATCATTTATAGTCATGGATGAAATATAACAGTTTGTGTGTGTACATAATCAAATTAAGAAAACATGTACAGGGATGGTTAGTATAGGCAGTAGTTACATTGTCGTAGGTGAGGTCACCACTTCAGCTGGTCTATCCGCTCCGAAGTACTCTGATACCGTGAAACAGTCTGCCTTGGATGATGAATATATATATATATATATATATATATATATATATATATATATATATATATATATACTTTTAAAAGTCACACAATTTGAAGCGTTGGGTGGGTGGCAATAATAACAAAGATATTTTTTTTATAAAATCTTTAGAAAACCTTGCACAACGCAGATTATTTTTTTTTAAAGTAAATTATTTATTAATCTTAAAAAACTTTTTTTTTATGAACTTGAGTACTTTCGGTAAATCGACCATCGTCAGAAGAATATTTCTTCTTTTTCTTTTTTCCTTTTTTCCTCTTGGTTGAGACATTCTCGTGGCCAAGTTGAAATCCGTCTAAGTGTTATGACAAAGAGAGAAAAGTGTTGATATGGCTGTGTGTAACGTGGTCGGCGTGGAAAGGATAATTTGAAAAGTTACACAATTTGAAATGTTGGGTGGGTGGAAATAATAACGCATATATTGTTTGTATAAAATATTTAGACAACCATGCACAACGTAGATTATTTGTTTTTAATAATAAATTATTTATTGATCCTAACAACATTAAAAAAAATGTTTTTAAGATGAATAAAAATTTTATGAAAAAATATCTTCGTTATTATTGCCACCCACCCATATATATATATATATATATATATATATATATATATATATATATATATATATATATATATATATATGTGTGTGTGTATGTGTGTGTATATATATCTATATATATATATATATATATGTATATATATATATATGTATATATATTTATTTATATATATGTACATATATATGTGTGCATATATATGTATATATAAACATGCATATATATCTATATGTATATATATATATAAATACATATATGTATATATATGTATATATATATGAATATATATATATATATATATATGTAAATCTATATATATGTATATATATATCTATATCTATGTACACCTATATATGTGTATATATATGTACATATATATATATATGTATATATATATATATACATATATATATGTATATATATGGGTGTATATATGTATATATAGCTGTATATATGTATATATGTGTATATATATATTGATATATACATGTATATATATATATATATATTTATATATACATATATGTATATAAATATATATATATATATGTATATACATATGTAATATATATGTATGTATGTGTATATATATATGTATACATATTTATATATATATATGTATATATATGTATATTCATATATACATATACATATATATATGTATATATATGTATGTATACATATATACATATAAATACATATGTGTATATATATTTGTATATATACATATATGTGTATATATATGTATATATATGTATATATATACACGTATATATGTGTATATATATATATATGTATACATATATATGAATTATATGTATATATGTATATATATATGTATATATGTATATACATATATATATATATATATAAGTATGTATGTATGTATATATACGTATATATATACGTATATATATGTATATATGTGTATATATAGATGTATATATATACATATATATATATATATATATATATATGAATTCATTATGTTCAAATATCAACTAAATGAACAAAACTATTACTTTTCAAAAGTTCTCAATATATATTAGAGCTTTTATATTAAAATAAACATAGTTTGAGTATCCGACAATTGTTTCAGAACCTTCTTGACTCTTCCTTGATATACTAATTAGCAATACACAATCATGAGAAAGAAAAAAAGAAAAAACAGCAGACAAATACAATTTCAAAACTTTTCAGACGAGAAAACCCTTGCCACAAGATGACAACTTTGACACCTACTTATCTACGTATCAAAAAAATACTTTCAGAACAAATAAGGCACAAGGGCATCACATGTGTAGGGAGGATGCAGATGATGTTTTTGTGCAAAAGTGATATAATGTAATATTCCACTCTTAATTAGAAATATTACATTCACCACAATACTACATAACTTTTCGGTGGTCATTTTACTTAAAATATCATAGAATTGTTAAAAAAAGTGGTTTCAGTAATACATTTATTTAAATAATTAGAGTGAAATGTTAGTCAATAGGCAAATAAACTCTTTAACACATTGTTTTCATGACAAGGTATTCAGAAATAAATGCCCTCTTTCTCCACAAACATTGCTGAAATATTGTATCTTATTTTTAACAGGGATATGGTAGTGTTGTCATAGAATCTTCCTCTCAGAAATTATCTCGTTATTTATAAGAGTTTGGTATAATCATCCCAGGTATTTCTACCACCATTTAAAATGGAATATTGTAGTATCTGTTATGTTGTCAATACACCATTCTAGAAGTTATTACATTTTCTGTGAAGATTAGTGTAGTATCTGTTCGTTATATCATCCTCGCCGTACTTACTTCTTCCTTTGACGTTCAGTGTGTGCAGTTCCTTCAACATTATTTCTTTCAAACCTCGCGAAATGTTACTAGAGATAGCATATAATGTTAAGTATATATATATATATATATATATATATACATATATATACATATATATATATATATATATATGTACATATATATACATATATATATATATATATATACATATATATGTATGTATATATAAATATATAATATATATATATATATATATATATATATATATATATATATATATATGTGTGTGTGTGTGGGTGTGTGTCGGTTCTACGATGTTTGTTTGCTCAATAATACAATAAAGTAATATATAAATCAGGTGTTTTAAATCATTTGGCAATTATATTTTAGAATTGTAATTTTCAGAATAAAGCAAAAGAAGAACAATATTTTGAATATTTAAATTTAAAATATTCAGAAAATTCAGGAAAACTTGGTTTTTAAGAATATTTTCAGAATAAGTGCAGAATAAGTTACATAATGATTGTATTATTATTTACTTCACTATAAATATTTTTCTAGAATAAATTTTATAATATATTTTCAATTTCAATTTTTTTTCATGACTAATAAAGCCACATTGTGTAATTTGGGAGCAAATTTACTGTGTTGCTCTTCCTAAAGTTGTCAATGATGTTATCCCAATTTTCAGTGTCATCGCTGGCAGGACAAGTAGAATCACCTGTCTTAAATGATGCTCCCTCATGAAGAATGACAGCTGGTAATGTAACATTAGTTTCTATAATTTACTGCTTTTTTAGAACTGAAGTTTATAATACAACAATGAATAAGTTGTTCTCCATCATGAATCAAACACCTATTTATTGAAATGGCTTGATATTTATAATAATTAGTGATCTTAAGTCTTGAGATTAACTGATACTCAGTATTTTCTGAACAAGTAACCCGCCAGTTAATAAATGTAGGTGTAGTTTAAATGTAATATTTTTATTGGTGTGTGTAACTAACCAGATTTAATATATAATATTCTTTTATTTCAAAAGTGTAAGTACGTGGTGCTGGTCTAGAGAACCATTGAACGGTTATAGACGCGCCTCTGGTGTACAGAAGAAGAATCAAAAGTTCAGTGACGCGCCGCTGTTGTATCAAATAATCGAAAGGTTATGTACGCGCTTTTAGTGTACAAAAGGATCGGAAGATGTCGTTCGCGGCTCTGGTTTAAATAAGAATCCAAAGTTTTCGGGCACGCTTCTGGTGTACAATAGAATTGGAAGTTTACGACAGGAGCTCCGATGTGAAAAAAATAATCGAACGTTTAAGCGTAATTTTTATGGCGCGGCTCTGGCGTAAACACCTCGAAAGTGTACGGGCACGCTACTGGTGTCCACACGAATCGTAAGTTTACGAGTGCGCCCCGTGTGTACAAAATAATCAAAAGTTCAGAGACTTGCCTCTAGTGTAAAATAATCGACGGTTTACGGACACGCATCTGGTGTATTAAATCATTTGAAGTTTTTACACGCGCTATAGTGTACAAAAAATCGAAAGTTAAAATACGCGCTTCTGGTGTACAAAATATAACAGGTTCGAATATGTTGTACACAAGAATCTAACGTTCAATCAAAACTTAATAGACGCCCCTCTGGTGTACAAACGCATCAACAGTTTACATCCGCGTCTCAGGTGTATACACTAATCAAAATTGTACGAGGCGCCTCTCAGGGACAAACACATCGATTTTTTTCTGGACTGACCCCTGGTGTAAAACGGAATCCACGGTTTATAGACTCACCTCTGGTCTACAAATAATTGTAAAATTTATGGGCGTGCCTCTCACGTAGGAAAAAAAACAGTAGTTTTCGGGCGCGGCTCTCGTCTACAAAACAATCGAAAGTTAAGAGAGGCACGTCTGTTGCACAAGAGAATCGAAAGTTTTCGGACGCGTAGCTGGTGTTTAAAAGGATCCCAAGTTTACGTACCGCCTCTGGGATAGAGAATAATCGAAAGTTAACATATTCAAAATACACAAGACGTAATATTAAATATAGACAATGGTTTCTTTCATTTTCTGTATTAAATAATGAACATTTTTTATTTATGATTTTTTGGCTTACTGCCTTCAGAAAGTGTTGCTTCAGTTTTCAATTTAGCATATTTTAGCCCTTTTTCCTGAAATAAATAACTTCAAAAGTAAATTATCACTTTTTTTCCCTTTTCTTGATAAAGGTTAGACACCTTGTTCTCATGGCCCGATTTTGTTTTAATACAAACATATTTCTATGAGCTCATCGAGGCTTACCTTTATATTATTTCATCCTTAAATTGTATATGTAATTTCAAATGTTATGTCGGGTTAAACACCATGATGAGCGTTACTCAATTTGTATGTGTGTCAGTTTAAGCTGCTTAACCCTTTCATACTTTAAATTCTTTTCGAGATATCTATATTTTTCGATTCTTTGTGGTGTTTGCTACATGTTTGGCATTAGCAAAATAAATATTTGTTTTCAATAAAAGAGTTATAGTTATTGAAAATTAATCGGGTAGAGAGTTATCATACATGATGACAACATGTATTTTGTATACATTTTTTCTACTTTATCAAAAAAGGTTTGTGCAAATAAACCGCATTTAATTAGGATGAAAACTGAATCAATGGCATACCTTACAATTGGTAACGATTGGGTAAATGTTGATCGTAAGCATATTATTTACATACGTGCGTGTGTTTCAATTGTCGACATATTGTTGTCCATATGGCGAATGCAGGTGATGTGTGGATTAATAAATAATTAAATAATATGTTTGCTTATTCAAGGAATACTATAATTAGTTTAATTCAGTGTAATTATCGGTTAATCGGTGTATCGGTGTCTACAGTTATTTATTATCATATACTCATAGATACATATGTGCATATACACATTTACTGAAGAGAGCAGGCTGGTAGCAGATATAACATTGTAAAGTATGATAATTTATGAATATTTTGTTCAAACATATTGAGACAGTATTTTTCTATTTAAAAAAAAATGTTAGTTTTCCCAGACATCTGGTCGAGATAGTTTACGAAATTTTAATTATTCAATAGCGCCAGTTTTACAGTTTTGTCTGGAGTGTCATATTCGTTTGGCTTCAATTTGAAGAAATTATACAATTTATTGATATAATTTACCCGAATGTTCATGTCTATTTCATGAAGCCGTACTCACTAATAATGAAATAATACTGTCCTGTCTGTTATCTCTTAGTAGTTGGTTTAATTCTGAGTATAAAATATACATCATATAAATAAGTTGATTGTCTATGTAGAAGCAAGTCTATTTTTAATTCGCGAAAAAATAAATAAAGTGTGAATGTAGAAATTCCTAACACTCCTAAAAATAAAATATCGCAAAAAATAACATAATAATGACTGTGTTATTAAATGTGTTTCACATTCCTAATAATTATATTTCACTCTATAAAAATCCACATTTCTTTTTTCCATTTTTGCAAAAACTAGTTCTAGCTCGCTGGAGAAGTAATAGTAGGTCTACTATGATATAATTACTCAACTTCTTGTTTGTGATGTGCAAAATATATAATCATACTAAATAGGTACACATACAATTGGAAATAGACATACACGTGGACCTTTGATAAAGACTATTATACATACATTTTTCATTAATTTTATTTAAATAATTAAAAGCAATCAAACTTCTATGTATCATATCATTATTTGTCATTAAGTTTACATACATAGCTCCTGTGTTAGATGACACTGTAAAATTAATAACAACATTGCCAACAGTTTTTAAAAATATAAACATAGACATTATAAACTATTAGAACATCTAGACGTCAACATTTTATAATGGAAAGTGATTACGATAAATAAACTAAGAAATAAGATAACTGTAGTTAATTTCATATTGTACCTTATTAGACATAATACACACTTTTTCGGACAAGAATTAAGTTATATTTTATAATGTGTGATTGAGTTATATAAGTATAACACTTTAGAAGTCAAACACCAATTGATTAAATATAAGAGATTATGTGCTCCTTACCAGATTTATGTTCTTGAAGTGGTTATTGTGTTGTTGTTAACCTGGTCCGTGTGATACCATTCGAGGACACCTCCGGCTAAATAGAATGCAAGATCCCACCTCAGCATTACAAATATAACATGGAAATTATGTATCTATGTAATTCGTTTCATTGATTTTTAATATCAAGTTGGTTGACTCCAATATTACTCACACTATATTTGTGTGCATATGCTATATTTTCATCTTTTCAGAGAACACTTTTTAGTAATTAAATATTATATTGTCACGTGATAAATGTGTGATACATATGTGTATAATTATCTGCATCATAGATATGCACCATCTATTAATTAAGGCATAATCAATACAAAGTTTATAGCATGGCTCATATATAGACATGCCAGTTAAATTCACTCATACACGCGTGCGGATGCTTCGACCTCGGATAACTAATAAAGCAAGTATCTACTCTGATATTACCAGAAAACGAATCGAGACATGGAAAATAGAAATGTGTGTTTTTCTGGAGTATCAGTAATTGGGTGTTTAACAATAGGCATACAAAAACTCCATATTCCTGACTAGCTAATATGTATCTACTTGCACGAACACGGCTAACGCTTTAGATTTCACTTCAGACTGCACTTACCATTCTTTCCTATGTCCCACTACGGACGGTAACGACACACTATCAACTAGTTATCAGCCTTTACCTTATCATGGATATCATTGAAAATAACTTATCCTTGTTATAGTAATATATAAACCTAAAGTAACATCTGGTATAATCGATACTCTATTACAAATCCTTGTCAATCTTGCTATCAACTGATAGCTAGTAGATTGCCTCTGGGCTTTCACTTTTTAAGAACGCGTGTGCAAGAAATGACCCGTAAAATTATCCCCCATACGTTCTCTTCAACTTTAGTTAATTTGCTGAATCATCAATCAATCTAGCGACAGTCTCAAACCTCGAATAGACTAACATGCACCAACAGTATGCATTTAGAGAAATTTCGATCTACCTCGGATATAAAAGAGACATTTTTGAACCCTTATATAGTACAGTGAATCGAGTGGGTCAACGAAAGATGGAAGCGTTTGGTATATTCAATACAATTTACAAGGTCTGACATTAAGGTATTTTCAGGTAAATTTATTCGGGGGGGTATTTTTAATACATATAAACAATATACAATCTTTCCCAGCTAAAGAAAACACGTGTTTCTTTCATTGTCATTAAACCTAAGAATATCATATATTCCGATTTTTTTTATTTCTGATCTTCACAAACGATATCCTTGATGCAATTGCGTCTGCGATGGATATATTTGCTGATGACACAACATTCTATTCACTACATGGGTAAATAGAACGCACCCATAGATCCAAAGCAACGGCTTAATCCTTAAAACATTAAATTCACTCTGTAAGATAATGTAGCCAAGAATTGGGTGGCTCATTATATGCTACAATTATAAACCTCCTTCGTTTTACAATTATGAAATATATTTCCAATAACCAATTGCGTTAGCTAATTATTCACTTGTTGAACGTCCGATGTTTAAACTGGTCGGCCTAATATTCACATTCAACAGGAATTAGAATAATTACATGGAAAACACAGCCAAGCCAACTGCAAAAAAAATTGAGCTCCCTCTTCCAGGTTAGAAAAGTCTTCACATCTTCAACTATACTATATCTCTAGAAATCTACTATTCGCGAATATATAGAATATTGTTAATATATCTGGGCTGATATACGACCCATTGGTTTCTCTGAATTGGGCAGGTTGCAGAGTAGAGTCGCTAACCTTATAGGTTGCACACTATATACCATATCCAGTCTATGTTCTATAGTCGCAATGCTGTATGCCTGTGCTAGTATTCCAACTACTTGCCCCCTCAACGAAACATCCACGCCAAGCTAGACTAGTTGCAGAATAGAACTTCTTTACTGTCAAAGTCTCCTGCAGCTAGAAAAAGTTCTACTCAAATACCGCCGTTTCTATGCTTAGAATTCCCTTCTCAGCTTCTCTCTGTGATAGTATTGCCATGCAGATATTTATACGTAATGTGAAAAAGATTGTGCTCCACAACTGTTTACTATTTATTTTGCCTTTAATGAATCAGTAGCTATACAATTTTGGGGAGAAAGAACAACGTGTTAATAATGGAGGTAATTGAAATAGATAAGTATGTGTTAAATTCGTGGGTCAGAGAGATGAGTACCCTGCCAAAAGCACTACCACCGACTACGATAATAGCACGTTATTCATGCATTCTATAAGAGGTTTCATGATCATAAGTGCTGATATATACAAGCAAGTCCTAAGGTGAATTTATAAACTATCTAGTATGTTTTTTTTAAAATTCAGATGACGTGCCTTTTTACAATTATCTTTGTAAATGTATAACATTTTTTTTATTTGTCAACCGATTTCTACTTTACCTTCACATAATTAGTTATTGCCTTTGAATCGATTATTTAAAAAATAATATTGAAAATAATTTTCTTACAACATTAAATCTTTAAAAATCAATTTCGGTTACGTTGTAAACAGAAAGTATGTTATTAATATGAAAGAAAAAATGAATGAATTATTCTGTGAGCATTCGAAATTGAAAAGGGAAATTCGAGACATTAACACTAACGGAATGTCTTTAGATTTTTATAAAATGATTATATATTAACAAACTAAGAGTTTAGGAAGCTATTTAAATCCGAGAAAAATATAGATTATGACGACATTAACTTAATCAAATAGTTAGATTTTGATAACAATTTAATTTAATTCATCATTTAATCACAAAACGATGCAGAAATAATACATTTTGTATGCAATGTTAAATAAAAAACAACGACATTGTGAAAATAAAATCACAGTTAAACAAACCTCTGGCCCAAACCGGATAATCGAATACGTATAAACACCATTTATTAATGTGCGTGTACCGATGTTAAACTTCAGTTTATTTTTAATGAGAGGAAAAAGTTTAAGTAAGGAGCGGAAATGTGTAATGGTAGTTGTGTAAGCATACCCTCTAATGCGTCTAATATTTTATAACGTTGTTTTATCTAGAATCACATTCTTTATTTTGATGTCAATTACAAATACAACTCATGAACATGTTATTTACCTCCCCAGGAGGTTAGGCACAAGGCCAGTTGTATCTTACTCCCACAAGGTAAGATGTGACCCAAGGTCGGGTCGGGAAAGTGGGACTTGAAAAGCCAGCGCTCGAGAAGGTGAGCACCTTGGCCATTAAAAATTGCCTGGGCAGCCCCGTCGGCATTCCCCGGTAGAGGCGCCTCAGGCAGTAAGCAATAAACTTATCCTCCCCAAAGAGAGGAGGCAAAGCCCGGGAGACTGGACCTCCTAGAACTGCACAGGACAAAATCATAGACCGGCGTAAATCAAGCCCCGAAGGCCAAGACGATACCAGTTTATGGCGTGTATCTATCAATGATACAACTCATGAACATGTTCGGGAAGATTACATCTGTCACATAATAGTAGAACTGTTTAGTAGTTATAACTAGTATGTTAACTCATAATTAACAAACTTGAATTCGGTAAAGAGATTACTATGCAGTAAACAAACGGTTAAATTATGTTCAACTCCTTAGCGCTATAAAATGGTATGTTCCAAAGAGTTAATGCTTTTTTTGATTTGAGACATAAAAAGATCAATTTTTTCGACCAATGATAACATTATTCAAAGGAAAAAGGAAAACATAATCAGCAAAATTTAAAAATATTTTTTTTCTAATCTTCTAATTAAACAGTTAAAAGAACACAATTTTATGAATGCAACCCATCTCAAATAAAGTACAATAAAGATTGCAGCCTGATTAGAATATTGACTGTCGAAAACCGATGTCTGAAAAAGTGTTGATAAAGATATTATTTGAAAGTAAGGTGTGCGGTTGCAGCCATATTATTTTGATTGTGCAGACATCTGTCCTACGACAATTAAAATCAATTGTTAAAGCCGACTTCGAATCGCTGATTTGGGTGATAATGTTTCGCAACATATGCATATTTTAGAAAGACAGTTTCAAAGTAGTTAGTAAAATTCATTGAACATTAGAACTATAAGTGAAATGAAACCGATAATATCGATAATGAGATTACTTACGGATTCGCGTACCTATGTCTGTGCAGCAGCTCGCGAATACACAAGTCAGTATTATTGTTTTTAATTGCGTTGCGACTATTAAACTATTTCATCAGGATAACTATAATGGGAAATGACGGCTCATATCTTTTTCAGTTTATCTCTATGAAAAATATCTGAGTGTTTTGTGTAAACAGTGTAAGAACATTCTATTGAATTAGACGACATTCACGTATTGATATTATATTCAACTAAAAACAAAAAAAAACAACTAAATATCAAATATATTTACTATACAATGTAATATGTGATAGAAAACAAAACATAAACTCGGATGCAAATATTCATACTGTTTGCTTTC
>OY744515.1:226228237-226313237 GCA_963556195.1 Sepiola atlantica | reverse complement strand
TTTTTCAACCTGCGGGGGCTATGGAATACCCGACTGGTACACGAGCGAAGGCTATTTAAACCCTCTCGCTCTGTTGGATTCGTAATATCTTATAAGGCCATATATTCAAGAGAAGGACATTTCGGACAATAACACATAGCTACCATCTACTTACGCCGTGGCAGTAAACCGATTGGGTTGGTGGCTTCTGTAGTCCTCATCGACAACCTTCCTTGAGTTAGAATCTCGAACAAAATATCCGGTTTGCCACCCAACAATTACTACTTATCGCCGGCCCTTGCCCTCTTTCTTTGTCTATTCGCCAGGCGCATAGGTACCAACATTGAGACGCCTGAACACACTCAGTGTCTAGCATTGTTTCCTTACTAGGACAATGCATGCCGTTACTTTTTCTCTCTATTTGAGTAACTTGGGGAAAGTTTTTTCGTAACGAAGGCTTACATGACCAGTCTGGGTCGCTCTTATTTCGGTATATGTTTGACCGCTTCTGTGACTGCTCTGTCTGACGAATAGGACAGGAGCCCAACCGCTTGAGTAGCGCTAAGAACGGCCGCTCCATCATCAGTTGCATAATACCGTGGGTAGTAGTATGTGGCATGTCGCGCATGGAAAATAACCCTGCAATTATCTTCAGGTCGCGACTAATGAACTGGTTGTGTGAGCTTATTTGCACAAAACAAGGACCCACCTCGGCCAACTAACTTTATAACAAAAAAAAATATGGCATTACGAAAAAATCAAATCAAACCTAAACCAGACACCCACGAACAACACTTTCACCTCGCATTCACAAATATCCGGGGACTAAGAATCAACATCAACGACGTAAAAACCTTGCTTTTTATCAATTTCCCAGATAGCCTTGCTCTAAGTGAAACAAACCTTCAATCCTCAATTTCCTCTTACCCCTTTAACATAACTGACTACCTCCCACTTTACCGTAAATCTCTGACAAACATATGCACGGGCTAGGAGTTTATGTTCGGGGCACCCTCCTCCTGACTAAAAAACATAGGTTAGAATCGGATGACTAATACTACGTGTGCTTTAGATTGACTATACATTTCCGCATCAGCTACTTATATGTCTTAAACCGTTCCCCGTCAAGCCTCACTTCAAGATCTTTTCTTGACCTCAATGCCCGAGGAAGGTGTGACGAAACCTCATAGCCAATTCGGAGAATGCTGATCATATTGTACTTATGATTAATATCACTCTAACATGTCGTCCGAAAGCTGATGAACCGTTGCTCAAAATAACGATATACTAAGAGCAGGCTTATTTTGAGTCAATACGGGATCACATCAGCGACCCATAATGGAGGCAACCTTTCTCAGTACCTGCTGACCAGTGTGCAAATAAATTAACTTAATGGGTAAAAGCAGGTATTAAAGCCTATGTTTCCATGCGAACATTATTTAGCAAGCCCCACACTCACCAATGGTTCACCTCGGAATGTGCAGCGGCCATTGCTGAGAGGCAACAAGCATTCCGTAAATTCGGCCGGCATAAGTCAGCTACTAATAGACATAAATTTATAGAGTCAAGAAATAATTGTAAGGCCGTTATAGGCGAAGCAAAGGGAAGGTATACTGAGTAAACAAACACTCGCATTCAGTCACAAAAACTAGGTACTCGCGATTTCTGGCAAATCTACAAAAGTGTAGTGAACAATGTCAATGAACGATTCCCCCTCTATCAATCCACAATGATGTGGTTTGCACGGCCACTGATGAGGTTGAACTATTTGCCCAGCATTTCGCCTCTTACCTAATTTTGGACTCAGATAACCATCCCCTCCTGAAATACCCATTGCGGACCCAGTCCACAATTGATAACCTTGTCATCTCCCCATCCCAGTTGAGAGATATAATAAAAAAAACTTGACACAGCCAATGTTTGTTGGCCTGTAATAGTAATAAAGAAATGCTCTGCTGAACTGGCCCCTCTCCTCTCCAAACTCTAAAATAAATGCCTTGCTGAATCTTGCTTTTCCGATAGCTGGGAGATTACATTTGTGGTACCAGTCTAAAAGAATTCTGTGAATAGAACCGATCCTAAGCACTACCGCCCAATCAGTCTACTGGCGATCTTTGCTAAAATCTTTGAATCCTTAATCAATCTAGTAATAGTACGGCACTTAGTTTATGCTAAACTTTTTCCTGGCCGCCAGTACAGATTGAAACAAGCACGATCTACTGCAGAAATCCTTACGGGCATCTCAGAACGCATGTATCATACACCCGACAAGGCGGGAGAAGCTAGGGCAGTAGCGCTTGATATATTCAAGGCCTTTGACAAGGTATGGAATAAAGGGCTTCTCTTGAAAATACGCTCATACGGTATTACTGGGCAATTACTTTATATAGTTAGATCCTTCTTAAGCAAAAGAAAAACCCTGGTTGTCATCGAGGGTTGTTCATCTAAGCAACCTGGCATAAATGCTGGTGCACCACAGGAATCTATCCTTTATTGTTCCTTATCTTCATACACAATCTCTCTGATGACATAGAGTATGCGATTGGTTTCTTTTTTGACGATACCACGCTGTATTCTCGTCATGATGTCCAAACAGACACGATCATATCCAAGGCCATAGCTGCATCCTTAGAAAATGACCTCCAGACTATAGTGGATTAGAGTCATAAATGGTTGGTAACTTCTGCTGCCACAAAGACAAATCCCCTTTCCTTTAATAACTACAAGAATCAATCTCAATCCACCGATTGTCATGGCAAAAAACACCCTACCTGAGATTTCAACATTCAAACTCCTCGGCCTAACCTTCACAGATAATATAGATCGCTGCAGCAAAGAATGTATACTCTCTTTAGAGTATTAGTAAACTCTTCACTCCTGACATTGCCATGTATATCTACAAAGCTACTATCCGCACATGCATGGAGTGTTATTGCTACATATGAGCTGGTGCATCATCTACTAGTCTCTCATTTCTTGACAAGGTCCAAAAAAGAGTCGCCAACCTAATAGGTCACTCACTGTTTACCAAGTTGAAGTCCCTGTCCCATCGCGACAATGGGGCATGCTCCGATATAATTGGCTACTCTGGTTAAACCTCGACGTAAATTCGCTAGACCAACTCGACAATCAACTAAATATGATGCATTCACTGTGGAGGTCCCCAGATGCCGGAGAGCTTTCTACTCTAATAGCTTCTGTCCTAGTGCTGCTGGTCTCTGGAACTCCCTAATTGCCCCTTTTTCCTCGACAGTACTGACATGCAGACATTTAAAACTAATGTAAACAGATATCTCGCTGAAATTCCAATTTAGGTTTACCCCCCACCCCCAAACATTATCACTTTTTTTTTGCAGTAGCCCCTTACGCCTACAGTGGGCCCTGCCTTGTTTGGGTAAACTATGTTAATATATATATATATATATATATATATATATATATATATATAATATTACAGGTAAAACATCCACAGGATAGTTATCCAAAGAATTTTAACCGGGTTTATAAAAAGTGCTCAACCTCCAATAGAGCTTTTATATATAATTATTTTTTTAAACAGACATGTAAAAATCTGCGACACTAGCATGTGGATGTTATCGATCAACAGCTACTACAAAGTGAGACCTTATCAGGCAGAGTTAGAATCCGATTTTAACCTTAGATCATATTTGGGAAGAATGAAATGGAGAAAGAAAGAAAAAGAAAAAGAAAAGAAATGTACATTTCAAAATTTAGGGAGGCCCGTGGTTGGGACCGTTAAGAATCAATATATTATCATATTAAAGTCCAAAACCAAATATATATATATATATATATATACATACATATATATATATATATATATATATATATATAGAGAGAGAGAGAGAGAGAGAGATAGAAGAAAAATATGTATATATGTATATGTATATATATATATGTATATATATATATATATATATATATATATATATATATATATATATATATATATATATATCTTTTCGTGTGTTTTTCATTTGCCTGAGAGCTCTTTTCATGATGTTGATTGTTCTTTTGAGTAGAGTTGTTTGGATTTCTCTTGCAATTGGTTCACTAGGTATACTTGGCAAATACATTCTCATGAGTCCAGTGGCTTCTATGATAACTGTAATGATGGGGATCTCTTTAAGGTTTCAGTTTTTTTTTCATATCATACATTGGACCTGGATATTCTACTTTTCATTCATTTGCTGGGGACGGGGCATTCTTCCAAATTACATACGATCACCCGCTATTTACAGACTTCAACCGTAAGCTCTTTTTAGGATTCAGGCTGTTCCCTTGAGTTCAGTTGTTTTGATTTATCTTGCACTTGGTTCAACAGGTATACTTTCTAAATACTTTTTCAAGTTTTTCTTCATGAGTCCAGTGGCTTCAGTGATAACTGGAATGATAGAAATCTCTTTGAGGTTCCAGTTTACTTTCATATCATACATTAGACCCTGATATTTTGTTATTTTCTTCCTTTCAGCTATGTTTAGGCCCCCATCATTAGAGAAACTGACCTCAACCAAGGTTGTCACTCTCTCTCTCTCTCTCTCTCTCTCTCTTGTTCCATATGAAAATATCAGGTCTGACAGCATATGCTAATATATGCCGTTGTGTGTTAGTCTAAGTGTGTGTCGATGTATTTAGAATCCAAGTTGTATGTTTATTAAGGAATGTCATTTGATCTATGTATATATGTATACAGCGTCACAAACGGAGAGGTCTCTTCTTAAAATGTACATGTTCATCAAAGTGTGTTATCATTTTACAGATCTTAAAAATGACCGAAGTTTAAATAGCGAATAAAAAAGTTGTCGATTTAAATTATCTGAAGTTAGTATCATATGCATTCGTCGGTGATGAACCCGACTAATTCCCGCACAAAATGTTTTATAGGAATAATCGTCGAATGATCTTCGTTAACATTACAATCATTATAATGTTGGTCTACAATGGAAGCCAAAATAAAAGATATAATTTAGTAAATATTGAATTTGAATAGAGTTGTCATGCATTTTTTAAATTTATTAAAATTATATTGAAAAAAAAAAAATTAACTCTTGGATAAACACTGAATTGCACTTTGAAAACTGAAATGGAATTCCAGGGAAATATTTATTACTTCAAGTGACGAGATATGAAGTTATGGAATTGTCTTGTGTAAATACTCGACTCAATTCAATCAAGGCAATTTGTTAGAAACAAAGGATTTTTTCAAGAGCAGACATGATTTCTATTAAAATGATCAAATTCTTTTGTTTGCATCCAAACAAAATTTAATTATGTCTTTTTATTCAAGTTTGCTTCCACAATGCTCTCGAATTGTTTATACATAATTTGTGAATGATAAAATTAAATTCACTGATTCTATTTTAAGTTTGAAGACCACGGGTTTTCATAACATCATTGTTCGGGAATATTCTTTCGCTTCAGAATCGTATGATCCCTCCGTAAATCTCGTTTACGTATTTTGATTATAAAAAAGTGAAAGAGGTTAGTTAGTTAGTTTATTTTTTCAGGGATTAAATGCTGAGACTTAACGAATTTTACTTTTACAAACTGATTCATACATTTATTTGTTTCGTACACGCATACTTTGCTAATAATCTTTTTGTAAATAAGTCGGATGTAAATGATAAATTATATTCAACCCATACACGAAAATCTGTGTTATAACATACATCCCAAATCTCTTGATTTGGATTTCACCATGTTATGAATTATAAAGGCATACTCTGAACCAGTGATACTCGATTATATGTTTAATTTCCATCATAATAATTATACTATTTAAAAAGAAAACATTGGGTATTAGCGCATATTGACTTCTTTTATGTTGTGTATTTACATAATAAATAACAATGGGTACAGTAAAATCGTCTAAGGTTATTCAACCATAAGTTGCGATATCCTGAATAACTGCGTGGTAATTGTGGTTTTCGATTTTTAGGGATAGTCTTTAATCAAAAATATATATGGTCTTTGTAATGTATCAAGTTACATCCATTGGGTGAAGTGTTTGATTGGCCCAGAGGGCCCCTTTGTTTTAATTGTTGTAGTGTTGATTATAAAAAGAAGAGACTTCAACAGATCGACCATGTTTCAGTCTTGACACTTAGTAGATGGTGCAGACTTAATAATTGGCGACGAGGTAGTAGAAGAATATGCTAGGAAGAAATTTAGAAGATTAACACCAACATGTGCTGGAAGTTTTTAAGGAAATACAAAGTAAACACGCTCATTGGATGTGTTCGGAGTTCCCAGAAGCATAAAAAATAGCGTTGATGGGCACTTTACGGGTATGGAACGATGTTGAGGAGTTCTGGATTAACTATATTGAACGTGTGGAGTTTTATTTCATAGCCAATGAGTGAGGGGAAGAAAAAGGCAATTTTATTATCCGTTATTGGTGCAAAACACTATGCTGTGTTAAGAGGTTTAACAGATAATCATCCGGAAAGAAAACGTTTGATGAACTAGTTTGGCTGAGGCAGAGACATATTAAACCGATACCTAATGTGATTCATGAAAGATTGTTGGTCAACACGAGGGACAAAGGGAGGAATAGTCTAGTAATGACTATGTGGCCGCATTAAGGAACATTTCCGAACACTGCAATTTTGAAGAGAGGGTTGGTGAATACATACGGAACCGGTTGGTCTCTGGAATTAAAGATGTGAAAATCAAGGAACGCCTACTAACCGAAATGGATCTAACGTTAAATCAAGCTATTGAAATAGCAGTGTCAATCGAATCAGCCCGGAAAT
Source organism: Sepiola atlantica (assembly GCA_963556195.1). NCBI lineage: Eukaryota > Metazoa > Mollusca > Cephalopoda > Sepiida > Sepiolidae > Sepiola > Sepiola atlantica. The sequence goes on along the minus strand of OY744515.1, from coordinate 226,306,482 downwards.
ATTCTATATCAATGCAGGAAACATTTTCCGATCATGAAAACCCAATAGACAAATTACCCTTGAGACGGGAGTGTTACAGATGTGGGAGTACTAGACACACGGCAGATAAATGTACATTTAAAAATAGTGAATGTTACAGATGTCATAAGACAGGACATACCCGCAGAAAGTGCAGGCAGCAACAAGGTAAATTCTTTAAAATAACTAAAAAGAGCGATCCAATGAATGTAGTGGATAAAGACCAGACAGTTGAAAAAGGATTCACTATGGAAAGGTTAGATCTGGAGGAGAGGGAGGTTCGGCAAAGAAGAATTGAATTTATGCAATGTTTCTAACTTGCAAACACCACCGGTAAAGGTGGAGCTGTTGTTAAACAAAAACAAAAGTGGTCATGTAGGTAGATACAAGCGCATCTTGTTCGATCATTAGTTTAACAAAATTTAAAGACTGTGCAGGATTCAGGATTTTAAACAAAGCACAGTAAAACTGACGATGTATACTGGTGAGATAGTAAAATCTCAGTGGACAACAGTTGTAGAGGTATTACATGAAGGACAATTGAACTGTTTACCACTTCTGGTTGTGAAAGGAGAGGTATCAACTCTACTGGGTAGGGATTGGATGAAGAAGTTAAAGCTGGAGTGAGAAAGGCAGTTTTGTTTAACAAGGAAGAACCCATCGAGGCTTAAAAAATACTTACAAAATATGATGCCTTATTTAATGGAGAAATGGGATGCCTGAAAGACTTTCAGGTGAATATACCCATTGATAAAGAAGCCAACCTCAAATGTTGTCGAGCCAGGCCTGTACCTTATGCTTTGAGAGAAGGGGTGGAGAAGGAGTTAGACCGTCTAGAAACCAAGGCATTTACAAAAGAGTAGAATATTCTAGATAGGTATCACCCATAGTGCCCGTTGTTAAAAGTAACAATGGGAGGATCCGAATATGTGGGGACTATAAGCAAACCATCAATGCAGCATTTCCATGTGTCACACTGAGAGGGGGTTAAAAATTCAGCAAACTGGATTTAAGCCACGCCTATCAGTAACTGAAATTGGAGGAAGGTACCCAGGAATTGTTAACTGTAAACACACATAGGGGTTTGTACCAACCCACAAGGTTACAGTTCGGGGTGCACAGTGCTACATCCATTTTTCAACAGGAGATGGACAAACGATTGAAAGATGTTCCTTTCTGCAAGGTACGAGTGGACGATATACTAATTTCAGGTCCCGATGATGACAGCCACTTAAAGCACCTAGAGAGAGTATTACATACGCTGAGCATAGCTGAGCTCAAATTGAACAGAGGCAAGTGCGAATTCCTTCTTTAGAAAATTACCTATCTAGGGTTCAAGGTTAGCAAGGATGGTACAACTCCTCTACCAGAGAAAGTGGCTGCGATGGCAAAGGCCCCCACACTCAGGTTTGTTACAGAGTTGAAAGTCTATCTTGGGGTAGTAAATTATTATCGCAGCCATTTACCAAATTTGTCAACACGACTTGAGCCCCTGCACAGTCTAATGAGGAAAGGCACAGTTTGGAAGTGGGAAGCCTGCCAACAAAAAGCTTTTGAAGAGACAAAGAAAATGCTGTGTACAGCACACCTTCTGACTCATTTTGCCCCATCTAAGCCCACATTTGTACACGTGGATGATTCTTCTTATGGCTTGGGGGTGGTGTTGGCTCATAGGATGGAAGATGGCAGTGAAAAGCCAGTATGTTACATCTCCCGAACGCTCTCAGATGCTGAACATAATTATGCACACATTGAAAAGTAAGGGCTTGCCCTGTTTTTGCATCAATAACTGTTTGGAAACCCCTTCACGATGTTCACCGATCACAAACCGTGGTTGGGTCTATTTGCAGAGGACAAATCAATTCCTGCTATGGCAGCTGCCCGGGTTTAGCGTTGGGCCCTATTCTTGGCTGCCTATAATTACAAACTAGAATATCGAGTTACATCAATAACTGTTTGGAAACACCTTCACGATGTTCACCGATCACAAACCGTTGTTGGGTCTATTTGCAGAGAACAAGCCAATTTCTGCTATGGCAGCTGCCCGGGTTCAGCGTTGGCCCCTATTCTTGGCTGCTTATAATTACAAACTAGAATATCGAACTGGAGCCCTCAATAGTAATGCGGACTGTTTGAGTCGTCTTCCACTCGAGGCTCGGAAAAAGATATATCTACATCCACTAATGAAATATTTATGATGGACCTTGTGGAAGCTCCAGTGACGGTTGAAGCTGTGAGAACAGAGACTAGGCAAGATCCGATCTTGAGTCGGGTATACAAATTCACCATGAATGGCTGGAATGGAGTCAGTTGGAGTGAACAGTTAAAGCCCTATTAAAATTAACGGGAGGAACTGACCTGTGAAAATTGCGTGTTACTGTGGGGAAGCAGGATTAATATTCCATCTAAGTTGAGAGGAAGAGTTCTGCTGCAATTACACCAGACTCATGTAGGCATCGTGCGGATGAAAGCATTAGCTAGAAGCTATGTATGGTGCCAAAAACTGGATGAAGATATTGAGTGGACTGCCAAGGGGTGTGAAAGTTGTGTGCTAAATCAGAAACAGCCCAACACAACTCCGATTCATTGTTGGGAATATCCAGGTCAGCCCTGGGAAAGAATTCACATAGACTATGCTGGTCCAGTTTTTGGACATGTGTTCTTAATAGTGGTTGATGCCTACTCCAAATGGATGGAGGTTTGCATAATGAAGACATCCACTGCTGCAGCTTCCATTGAGAAGTTGAGGGGAATATTTGCGACGTATGGTTTGCCTCAGTTTGTTTTGAGTGACAACGGCCCTTGTTTCTCCAGTGATGAATTCATGAGGTTTTTAGAGGCAAATGGGGTTAAACACATATTCACGGCTCCTTACCATTCCTCCTCCAACGACCAACCTGAACGCAGTGTGCGTACATTCAAGGAAACAATGAGGAGAATCTGACTGATATGAATGATGCCGCAGAGGACACGGTGACAACCAGTACAAGGGAATCTACTGAGGAAGAAGGAGTTCCTAAATTATTAAAACAGGATGAGGCTGAGGTGGAACCTATAGACTTCAAACAGAAAGCATCGCCCCTTCCTCGGAGATCTGAGCGTGTAAGGAGAGCTCCATTTAAGTTAAGAGACTATTTTTAGTGATCCATCTAAGAATGGAATAATGTAATGTATCAAGATACATCCATTCGGTGAAGTTTTTGATTGGCCCAGAGGGCGCCTTTGTTGAATTGTTGTTTTTGTATTGATTATAAAAAGAAGAGACTTTAACAGATCGGCACTTGCTTCAGTCTTGACACTTAGTGAATGGTGCAGACTAAATATTCTTGCTGCCGAGTATTTGGTATACGCAAGTTAGATGGATTCCCGTTGTAGTTGCACGGTATTTGTAGTCGGTCTGCGGTAGAAAAACCACTATATGCGGGGTTTGTATACATCAATTGTCATTCACAGATAACCAAACATTGCTGCACTGTCAATGTTAAACATAGCTTAACTGCCTTCAGGGGATTTATATCACGTTATCCGTGTGTCACAACGCATATTAAACCACAGTACGTTTAATAATATAATTATCTCAAATGATACGATATGCTACAAATATCATCAATAAATTAACCATGTTTAAAAATATTTCCTTTCATAGTAAAACATAATAAAAATGTGTGTTCAGTTGTTTTTATCTGGAGCGTATTTATCTCCTATCCCTTATGTTGTTAATGATTTACAATCATTAATGGTTATGACAATTTTATTGAAGTGTTTGAGAAATCAATAAGTTTACCTAAGTTTTGATTAAGAAAATTATAGTTCATGTCGCTCCAAGCAAATCATTCAGCTAAGTGATATAAAGAGCTAACAAGAACGTAATATGGTGATCTCAAAAACAGGAGATGCCTATTGTTTTTAATCTTGAGAGGATAGAGGCTATAGGTGGAAGAACACAGTCAGCAGGAAGAAAGTTCTGCAAGCATGCAATTCTTCGAAATAAGCTACTGAAAAAGGAAGCCGTATTACGATGAAATATCAACACAGAGAGTTGATGGAGACAACAAGGCCAACGAGTCAAACGAGCGGGAATAAACACATATATAATAATATATCTCACGATTACAAATGATTCCGATGTTCTGAGCCAATGGCGAGTAATAAATATTCATAAGCAATTCCGGCAAAACAAAGACAAATATCATGAATTAAAGACACCTTTGAAATTTAGATTAAGTTATTAATAACATGTACAAAAGTGTAACGGGTGAAAGGAGTAGGCTTAATTAAGGTGTATTCAAGCAGTTAATACATATGAATCGAGAACATATTTATATTTGGCATCATAATCATAAAGCTGCATTCATAAAAACAGAATAAATATTAAATTGACAACAATGACAAATCTAGGAAATTAGAAGATCAATCACTTGTATCATTAAGTCATGTTCGAAGCATTCAATACAAGATCTTCCAGTTGAATGAATTGAAATATGCGAACAATTAAAAATCGATCTCGATTCCAAATATTACAAAATATGTTGATATTCTTATATTTATAAAAGAGAATGACCATGCTTATTATCACTGGGCTGTTCTTAACTGCTGCACATTTTCATGTTCATAACAACATTCTGATAAATGTGTCACACTGCCACCAGGTGTATACGTTATGTAAGATATGAAAAACAGTTTCAATCCTTTATAGATATCAACATAAATAAATGCACATGTATTCATAACATTTAGCAACTAATTGACCATTTGTTAAAAAAATATACCCTGACACTGTTATCCGATGTCTTAGTATGAAGGCAATGGGCATATTTCGTGGAAGACTAATGTATATAATTCAATTATAAACCAAATTCAAATAATAAATTAGCTGTGTTTGAATGATCTCGGAAGGTCTCACGCGATATATAACAAGGCTATCTAGCATGACTGTATATTATTATTTATTTACTAACTAACGTTGGTATGAAATTGCCATTTTACTCAGAATATCGTATTTTTAATGATGGCGAAATAAATGACCGTAATCACTTCATGTTATATACATGTAATTTATTGTCAACCAATACCACATTATTAATCGTATGCATTTTTCAAATATGACCTATCTTATATAACGAAAGCATATTATTGCTAAGTTATACTTAATGAACTTATAGAAACTTACACTGTTATTGAAGAACACAAACCAAATCGATATGGTGGTGTCATTTCAAAAGCAGAATTGTAAATTAAATTAGCTATTGAAAAGTGCATATTTCTGTTTTCATATATCAAGTAATTCTCAGGTTGTTGAACATATAACCCAGTAACTTTTACCAAATCGATTTTATAGAATCTCATTATTTGTTGTTATTTAGCTTACATCTAACCCGAGTTATGCTTAATTTATATTACGGGGATGTATACGTTGTTAGCTTGTTTAATTGTCGCTTGCTGGTGAAGATACAATTCATCAGTTGCATCTATTTAAATATATCAGCTAACTTAGAGCACACACGAGTTCGGCATGACATATTTATTTCATATTTTGTGTGCTTTTGGTATGCAATAAATGTTGTATAACACTGAAAATATCGTTCTGTGATTCACATCTTTGTTTGTTGGATAATTAGTTAGCTTTGAAGCGATCATAGAATGTTTGTCAGAAATTGTTGGATATTTTTTTCATATCTTCGGCTTTTGTTGTCTTCAATTAAGTAGACGTTTACTGAATATGGTATTACTGTAAAAGTAAGTCTAATTAAACATTTAATAACTGTCTCTTCCGGGGATGTGTACTTTAGTAATATTATGATTAAATGAAATAGTATCGCTATGTGTTTTCTGTGTACTTATTTATGTGGAAATAGCAAGAATTATTTGTTAATCCTTTCAATATGTAATTGCTCTATTCTATAATGGGCATACATACATTTGTCTATCCGGGTTTTAAAATCTCAATTATTTTAATATATTATAGCAATGATTTAACACTTTTCAGGCTTATTTTGTAATATTTCGCAAAATTAATATAAGAATAGATGTGTGAACCTTTGGCATATAATGTATAATATGTATTAATTCTCGCTAATAAGTCTACTGAAAGTGTTAATAAAATACTAGCAAGATAAAGTATATCGCAAACTTACTTGAGTCGTAGTAATCATTTAAATACATCTATTTATTATTGTATTATCTTTCGATAACGTAGCTTAGTGCATTCCGCTCTTTCAAGTTTGGTTCATCTCAATTTGCTGTTTTTATTATTATTATTATTATTATTATTATTATTATTATTATTATTATTATTATTATTATTATGATTATTTTCTCGGTGACAATTGACTTTAACTGAACATGATGTGAGATGCCATTATCTTCGGTGTATACAACTATGTTAAAGTCTATGACTTAATAAATGCAACGGACTAACATTAGATACTTTTCTGAAATATGGACTCGGTTTTGAAACAAAGTAGTCCGATTTTAATGATTACCTGAGCCAAAATACACTTTTAAAATGTCATATTTAATTCCGATGTGTTAACTTGTTGGCTGTTACATACGTCTTAACACATGAGCAATATTATACAACTGTAACGATAGGTATTTTACCACCATCTAAAATGAAAAAAATAAAAAAACTGACTAATATAGCAATAATAAAAATAACACTAGAAACACAAAAGTATATCAACTAGGAATAGAATAACCCAGACTAATAGCAGTCAATCACAATAAATAAGCACGTTAATAATGTACACAAAATATCTAACTGCATAAATCGTGCACGTTATCGATTACAACGGAAAAGCATGGTGTACAAAGCCACACTATTTGCCAAAGAATCACACACAGTTTTACGTGGAACTGACTGTCTTAGATAGTACAACGAAACATAATTATCATGAAGTCACATTCAATTTAAAAAATTACCGAATAAAATGGCACTAGCGACCCATACTGGAAGCTCAAAGAAAACACACGCTCGCCTATAAGCAAGTCGAAAATAGAGCAGCATGCTAGTACATGTACACATTAACAGAACCTTTGTAGATAATGGCTAAATGAGAAATTTGACATTCTTCACTTTAAAGACCCCCGTAACCTATTAAACCCCAGAAGTGAAATAGCAAACACCCGTATGCGCAGAATAAACCGGTTTGTTTGCTATGTAAAATTTGTAATTATTATTTTGTGGAATTACCACTATATCTGCTTGGTAGATATTGGCTGATGAGTAAATTATGGGTATTTGTGAGGGGGTATATGAAGGTACTGATTTGCGACATGATATGTCATAGAGGGAAATTATGTTTATGTATTTTTCTGTTCTATATTAAATACACATATCTGCACTCAATCCGATTGAAGAGGAAGTTCGGTAAACAACATTGAGATATACATTACACGACCAATTTGAAAATAAATAAAAATACTTGAATCAATCTTCATACAAACACAACAACGTACAGTTGATGATAGCGTGTAAGAGAATAGTAAAACCATTTTCACATTTTAAGCGTAGTTTTAGTTGTTTATGTTCATTAACCCCCCCGCGTCGATTAATTTAAATTCGAACAAAACGACATATTTTCATTAAATTAACTATTGCTTACCTCCACTTTTTACCCTTTCCGATAGTTATTCGACTTACCTAAATAAATAAGCCATTAGTACAAACTATTTAATTCGTCAACGTATTTCTTGGAACAATTTAAGGCGTACTTTGATGAATGCGTCTCTACGATGTATGACAAAATGATCTGCTTCCACCAGCATTTTTAGTGCATGTTGCCATCACAACCTGACTATGATTGGATGATGAACAAAGCACGTTAATTACACATGCGGATCTTGTTTTTTAAGACAAAGAAAACAAACAGAAATGATGTGTTATGTTTTTAAATGACTGAATGAGTGAAAAGAAAATCTAAATACACACACCCACATTATATATATATATATATATACATATATATATATATATGCACACATATATATAATATAATATATATATATATATACATATATATGCACATATATATAATATATATACATATACATACTCATATATATATATATATATATGTATATATATATATATATATGATATATATAAATATATATACATATATATATGCACATATATATACATAATATATATATATATATATATATATATATGTATATATATATATATATATACATATATATATATGATGACGGCTGTGAGCAAGAAACACGTGCCCATGGATTACTTTTATGTGTGTATTAAATAACATTTTATATATCAACGTAAAATATACGTCGTATAAGTTGAGGGCGACTAGTAGTGCAGTGTTCTGCATCTTAATCACTTAGGAAGTTAAACAATTGAAATAAAAAGTAAGATAATAATATCTAACGCTGCAATCACCTATAACAATAATTACATAGAAATACATCGTATATTTGGGTGATAAAAATCGCACATATTTCTACACAGCGCGCCATGGAACAGGGGTAGAACGCTGGACTATAGACATCAACATCGAGGATTCGATCTCTGCGTTAGTTAGCCATGTTGATGACAGCTGTGAGCCAGAAACACTTTTATGTGCGTATTAAATAAAGTTATATATATGCACATATATAATATATATATATATATATACACAAATATATAATGTATATATATATGCACATATATATAATATATATATATATGCATATATATGATAGATATGCACATGTATATATAATATATATATATATGCATATATATATATAAATATAATATATATATATATATAATATATATTATATACTATATATATAATATATATATAACACATAATATATATATATATATATACATATAATATATATATGATATATAATATATATATATATATATGCTGATGAGTCCTGATTGAAAAGGAACGAAACGTATACGTACATAGATAATAAACAACAACAAATATTTTATATTTTATATTTGTCGCTCCTCGTAAAATAAGTAGAGCACTCTAAATGGTAGTACAAACACAGCATGACGTCACTTGCTTTATATGCATCATTCCTTCTTTAATAGAAGTAGAATGCCTCGACATCAAGCCGCTTTTATATGTGTTAAATTATCTTTGTTCATCGGCTATTCAAATATTGGGCGCGCGGTTAACGACGTTGGATGCAAGTTGAAAAATACTTGTAATCCAGGGTTTCGAATCGTACGACCGGTAGTGAATAGTCATATCTCTATGCTGATGAGTCCTGATTGAAAAGGGACGATACGTATACGTACATAGATAATAAACAACAACAAATATTTTATATTTTATATCTGTCGCTCCTGGTAAAATAAGTAGACCACTCTAAATGGTAGTACAAACAAATAAGTTTATTGAAATTCATGAAACTGTATTTGCCACAAAAAGATTTACATAATTAAAAATGTAATAAGTTCAGGTGTTTCCTTCTGTCTCAATACTCGGCTTCGCACGTTTCTTAAAACTTGTACAAATGCTACTACAATATTCAATAAACAACTTTTTTTCCATTCGTTTTTAATATATATATTCAATACAGTCGACATTGATTCATTATGATCTATGTTCTACAACGCCCGGAATAGTATAATCTGGGGTATTTATATAGGAAAAGTGTCATACTCATAATACCCACCCATAGCTAAAGGGTATGTGTATTTGTATATCTTAATGCGCTGAAGCGCTATTCTATGTCCATACATAATTACGATTTGGCTAATTTGCTTTAAGCTCTGGAAATTCCTGGTATCGTAGAATCTTGTATTAAGTATAAACATTGATGTTTTCGTAAGCTTTGTAAACTTGTGTAAGCGTTTTTTCCCATTGTAAACTACAACAGCAAACGTTATAACTTCAGTAGGAGGTTAAGTAGTGTATGTACCTTAAACGCAAGCTGTCGAGTTTGCAATACATCTCTTATAACTGCGGTTCAGAACAGCGTCAAAAGTGAAGATTGTTTTCATCTCAAAAGATCGCTATGATAGAGGATCTTTTTATTGAACCATGTAATCATTTTATTTCAACTTTAGGATCCCTTCAACACGTATATTTGGTTTGTTGTATTGTGTTTTATGTAAATCGCTCGAAGACATGAACCCACTTGATGAATAGAGCTAAGAAAATACTACTTAAAGGTAAAAAAGTAGCCAACAATCAGTTTTAGATGGATATATTTCGACCCTTGAAACAGTAAGTATGCTCCCTTTGTCAGAAACATCGATTGTGGAATGTGAAGACTACAGGACAAAATAAAGGAAGCGAGAGTCACGAGGTTCCCGAAAATATACCGAACGTTCACTGTTTCTGGATATGTAATAGTTTTGTTATCTACCTGAAGTCAAATTCCTATTTCTCTCATAAATCTTATTCGATCTTTAAAGATGATGTATTAATAAACGATTTGGTTACGTTTCTGTTTATTCCTGCGCTTCAAGACTTGCTCGCAATAGTTGTTCTTGGACTTAGTCTATCCCTTACATCATATATATTGTTTATGAGCACGAATACTATTCTTGAAAGCGCCTTTGGTGTGAGGAATGCATTCAGAAAATCACAAACTCGTTGAGGTTTAGTTTCCTGATGACTTATATAGGAAAACGCCACTTAAAAGGTTAGGATAATAGTGTTACGTAAGATTTTGCATCAATATTCTAGCTTTAAAACAAGTACGCGCTGAATAAAAACAAGTGTACGTCTGTTGCAAATTTTAATTCCCCACCATTTATATATACAGTATCTACAATAAGTGAGTACACCCAACGAATCTTTTACTTTTTACTTCATAGAACTTTAATTTTTCGTAGGATTTAAATGAAACTCGGTGTGAACATAGCCATGTAGTGGTTTAATAGCTTTATAAACTATGAAGGAACAAATATCTTGTCAATGCAAAAGAATTGAACAAAAACATTTGGAACAAGTAACAAAAAGTGAGTACACATGAGCATTTTAAACAAATAATCTTATTTTTAATACGTTGTATGACCTCCATTGTTATCAATAACAGCAGACAACCTCCTAGGCATTGATTCGACTAGTTTATGACATGTGTCCGCCGGAATTGCGTTCCATTCACATTTGATGACCTACTTCAGTTCGTTATTATTTCTCGGATATTTCCCTTCAATTTTCCGTTTCAGATGCTCCCACAAATGCTCTATTAGGTTCAAATGAGGTGACATACTCGACAATGGTAAGGTATTAACCCGTTTACTGTCTAAGAACGCCTTAGTAGCCCGAGATGTGTGCTTAGGGTCGTTATCTTGCTGGAAAACTCCACGTCTGCCAACACTTGTTAGACTTGGTAACATTTTTTCCTCCAATATCTGGCAGTAGAGTTTGGAATCCATTTTTCCTTCGATGAAAGCAAGTCGTCCAACTCCTTTGGCACTCATACACCCCCAAACCATTAAGCTCCCACTTCCATGCTTTACAGTTGGCACGACACACTTATCTTTGTAAGCTTCCCCTTTTCGTCGCCACACACGCTTAACGCCATCTAATCCAAATAGATTTATTTTTGTCTCATCAGACCAAAGGATTTTGTGCCAAAACTGCATGTCTTTGTCTTTATGTTCATTAGCAAATTCATAGCGCTTCTTTTTGTGAGAAGTTTTAAGAAGAGGCTTCCCCCGAGGCATGCAGCCTTTAAACCCATCTTCATGGAGAATGTTGCGCACTGTCTGAGCACTCACAGTTACGTTTAAATTGTGCAAAATTTCTTCTGCGATGCTAGCAGCACTCCGACGTCTGTGTCCCTCTATTAGTTGTTTGATGCGCCTCTTAGTTCGATCAGAAAACTTATTTGGTCGACCGGGACGGCGGCCATTTTTGACGGTTCTAGCTTTTTTGTACCGTTGAACAACTATTGCTACCATATTTCGGCTGATATTTACATTGTCACTAATTTCCTTATATGAATGACCACTCTTGAATAAATTAACAATAGTTTCACGAGTTTTTTCATCTAAATCATTGTCATGAGGAGCAATTTCCAAGAATAAACGGACAATTGAAGGAAAAAATCCGAGAAATAATAACGAACTGAAGTAGGTCATCAAATGTGAATGGAACGCAATTCCGGCGGACACATGTCATAAACTAGTCGAATCAATGGCTAGGAGGTTGTCTGCTGTTATTGATAACAATGGAGGTCATACAAAGTATTAAAAATAAGATTATTTGTTTAAAATGCTCATGTGTACTCACTTTTTGTTACTTGTTCCAAATGTTTTTGTTCAATTCTTTTGCATTGACAAGATATTTGTTCCTTCATAGTTTATAAAGCTATTAAACCACTACATGGCTATGTTCACACCGAGTTTCATTTAAATCCTACGAAAAATTAAAGTTCTATGAAGTAAAAAGTAAAAGATTCGTTGGGTGTACTCACTTATTGTAGATACTGTATATATATATATATATATATATATATATATATATATATATATATATCAATTCGTATAATGTTTTTATCAATATAATAAACATGCGGATAATGTTAACTGCGTGTGTCTATACGTGATAGATAGATCTGTTTATTCTTATAAATATGTTTACTTATACACACATTATTTGGCTAAACATTTGCCAAATATGTTTCGCTTACATCTGTAGGAAGCTTGCATTTTTCAAGCTGTAACATTATTTATTTTATTTACGTTGGGAATCACTAAATTAAAAGATGAAGCAATGATGATGAGTTTTTATTATTATAGCGGTGACTGAAACATTTTTCAACTATGTAGCCAAATAATGTTTGTATACATACCCATAGTTATAAGTATACACAGTTACGTATGTGGGTATGTGTGTGAGAGTATTGACGGCATATATTTCCATTGGGGCGTATTTACGATTTCCTGTAAAACAATCTAAATAAGTCAATGAGCCTAGCTTGTCTAATCATTCTACAAATGTGGTGTATTTGTGAATAAAGTCGAACATGTGTATTAGATAAAACAGACGCAGAACATAAAACACACTATAACTAAAACACGCTCACGCGCATCAACACATGTAAACGCATAACATATGGATATGAAAACATATATCTATATGATCAAGAACAAAACTAAACACGTATATGACTAAGTATGGACACATTATAACAAAATAAATATAAGAGCCATACTCATTAGATTTCACATAGTTATAGCATCGGTTATTGATAAGATTTTAAACATTCAATTTTACATGCCCTTAATTCGATGAATGCAACACACCCTGTTATTTTTTAACTAGTCTAAACTCAATACATATATTTCTAATGTTTCAGGTCAGCACGCCGTCTTGTGATAACGGCGTTTGTGAACAGTAATTACAATTAGATAATTTGCATTTAGTAATTAAAATACGTATAGTTCGACATGTATTGCAAAATAAAAGTGCTCGCAGGGAAACAGATGAAATACATGTTCCACATAATTACGAAAATAATTTGAATATAATCGTTATTCAATATCGATTTAGGCACTAAACATTATAAGATGATTCTATAAATGACCTTCTTTTTCAATAATCTAAAACTTTGCAGAAGTTAACCCATGAATTGGATATGCATGCAATGGATGCGTGTTCAGAATATGTAACATTACACAACGATCTTCATCTGACTGGTGATTTCCCGGATAGTTCATTCTCTTAAACAAGTGGGCTTTACAATCTACATATTTAAATCATTCTCAGAAGTTAATCGATTCATACCTGTCCCAATATTACATAATCACTCAATTGTTCTGTAATAGCTTTAACACGAAAAACGTTGGGGATTCGAGTTCAGCTATACACATATGCACACACGTGCGCATTCTTACATGTACCCTTTTTATAGAGGACGTTCAATAAAACATAAAAAGAAATCTGACTTTTATTATTTGTCAATACATTTTTATGTTATTGAATTGAAACAAATCTTGTAACATTCATCGCTTCGATATTTTTTTAAAAATGTGTGTAACCTTGTACTATGTATTGAGAGTAGTAACCTATTAACAAACATAATTGCATAGTGTCTAATTGGATAATTAGTTTTGTGACGATAACACACTTTTTTATAAATATCTCTATGAGAAACATGAATAAATAGAGAAAATGGAAACATAAAAAAATCATATGATGGTAACTATTATATAATTACGCATAAAACCTTACATGGAAATAACGTCAATCTTATACTAGGAAAATATAAAATGTTTTATGAAATGTTTTGAAAGACAATATGCGACTCGCTTTCAAATTAAAAAAAAACAGGCATGGCAATGATCGGTCCTTCCAGTCGTAAGAGCTATTTAAAATATTAATTCAAGTTCAACATTAAAATCACAATACCATATTCACATAATTCGAATACATTACACTACAATAATAACTGTTCAGCCTGTGACATTAAATGCAAATCTTAATAGACACAATGTATCCGGTAGAATTAATCAACCTATTCTAAATAATGATGAATCAGCGGATGAAGTTACCAATAACAACGAACAACGTTTTTAAAACCGGCTAAATTATTTAATATTAAAAATGTATGTCTTACTAAAGCACGATACACTAGAAGTAACTTTTTTAAGAGAGCAGAATCAATTTAATAAAATCATATTGCCTTCACGTGTATTCCTCGCATTGGCTTTTCGTATGAAACGTTAAAAAAAACTTGACATTTTACACTTGCTCATATTCTACCAATACATATCAGAAATATTACTAATTATGCAATAATTATAAGCCTTATATAAGTAAACTAAATAAGCCCAAATTTATTTATGTCGTGCATTTCTGGCTACTGAAATGAAATCCCTTCAAATACATATATTTATATTTGATAATTAAAAACATATCGTTTATTCAAATTAATTATCTGTTGATTCGGAAGTGTAATCCTGTACTTACGTGTTTTAATATTTTTTATAACATAGTCAATGTTAAGAAGATAGTACTCATCTCCATTAAAATTTCCAGCCATAAATATGGATAGAAATACCCATTGTATCGAATAGTAAGTCTTTTTTATATAATATTCAAGAATGTAATAAAATATATCGAAACGGAAAGAAAAAGATAAACCTTACATACACTTAGTCATTAGTTTAATGTTTCATTTATACTTATATTTTATTCATCAATAGTTAAACCTAAGGGAATAAGAAGACTTTAACTTAAACTAACAAACGTTTTCACTCATATAGACCATTTGTCGAGATTCACAGGTAGTAAGTCATATTACAAGCACTTTAACTTTACTCTCTCTTTGGTAGTATAGATTTGCCCACGAAATGTTATAAACAATTCATAGTCGCGTTGTTCTTCAGTGTAAAATAAAGTTAAAGAAGATACATTGAGATAATATTTCATGGAAATGTGTAAGTAAACATGCGTATTATATTGAACATTATCGTATATATTATTTATGGCACGAAGACTTTTCGTTAGGCTTGGAGAAATGCATGTATTAGTAGCATTATTTAATTGATAGCAAAGATTTAACATTTTGGTAAAAATATAACATTGTGTACACATTTACATGTAGATATATTTAAAATCAAATAGATATATGTTATTGTACTTTACATGCTTCAAGTCAACTTTACCACACATAGTGAGTTTTGTATTACATTTTTACTTGACGATATTCATATAATAGGTGTTTGAAAAATCGATGGCATAACCTCAAGAGTATCTATCATATTTTTAAAGGAGATTTGTGTGTGTTAGTTGCGCTGCATTAATAATCAACTCACTTTTGTGGGACATTTATTTCTTTGCATATTCGTTTGTTTCGGCTGATTATATTTATGTAACTGTAGATATCATATTGTACCCCGTTAAGTGTAATAAAATTACCACATTTTACAGGATGCTGTCCTTTGTAATATATAAAAATAAACTCAGAGTAGCATATGTCGTATATATTTCATCATAGTGTTACTGCTGTTACATATATTTTTTGTTATTTACTGATGTGTATCGTGTGTTTAGTAACCCCTAGTATTATTGTACATATGGACATGTTACCGGGAAAGTAAGAAATATCAGTGTACTATAAGTCACGTGTACGCAGTTTGTGTTAAAAATAAAGCACGTTGGTGAGTTGTTTTTTCGATTGCCTCTACTACACCACACAACTGCTTCTAGACATATACATAAATAACACGTAATTCGAAATCAGGCTATCGATTTCCAAAACATCATGTATAATATTGTTCTGGAAGAACTGTTAAAGTCGATAATTTAATGAACAATTCTTTCAACGATTAATTTTACTTTATTGATTATAAGGTTTATATTACATATATGCGTGTTACTACCTAACTCACTATAATATTATTTTAAAAATAGATATAATCTGTAATATTAATAGACATTACTTATATGTGCCGGATGTATACATTTATGACGCTTGTTTTTTTAATAACATATTTACTTTAAAATATTTTGCGTTTGGTTAAAAAGAAATAATCACATTTATTAAAAATTACACTGTGTATATTATTATGTGACTATCGAATAAAATGTCGATATTATAATCACATTATGACTTCTCTTGCATCTGTATTTTTATATAGTTTTTTTTTATTTTGTTCTAGGGGTGAAACAAGTTGGCAAATCTATTCTTTACGAATAGAAATAAATTATTTTGACATGCATCTGCCAAGATTCTGAACATTGGTTGAACGTCCAGGCCTCACTTTATTTTTATCTCCCCAAATACTCGCTCTTCTTACTCTCTCTTACTCACACGGCTTCTATATCTCTGTCGATCTTATCTCTCTTACGCATCCACTCTGCCTCTTTTATGCAAAACCTCAACCGCCTCATATATTTAACCTTGATACGCACAAGGCCCTGATACCACGCGGTATCCATCAGCATGTTCTCGTCAGCAAACAAGTTTTGGGAATATTGAAGAAAGGGCGCCATATTGGATTTGACAGCCTCGCTCTTGGAGCGACCGCTTTGCAAAAAAATCAATCTCGCGTCTGTTGAGAAATGGCGAACCGAGCACCAAAAGCAGTTTAGTGAAATCAACGGAAAGAACTGTGCAATGCAAGTGAAGTAGGCACGCGAAGCTGATATTTCAATCAGTTATTGGGCCCAGACACACTAAGGTATGAGTAAAATGAAAAAAAAGTTTACCAAAAAGACAATGAACATTTAAACTAAACTAGAATAATATATATATATATATATATATATATATATATATATATATATATATATATATATATATATATATATAAGTGTACTATTTTTGAAAATCAACACATGGTGCAGCTTAAATGAAAAAAAAAATAACAATTTTTTTTTTGCAAGCTTTCGATGTAAAACAACTTTGTCAGGCGAGATTGTCTGTTTGTCTTTGTTTTCTTTTCTTCGTCCTCCATCATTTTTATGGTATTGACCCCGAGGGGTCGAATCAGGGTAGAGGCAGAATAACACGTCAAGTTGTGCACGACGTTATAATAAATATAGTCCGGTCGATGTTTGGCGCAGATTAGCACTTTTTAAACGAGAAAATTGACAAAATATTTGAATCACCCATGAATATATATTTAAGCGAAATATTTTTGAAAATAAACACATGGTGCAGTCTAAATGAAAATTTCACACACACATACACACACACACACAGACACACATATATATATATATATATATATATATATATATATATATATATATATAGTGTATAATGCTGGTTATTCGGACTACAGTTGTCATCTGGAGTGGTATCATCACAACGTTTAACCTACGACTTCCTTTTCGGTGTATCTATTCGAAATCAGGAGTATTTTTGTCAAACTCGAGAATCTGGGCGAAATTTCGAACGGAACACTCTATTTGATATACGGGGGTAGCATGCTCTTGTTCCGTCAGCCATAACTGGGTAAATTATTCAGTAATTCGCAATTCTCCGTGTCACCGTAATATATATATATATATATATATATATATATATATATATATATATATATATATATACGGCATGTCTACAACGTATCCGACCTTTGTCCTTAAAAATATTTCAAATACCTGACGGGTTCGGAACCCTAGCCCCTAGACTTCCATAGCTCTTTCCGGCAGTTGATAGATACGTAAACTAAGTGTGTGCAAACACTAGGACTCTACTCTGATGTTCCTTGTGCTTTCACACCCTTAGTCTACTGATCTACCAATTGCTGGAACGACCTATGGAAGTTTACTTTTGAAATGGTGTCTATTTCCGCCGTCCCGTTCTGCATCATGTCTCGTATTGTCTAAAAACGGGAACCTTTCAATTGCGTCTTCAATTTTCGAAACCACCAGAAGTCGAGCGGGGCCATATCTGGGGAGTAGGTAGGTTGGAGAACGACTTCAATTCCATATTTGGCCATTAAATGTTAGATAATTGTGGATAGATGCGCGGAGGTGTTGTCGTTATAGAGTTGCCGTGTTTTCGCCGTTCACGTAGCTGGTCTTTTGCGTCTAACTGCGTCATTGAGACGCCGGAGAATATATTGATAGTACTTTTTTGCCACTGTGCCCCTTTCTATATGCCCGATTCCAAGGATATCAAAGAAGATCGGATCACCGTTATTTTGCTTCGCACTTGTCACGCTTGTTTAACTTTGGAAACTCGGGATCCGTCAATTGCAACGATTGTCTTTTTGTTCCTAGGTCGTACCGTGCACCCATGACTCCTCTCTATTCATCACGATGTTGGGAAACATATGATCAGTGTTGGCGGTTTCCAAAAGGTCCTGTGTAACTTGAAAACACAGGCCCTTTTGTTCCTGTGACAACAACTTGGGCACACATTCCGCAGCAACTCAATGCATGTCCAAGTTATCACGCACAATTGGGTGTGCGTTATCTTTACTTACTCCGACCTCTTGGGCGATCTCCTTCACTGTTGAACAACTATCTTCTATCACCATATTCGAACCCCTTTAAGAACAGCTTAACTCCGAGCAGTTTGAGGCCTGCCAGGACGTATGTCACTCTCCGTTGATGTGCGGCCATTTTCGAATCGGTAGGACTACTCCTTAATATGAGCTACACCCATAGCATCTTTGCCAAACACCTGATTAATTTTAAGAATTTATTTTATTTAAGAATCACTAAGCTTTCGAGAGAAATGTATGCTGAAGACTTTCAGTAACCTTGAGAGAATCGGTAATCTGACAGAGATGTTGTGAATACCTAACTAAGCGACCGACAGGCAGCGTCTAATGCGCATGAAGGCGGTGATAACATTCACACAAACACATGTGTAGAATAGCACCGCCATTTCGTATGTGTTTTGCACGGGAAACATAAAGGTAGGATACATTTTTGAAACGTATCGTATGTATGATTATAACTATTTGTTGTTATCTAAATACGTATACGTTTCATCTTTAGTGGAATCGTAAGTGTAGATATGAATCTTAATACCGGTCGCAGGACTATGAGTCATCTTTTAAAACTAAAATTCCGACGCGTATCACCGCACAACTACTATAAACAACCCGATAATCAACAAGAGAGTAAACATATGAGAGGCAGCCGCCGTCACGGGTCTACAATTTTTAAATATACTATATTTATCTTGGCGACGTGGCGATAGTAACTTAGAAAGAAAGAGCCCTTTTTTACCAAAATAATATATATATATATATATATATATATATATATATATATATATATATATATATATATATATATATATTAAAAATATGTTTCAGAAGGCAATGCAAAGAGCCGGGTACGTTGTGAGCTGGAAGGAACATAAATAATAAATCAGAATGGGGCTTGCTATTTATTTTTTATCAACATTTACAAAACAACCAAAAAATACGAAAATAAACAACGCAGATAAACAAATACAAATCAAAATATATTATCAAAACAAACAGTTAATTCACCACCATATACTACCTCTTATTTATCTAATATCACACACATATTTTTGAACACGGCATTAATATACAGAACATCACATTACAATGTATTACTTTATATTCTCTGGCGAACTGGTTTACCCTTACCCTACTCTCTGACATCTATTTTTCTGAATTCTGGTGTTAATTATTTTTTTACAAACGGACGTTTTTTCCCGAAATATTAGGTGACTGAGAAAGTTAAAGAAAACACATGCAATAGTACATGATGTTCCTGGATTCAACCCAAACTTTCTACACAGTGAACAAGAAGAAATTTAGGAACGTTCTCAAAACCTGCTCATTGGCATTGCGTCTTTTCACCAGGGTACGAGACGTGTTGTTGTGTCTTACTGGGAGATTTCTGAACCGTTTTCTGTTTGCAATGGTGCAAAGCAGAGGTGTGTAATTGTTCCGCTACTTTTTGTATTGTTTTGTTCGGTGATGGACCCATGTGATTATGCTGAGTTGACTTGTGGTTCCAGTTCCAATTTCGCACAAGTGGTGGTTTCTTTAATAATCATAGTTTCAAAGCTAAAGATTGTATTTGCTCGAGTGTCATACATGATTTCCTGTGTGCGTGCGACGTTGCCCTTGTAACTACATCTGTTAGGGAGGCCATAAAATCGTGGAAGTATGCGAAATCATTCACATATGTGTCAAGTACTGCGAACTGACACGCACCGTTTGATGATGCAATTATCAACCGCAAGCAAAATAATCTAATGATTATAGTAAGCATTGCCATCACTGTCGGAACCAGAGGGGTGTGAAACAGTACATCAAGCTCCAGGCAGATAAAGCTGTCATTCTTTCCGCCATTTTTTTATAAGATGTAGACTCTAAATCAATCGCATATTAACCAGCTCGATATATTGCTCAACTGCTATCTTCTATCGATATGTGGATATACACATAAATATTAAATGCAGAATGGTTATCTATGTGCGAGATGTAAGATTGAAAATATTTCACTTTTTTTATCATCATCTGCCAGCAGGGAGAGGATGGTTATATGGTAAGAATGGGTGATGATCGAATACCAAATATCCTTATGTATGGTGAAGTTTAGAATAGGGGAAATAGTTTGGTACTTACACAAGCTGAAGTTCAATTAATCAGCTATGTAATCCCCTGTTGGAAGCTTTAAGTACTTGACACAGGACAGGAACAAAAGAGAAACACCATTGATTATTGAGTGTTGGGTGTTAAGGTGATCGCATTTAGAGATTAAGAAGAGCAGGATATATACAAACGTGCATCTGCCCCTATCACAATGTTCTCCTCGCTCAATGTGTGGTCCTGTGTACACACCACTCGGTAGACTGAAATTGCACAGTCGCTATGATGACAAAGTACAACAAAAAAATAACGAACTGATAGTCCTTCCTTAGTCGAACTCATGAGGAGAGTCAATCATATATATATATATATATATATATATATATATATATATATATATATATATATATACACGATGATTTCTGATTATCCTATTGATAAGTAACATGTGATATCTTTCAGGATGTTTTAAACCCCCTTTACTCCGAATTTACCTTCGAACTATCAGCACATCATGAACGATACACACTTTACTTATCACTAAGCTAAAATTAAAATTATTTGTATTCCCTCTCATACCCGTTTTATTGCTGTCTCACTATTATCTGCTCAAAGCTTTCCATATTCATTTGATTATTTAAAGATCATTGACTTCTCACAGCCTTGCCTCTCTGGTGGTTATAGTAGCAACGGCTACTGCATGCTTGCATTTCTCCAGCATGTCAACCCTTACTTCGATATACTTGCATGAAATTTTTCTTCCATTATCATCATGGGGGAGTCTTAAAATAAGGACAGAAACGTTGATGAATATATAAAAAGTACCTGTTTGTTTTTCCTTTTTCATTTCACATTACATCGGATTACTATCATCGTGCCTTCCTCATATTATATATATATATATATATATATATATATATATATATATATATATATATAGATATATATCAAGATATCTTGTTTTAATTGTCATTCATTATATGAGACAACATACTATTTCGTATGCTTGATTAACTAAAATGTATTAGTTTTGTTTCACACAAATGCTCACTTTATATGTTGCATGTTGTGAAACACGATCCCAGAACAACGCTGCGGGAACTTCAAAGAAATAATATATATATATAACCACGCTAATCTCGAAAACCGTAGTCAGTGATATTGATTTGTTTCTTTTAAAAATTTCACACTGTTCACGTGGTATATCTAATTCTCTGTCTATTTCATGACAGTGTACTCTGTTTCTCCATCTTAAACCTTGTAATTGTGTATCTTATAAATCATTAGTATATTCCTAAATGTATTCTTTAGTTGCATAATCTGGATGCGTGCCAACATTAATACATGACTAGCCTTATTGCTGCCAGACTAAAAAGAACACATTTTCCTGTCGTTTCGTTTATCGCTAAATGATATTCAAAGTAGCGTCATACTGTAAAACCTGTTTTAACCGATGTAAATCCTATCAAATGCACACTTTATTAGACGACATTTGCACACAGAAATATCTTATATTAATAAAAGTGAATATTGCTAGCTAAAATATGATGTACACAGAAACTGCTGTAAATTATAAAAATATATTTACCAATCGTGTAACGAAAATATAGGACAATGGCGGCGATAGCTCACAAACAATTTGCTTCGCCTAGATTTTGGCAATCCTATACAGCGCGCTCAATTAAGAACATTCTTTTGGAAGTCTCTATTCTAGTTGTTGCCAAAACTGGACAGGTTTCAAAACCACATCTTCAGGAAGACAAACAGTTTTCTTTGTAGTACATTGAAATTGAAGCGACCTATAGCGTCGCTTATAATCACTTTCGCAAGACGAACGTCGCTACTAGTCACGCTGTCTTCTTAAACAATGATATCGATGTCTTATTAAAGCACCGGTTGTCAATAACCTAGTGTCAATTTAAAGCCGGGAAACATACACGCGATAACGATTGAGAACAATTTAATTGCTTTCCAAAAATGTTCAAGTTATGCCGTATCATATTAATCCCGGTTTTCATATTTGTAGTAAATATAAACACGGACTTGAAAGGTTTACTGTCCAATTTCGGTTCGTTATCATAATTATGTGTATATAATAGCTATCTCATCTTAAATGTTTCTCAGGCTTTCCTAATTCAATATAGTTATCGAACGAAAACTTAGTCAGTCAAGTAGTTTATCTCTGCTACGTGGTTTAAGAGAGTATGCCTTTGTTTCGATCTCTTTCAAATGCGTTACCTTTTTCCCGGCTCAACAATTTCTCCTAGAACGCAAGCAATTCCGGATGAATTTACCCCTGTAAGCTAACACCTACTCTTAGTGCAAGCACATCGACGACTACTGTTCTTAATAGGTTCAGCATATTAACTTAACACCGTTAGTATGTACTTTTACGGTCTTCTCATGTGTTGTTACGTACCATACATTTCTGCCGGTAATAACAATCGCTCTTTTCAAATACATGTTATTTCTTTCGGACGTTGTGATTTTCTATTGAGCATACATCATTTCACATTGCTGATTAAAAGAACATAAGTATAGCAAATTAGTATCGTAGAAAAACCTCATTTATTATTAATACTTATGCATAATGATTTCGGTTCGAAAGAGCATTCCCCATTTTTCCATAATAAGATCAGAGAATAAACACATTATTAGTGTATGTGTTCATGATCCGAACACAGTATCAATTGCACACCTAATCAACCAACCGACATTCGACAATTAATACAAGTTTATGACTGATTAACAATGGATATTTAAACATAATATAATCGGCATAAACATTCATAAAATGATCAAATATATAAACATTCAATGGTTCTGTCGAGTTCAAGGCTGGAATTATATATTAAAGGGATAATGAAATACTTTTTTACTAATGTGTGCACGTGTTTATGTGGCCACATTTTAATCACAATTGTTGATCAGTATGTATTAAACAACCGTCTAGAGTACATGTAATGCTAAGCATTCAATCAATTATTCGAAGCTGGGACAGCTTCAATGTAAAGCTGCTTGCCTATTACGATTACATATAAATTAGTAAATATCACTTTTTCTTGTAGAATAGTTTACAAAGCCCGTCCATTTGATTCGGGAGTGATATTGCTCTTTTAAACAAAGCGTGGAATATGATATATAAATTCACAGTCTATGTCAAATCAATCGTTCGTGTTATATGAAACTTAATTTTGATAGTGAACCCGACAAACAGATGCTATTATATTGGTTTTAGAAATTAGATTTAACATCACAGATAAACAAAAACGTTGTTTTTTCTAAGGAAAACGATTTTACATAACATTTTAATTTTACTTAAGCTAAAGTAATACAAATACAATCAATTATTTAAGTATTTGCAGATACACGTCATAGGATATAAACTCAAAATAAGTCAGGTAAAAAAATAATCTGTCTGAATAAGATACACATCATGCAGAGAAGACATAAACAGATATTTTTTTTTTATTTCCCCATTTCCCGCAATAATATTTTATTAATCTCAAACATAGATGTGCTTACATTCAAAATCTGTGTTCTCTGCCCTCACTCAAACCGCTATGTGTAATATAATCAGATAACACGTGTCAACGACTATTGTTTTTCTGCCTATTTTTCCTTTATTGTCTTGTTCTATTTTTCACCTTTAATGGTAAATTTTTCTGATGTATATATGTTCGTATCTGCGTGTTGTTTTTCCCATGTGTATCATTATGTCTATGATTAAAACAACGTATTTAAAATTTACACTAATGCTGGTTAAGTTTACTGACAAATATAGCAACATAGTAGACATACCACGTGTGTATATTTGCTTTTATTATGGTCTAATACAAATTTATATACATATATATATATATATATATATATATATATATATATATATATACACATATATATATATACATATACATATACGTATATATATACATATATATGTATATATATATATGTTTATGTATATATGTATATATATGTATATATATATGTGTTTATGTATATACGTATATATATATATATATGTATATATATGCATATATATATATATATATATATATATATATAGTAGAGAATGGTAGTTTGCTTGAAGCATTGCTGGGAATAGTAGTAGTAAGTTTTTGAAAGGCTGTGGGCTATGCTAGTTCCGGGTAAGATGCAAGTTGTAAGGAACCAAAACAATAACAATAAATCGAATACGAAATATGATTTACTATTTATTTTTCCTTTTTTTCTAAATCTTACATAACAGCAAAAGTGTGATGTCCGGGTGATTAAAAATCACTATTTTATATTTCGGGAAAATACATCCCTTTGTCAAAAATAATTAAACCAGAACAAAAACTTTTTTCTACACAGTCGGAGAAGAAAAAAGTTTTTCTTCTGGTTCAATTATTTTTGACAAAGCGCTGTCTTTTCCCGAAATATCAAATAGTGATTTATAATCACCCAGACATCACACGAACAGCTAAACACACTCTTGCTGTCATGTAAGATTTTATAAAAAAAGAGAGAATAAATAGTAAATCATATTTCGTATTCGATTAATGGTTATTGTTTTTGTTCCTTACAACTTGCATCTGACCTGGAACTTGGATTGCCCACAGCCTTTCAAATACTTACTACTAATATATATATATATATATATATATATATATATATATATATATATATATATATATAATATATATAAGTTATGTGTTTTTTTATTTCATTTACTTTCTTTTTTTGCAGTTACTTTCAATTCGATTAGTCAAAACATCTTAAGACGGTGTTCATTTTGGTTTCTGAAAATATGTCTTTACTTTGTATTTTTTTATTATAACGGCCAGCAATTTACAACTTAAAATGAGCGTGCCTTATATTGAGATGTTAAATGCGAGCGTAATTACGTAATTTCGTTCTAAGAGCGGGCAATCTATATATATATATATATATATATATTGTGAGCAATGAAAATATATATAACAATCAAGCTAGACAGAGGCTCCTGTGTTTCATCCCCAGAGGGAATCGTCAGGCTGACGATACCCCCGGCGATGAAACACGGGAGCCTCTGTGTAGCTTGATTGCCATCTATATCTTCATTGCTTACTACCTAGCTCTACTTACGTATCGAGCACTGTTGAAGTAAATACTGAAAACTGACACATAAAAAATTATATCTCCTCATAATATTTTATTTGTATACATGAAGAACTAATGTACACACGCATATATATATATATATATATATATATATATATATATATATATGTATATATATATATATATATATGTATATACACCTATATATATATATATATATATATATATATATATATATATATATATATGTATATATGTATACATAGATAGATAGATAGATAAATAGATAGTGGCATTTTATTAATCATTTTGATTTTTAGATAAATGACATAATTAAAGTACATCTATAGATACAAGTATATTTATGTTTAATAATGTTTACATATTAATATATGTATATATATACTTTTATACATATATATATATATATATATACATAAAATGATATATATATGTATATATATACTTTTATATAGATATACTTTTATATATACCCATATGTATATATATATAGACATACATGTATTTATATATACTTTTATATATACACATATGTATATACACACACACACACACACACACACATATATATATATATATATGTATATATATGTATTATATACATGTTATATATATGCATCTATATATGTCTATATATATATTTATATATTAATATGTATATCTATATATAAAAATCTCTCTATAGATATATTCATATATATATATATATATATGTATTACATATAGATATCTATATATATGTATATATTATATACATTTATATATGTGTATACCTTTATATATATATTTATATATATATCTATATATGTATTCATATATATATATATATATCTATATATATATATTACATATATATATATATCTATATATTATATATATTTATATTTGTATATGCATTTATATATATATATATATATATATATATATGTATATATACACTTTTATACATATACATATTTATAGGTATATATATATATACATATATATACATTTGTATATATATATATATGTATACATATTCATATATATGAATATATATATTAATGTATATTTATATATATATATATATTAATATGTATATATATATATATATATATTTATATGTATATATATATATGCATATATTTATATATATATGGTTATATATATATATATATTTATGTACATATATGCATATATTTAAATGTGTGTATATATATATTTATACGTATATATATATATATATGTATATACATATATGTATATATGTATATATATGTATACTTTTATATATATATATATGTATATATATATATTTATATATATATAAATATTTATATATATATATTGTTATATATAATTATATATATATATATATATATGTGAATATATATATATATATATATATATATATATATATTAATATCATATTTAGTTATATGTTAATATCATATTTAGATATAGTCATACACAGGAAGATAATGTAAAGCATAACTAGTGAGTTTATTGAAGGTGTTGTAATAGTAAATATAAAGTGGCTTATATCACTAATCAATTTCAAACCACAACTCGTTCCGTTATTTGCTCGTCAGGAAAACAATCTACTTTTCCCTTTAGCAGAATGTTTTCACTTGGTTTTATCATCATCTAGACGAAACAAACTCTTTTCCTTTTTAGTGATCTTAGGCCTATTGCATCTATTTGCACATCAGCTTCTTTGCTACAGAATATCAGAAACTAATTATCTTTACATTGTGCTTGGCTCAGGTATAGTCTCGGGGTCAACGCATGATTTGCGTAATCTTTTGCTATGCTACAAACAACCTATGTTGCTGTAAAATGTTAAGTTTGTTAAATATACTGCTGTTTAGATTTGTATTGAGTGTTGTTGCTTATAATATATCGTTTACGTTTTACTGAATCGAGTCTGAATTATAATCAACTTCATTGAACCTGAGTGTGATTAAATTTACATTCTTAAAGATACGTTAACTATGTAAACATTCACTTACTGCTTTATTAGATATTCGTGTAACCGAAACATATTAAGTAAGGATTTAAAACGTAAACATATTCAGAATAAGCAGATGTGATCGAGTTATTAAAATAATCACTATATAATATCATTAAATCTGCTGAAGAATATATATATATATATATATATATATATATATACACATCCTTTAAATTTACTTTACATCACAGCGTCAGCTATGCATTTCTTATACCGCTCCCCGTCTACCCAGGACTGTACTCTGCTAAACTCTGTCTCTGAAAGCATGGATAGAGCACTCTTAATTGACTCGAATGCCCAGATACATGTATTTAGGGATTTTAGTGCAAACCACCGCGACTGGTTGGGATTCTCTAGCCTTACTGACGCAGCCAGCAACTCGTATAATATCTCCCTAGCTCACTCCCTCTCTCAGACTGTCGATTTTCCGACCCGCATTGCCGATCGAGTAGACCAGCAAGCCTCACTTCTAGACCTCATCTTGACCTCAATGCCCGAGGCTTGTGTGACGAAAGCTCATAGCCCACTCGGGAATGCTGATCACATTGTGTTAATGATACATATCACCCTAAAAAGTCGTCCAAAAACTGATCAACCGTTGCTAAAAACAACAAGATACTACGAGCAGGCTCATTTCGAGTAAACCAGAGATCACATCAGTGACGCTCCATAGAGGGAAACCTTCTCACTACCTGCACACCAGTGTGTAAACAGATTTACTGAATGTGTCAAAGCAGGCCTTTAAACCTATGCCCCCATGCGAAAATTCTTTTGCAAGCCCCACAGTTCTCAATGGTTCACTTCGGAATGTGCAGCTGCCATTTCTGAGAGGCAATAAGCAATCCGTAAATTTGGCCGCCATAAGTCAGCTACTAATAGACATACATTTATAGAGTCAAGAAATAATTGCAAGGCCGTGATAGGCGAAGCAAAAAGAAGGTATACTGAGTAAACAAAAAGACGCTTACAGTCACAGAAACTATGTACTCGTGATTTCTGGGAAATCTACAATAGTGTAGTGAATAATGGTCAATCAACGATTCCCTCATTATCAAACCACAATGATGTGGTTTGCACGGCCACTTATAAGGCTGAACTACTTGCCCAGCGTTTAGCTTCTAACTCTACTTTAGACTCAGATAGCCCCCCCCCCCCTCTCTGAATTCCCTTTTCGGACCGAAGTCACACTTGATAACCTGGTCATCAACCATTCCCAAGTCAGAGACATCATAAAAAACATTGACACCTCTAAAGCTTGTGGACCTGATCTTATTTCTGTAATTGTAATAAATAAAGTTCTGCTGAACTGGCCTCTGTCCTCTCAAAACTCTTCAATAAATGCCTAGCTGAATATTGCTTTCCCGATAGCTAGAAAATTGCCTTTGTGGTACCTGTCTACAAGAGTTCTGGGAATAGAACCGATCCTCAGACTACCGCCCATAGTACGGCACTTAGTTAATGCTAAACTTCTATCTGGATTTAGACAAGCACGATCTACTGCAGACATCTTAACGATCATCTCTGAACGCATGTATCATACACTCGACAAGGCAGGTGAAGCTAGGACAGTGGCGCTTGATATATCCAAGGCCTTTGACAAGGTTTAGCATAAAGGGCTTCACCTGAAAATGCGCTCATACGGTATTACTGGGCAACTACTTAATATAATACGATCCTTTCTAAACAAAAGAAAAATCCAGGTTGTCCTCGATGGCCGTTCATCTAAGCAACATGACATAAGTGCAGGTGTACTCTAGGGATCTATCCTTGGACCTTTAATTTTCCCGATCTATATAAACGATCTCCCTGACGACATAGAGTCGGAGATTGGTTTATTTGCTGACGACACCACGCTTTACTCTCGCCATGTTGGTAATACAGACGCGATCATATCCGAGGCAATGGGTGAATATTAAGAAAATTACCTCCAGGCTGTAGTGGACTGGGGTGACAAAGGGTTGGTAACTTTTAATGCGCAAAGACACATCTCCTTTCATTCAATAACAACAAGAAACCTCTCCAACCACCGATTGCCATGGCAAAGTACACCCTACCTGAGAGTTCATCATTCAAACTCCTCGGCCTAACCTTCACAGGTAACATGAATTGGAACAAATACATTGAGGACATTGCCAAGGATGCCTCAGAGAAGGTTGGCTTCCTCTACCGTGCCAGTAAACTCCTCACACCTGTTTTTTATCCTGTATCTATTCAAAGCCACCATCCGCCCATGCATGGAGTATTGTTGCCACTTCTGGGCTGCTGCATAATCTACTAGTCTCTCCCTCTTTGTCAAGATCCAAAAAAGAGTCGCCAACCTAATAGGTCCCTCACTTTCAACAAAGCTCCAGTCCCTTTCCCATCGACGAAATGTACCATCCTTATGTTTGTTTAACAAATACTTCAATGGATTATGCTCCGATAAATTGGTTACTCTTGTGGCCCCTCGCCGTGAATTCACTAGACTAACTCGACAATCAACTAAATCTCATTCATTCACTGTGGAGGTCCCCAGATGCCGGAGAGCTTTCTACTCAAATAGCTTTTTTCCTCGTGCTGCTGGCCTCTGGAACTCCCTCCCTGCCCCCTGTTTCCCCGACAGTACTGTCATGCAGAAATTTAAAACTAATGTGAACAGACATCTCGCTCAAATCCCAATTTAGGTTGACCCCCCCCCAACCTTCTCCTTTTTTCTTTGTCTCAGTAGCCCCTTACGTCTACAGTGGCAGCCTGCCTTGTTTGGGGTGAACCATGTTAAATATATATATATATATATATATAACTTATTTGTACTATAGCGAGAAAAATCCCAGCAGAGTGCTCGATTAATTAAAGTTTAAGGGTTAAAATTAAAAATTAAGACCATAATATTTATTTATTTTGGTACAGAAAATTAGTACAACATTCGTACCATCGGTTTCAAGCACGGAAGGGTTTAGCCATCCGCCTTTCCTTAGCTTCTGTTGTCATCTGTTTCGGAAATGTGAAGTCACGAGCCACTCTTAAATGTAAACAAACATACACAAACATCATCAACCCTCTAAGCAAATAACGCGTCCAAAGGAGTGTGGCACGTGACTTAATATTTCCGAATGTGAAACCGACGGTACGAACGTTGTACTTATTTTTCTGTACCAATATATATATATATATATATATATGTATATATATATATATATATATATTGTGTGTGTATTTAGGCAGCAAGTTTTCATTTAGGCAAACGTTGTTGAATAGCACGGAGTATTTCTGCTTTGTGATCTTTTTTAAATTTTTTCCATCTTCCGAATGGTCAACTTCGTACCTCGATCAAACTGGTGTATGAAGTTTCCGTAGTTTTGTTGTTTCATCTTCTTTGCGAGTACTTTCGATTTGATATCCTCAAAATATCTTTAGGCGTGTTAGTGTGAACAATAAAATGTATTTATAGAATGTAAAGAGAGGAAAAGAGTATGTCTTTACTTTTTTTTTTATTTATTTATTCTATTTATTCATTTATTGTTTATTTTTATTAATTTATTTATTTATATTTATTTTTTTATTTCATTTTTATTTTTTAATTCATACAACTTAAAAAAAGGAGCGTCTAAAGTATTGAAAAGTTACAAGGGCGTGATTATGTTCGAAGGGGTGTGAAGTTAGAGTTTGATTTCTTAAGCGAAAAAAAAAATCGACCATGTTTTAAGAGCGTTTAAAATTCAAACGTGTAGTTGTTTAATGGTTAGGAATTTAATAACGTTGATTACTAAGCTAGACACTTCAAAATGTTGTGACTAGTCTCATAAACAATGTTATTGATTGTAGGGCGTTTCGTTTTTATGTAAAGGGCCTCAAGAATCTTCAGCCTTTTAATGTTGGTATCGTGGTGTAATATATGTGTATTATTGACTAAGATTTCTCTGTATTGAGAAGGGAGGCAGTCATGCTTTTTTAAGTGTTGGCAAATGGAGCTAGTTTCGGAAGGATGTAAGGTGAGTCTTCGGGACAATGTTGTAGTAGTTAAACCAATGTAAGACCTAGTTTTATCATTGTTGTTGTCGGATTTCGCTCTCCCATTGGGCATTTAAACTGGTATATCACATTGGTCTTTCCTAGTGTATTTTTTGTCTGAGAAGTGTTATTTTTAACTACATGGTTCGATGTTTTAACTTTTTTATAATATATGATGAATCTTATTTTATTATCAGGACTGGCGGGGGATATGTAGCGATGTATTATATTTTTAAGAACCTTTTGATCTAATTTAAAATTCAGATGCATTTGGTTGCAATAGAGGAGATTTATGTAGTGGGAATTATTTGTTTGATTATTATAAGTATTGTCCAAGTTTCTAAGCATTAATGTTATCTGCTCGTACACAATATGATTGGGAAAATGAGTATTTATTAAGACCTGTTTAATGTTTTTATATATATATATATATATATATATATATATATATATATATATATATATATATATATATATATATGTATATATATATATGCATGTAAATAGACAGAAACACCAGTAAGTATATCTCATTCATAATGCAAACCACTTATACAAATTACAGTATTACTTATAATACTTATACATTTATAAGCGTAACTATATGCATATGGTATGTTAAATGTTTTAGTTTATATGGAACTATCGTTGAAAACGTCTTAACAATCTTTGGAAATTCTGTTTAGTATTTCATTCATGGTATTTTAACACAGGTTAACCCTAGCAAGGCTAACAGACGATATGTTTTGTTTCGTATTGTTTAATTAATTTGGACTGGTAATAATCTATTTCAAAATGCTGGGTATGAAAGTATAATACGATGCTTGAGTATTAGACTAAAGCTCGAGTTTATTTTAAGAGATAATGAACTTGATATTATATAATTTTTTATGTAATTACTTATTTGGCGATATGTCCAGATTTTCAAAAATACATTAAAATACATTATTTGTAAAAAATAGAGAAACGTAATTATATTCGAATATAATTTGATTGTCGCTATGCACTGTCATTTAAGGAAACTATCAGTTCATCGACATAAACGACGTATATAATGAGGCATACTATACGATAAAGTTGATGTACTTAGTTATTAGAGACATACTTACACTTACAGTTTATATGTGGCAATCGCTAAATATATGCGTACGTCATCGAGAAAGGGTCAACTCTTAGTGTCCACTAATACGTTGATTCGTTACAAATGGCCGACACAACTCATCTAGCAAATGTTGCAAAACAGCATTTACGTGTTTAAATTAGAGTAATAACTTTAAAATATCCGGTGAAATAGTCACTGAAAATAAGTATATCTACCTATGTCTGTATCTGTCTCTTTGCTTCTCTTTCTCTCACATTATTGTTTTATAAATAAGTGGGCTTGTTTTGGTTCCTCTTCACAATGGCAGCTATAATTGTTCATTTATTGTTGGTTTGAAATTCTACTTCTTGTACTGAAATAAAGGTTTGTACATATAAAAAAAAGTATATTTTGATCCCGAGATATAACGATCTAATCTTGTACTGACACCAGAACGGTTGTGATACTTATCTCGAAATCAACGCACACATTTGCCTTACCGACATGTTTCTGAGGTGCCACATTTAATTTTAACAGTACATAATTTATGTGCTATGCGATCTTCTTACGAGCGCATTGGAATGTGACGGTGCATAAAAGGATGCACTTTCAGAGGAACTCGTACAGAAATCATGGCCACAAATTCTGATTGATTTTAAAATTTGAAGAATATGGCGATGGTGAATATTAATTTGCTTGTTTTCCGGGTGTACAACGCAACTTACGACTGGTATTCTAAACATGTTTATATACTGTGCCCGCTGAAATGGCACAATAAAATCAGTACCTCGCTGGGGATTATTTGTCAGGAATCGGCTAAGCCTGAACAAATGCCTACATAACTTTTCTACAACGTTCCACAGAGGCGTGACTTTGACACGTTTTTAATAATAAACACACCTACTTTATATTTAAGGTTTTTCTACATCGCATGATTTATGAGAAAATATGCTCTTAACGCAGCCCACTAAAAAACTCTAAAAACTTAATCGCATATTTCGAGGTTTTACAAAATATTGGATGAACATGTCCCACCACCTACTAATGTTTTAAATTTATTTAAAACGAGACTGTATTCGGGTTGGAATTATTTAAAATCAACATATGTTCTTGAACGGTTTGCACTATTTTAAGTGTGTCGTGAGAGTTAATTTCTCACATAGGTTAAACATATAATATGCCTGTATATTAGTAGATGATTTGCTGAGATTTACCACGGTCTATGAAGAATATTAAATGCTGTGAAGATCCACACGTTAGCATTAAGAAACCACACATAGCTATCACGATGAAAATTAAAATATCACGAAATAGGGACGTACAGGAAAAAAGCTATCTATAATTACATTGTATAATATTGGCCGGGAAATAGGAGAATGTTTTAATTTCAATCGAGTGTTCTATCTTGTTTCATTTTTTTATTAAATTTCGCTCCATTATATCTTGATTGTCTTCAAGAATTTAAGATAATAGTACGAAATGGTTGTCTTTCCCGGTCAATATGTAAATGATGAAGCGAGAACATAAATCACGAGTTATAGGTTTATCATGTTAAAAAAAGTCGACTTCAAGCGTACGAAACAAGTGGGTGGGATAGTATCATAGATATGTTAGAGTATTGATTTACTCCTCTCCGGGAGTTAGGCACAATGCCAGTTTTTGTCTTACTCCCATAAGTAAGATGTGACCCAAGGTCTGGTCGGGAAAGTGGGGTTTAAAAATTGCCTGGGCAGCCCCGTCGGCATTCCCCGGTAGGGGCGCGTCAGGGAGTAAGCAATAAACTTACTCCTCCCCAAAGAAGGGAGGTGAAGCCTGGAAGGGTGGACCTCCTAGAATTGCACAGGACAAACCCATAGACCTGCGTAAATCAAGCCCCGAAGGGCAAGACAATACCAGTCAATAGGGTGCAGTATCCATCGGAACAGATACTACACTTTGATCTTAGCCAAAAGGCCAATACTATCAATACGATAGCAAATAACGATAATAATAGGAGAAATAAATGTACAGATGATGAATGATAATGCAAGAAAAGATGAATGCAAACACATGCACATGTACAATTACCTTTTCTGAAAAATAACCCAATGTAATACATTTTTATTTTTTTCATTTTTAACTAAGCAGGTAATGGTCTGTAGTTTAGAAAAATAAGACACCCCTTAATAGTATTTTCTTTTTTGTACTTTTCATTTCATAATGTGGTGATCTAAATTATTTTTTTTTATCAGCATGTCATTTTAAATATGATAACTACGATACATATATCGGCACAGAGTATTGCGTAACCCATTTTGTTATGGTTGTCTCAATATTTATTTTGTTTATATATATTGTAGAATATCGCGTAGGGTCAGGCTGGTTTATTTTGATAATTAGTACGTTGCCTAATTATAAATGCATTGTATTAAAAACGTAGATTGTTTACACATTATTCTGATTGTAACCACATGGTTCAAATAAAATATATCTATATTTACTTGAAGTGATGCACCTTTTGATTACAACTACACAAAAAAGGAAATTTATTACCATCATAATTGTTTATTTCTAAATACTTACTACTTAATTGATATTCTTACAATATCAAATATTATATATTCAAGTAACTTCAAAGGAACATACACACGTTAACTTAGAAAAAAAAACAATGCAAATGAAACGCTCACTTAAATAGAATGGTGGACGGGTCACACGGTTGTTACGTATATTATATTGTACAATGTAACTAATAAAACTATTAAACTAGATTATAATGTAACTAATAAAGTTACATCCATTTATTATGGGTATCCCTTAATATATACTACCATATGCTTTTAGATACATATTAAAATATATCTGGACAATTAGAACACTTAACCAAAACCCATGATGGCATTTTATTTTAAGACATACTTATTCGATCAGCAACCGAAGCATTCCTCCCAAAAAGTTAGCCCGTTAATATAAACACGCGTCTTTCTTACGCAGGACATGAACATTAAAATATCTCACTTCAGTCAGATAAATAAAATGGCACGTTGTATGTCAAATGGCCGCTCGCATCTAATGGTTCGAACAATACTACATCATGTATTTTAGAACACTTCCAAGAAAAATGTACCTATATAAAAAAACTTGATCGATTATCGTATTATGCTATTTACCTACGGAGATCCAACTTCACTATTCTACATATTACTCGGTCAAATAACAGGAAAAAAATAAAACACTTTTCTCTATCGAATATTCAATAAAAAACAAAACATATAACACTATTAACGGTTCTTACAAACCTATTTCGCGATTGCTTAAAGGAAGTAGATAACAATTGGTAAAATTGGAGTATATTAAAAAAATGTTTAAATATGTAATGTATTACTTTCTCTTAAATTTGAACTCATATCTGAAAAAAATCGCAAAAAGTAATAACACATGCAATCACTTGAATACACTTATTTAAAAATGCTAATAAATGAACCGCTATATAATCAGTTTGTAATCTAAACATTGCTTAATATTTAAATGGTACCAATCCTCATTCTAGTGTCCGACAATTTCTTATAGTTATATGTCGGCCTATGTATTATGTATTGTTCATTGGATATTTTTTGTTGAAAATAATCAAACCAATCATTAATTACAAATGTGTTACGTTATTCATTACAATAAATCGACTATTTATCAAATTAATATGGTAAACATTCATAATCTTAAACAACACTATTCGTGTAAACGATGGAAAAAAGAATACACTAAGACATAATATATGAGGATGATAGCTTTAATGTTTCTGGCATTCTAAAATACACTGCGCTGTTATTCTTGGGCCGACACGTTGTTGTAATCATTCTAATTTAATTTCTTAGTTATGTTAAAATAATTATTGTTTAGAACGTGGACATTTGCTTTTCATGACATTCCAACATCCGCTCAGCATAAACCTAAAAGTATAACCTACGTTAATTATATACATATGGTATTAACTAAAATAACTCAAAAACTACAAGTACATGATGCACCATAATCAGTTCAGCGCGATAAAAAATGCATTAATATTAATATAATTATATATATATATCTATCTCTCTCTCTCTCTCTCTCTATATATATATATATATATATATATATATGTATATCGACACATTTAGCGGTATTTTAATATCGTTGTGCTAAAATAAGAAAAAGAATTGATAAAAGTTCCGCATTTGTCACTTACGTGTTCGATTTCTCATCGAATAGTATGCAGGTGTGATTGCCAATACTACAACAAAGCTGGTAGAATGAGATATGTTTGTGTAATACATCGAAGAAACGATCGCGTAAAATAACGCTGTACAGTGTTCCCATTATTACGTTGACGAATTAAAAGTGTCAAATGTATGTATTTATTTTTAGAAGTAATGGCTGAATTCATTTGTTGTAATGGAATAAATATGAAGAATATGAATGAGAAAGTAAGCAATTAAACAGCTCGACCCTTTTTATTATAAATATGTTTAAACATCATCGTTGTTTCTGATTCTTGGCCTTTTGGCTAAGATCAAAGTGTAGTATCTGGTGTTGTTTTGGCCTTCGGGTCTTGATTTACGCCGGCCAATGGGTCTGTCCTGTATAGTTCTGGGAGGTCCACCTTCCCAGACTTCGCTTCCCCTCTTTGGGGAGAAGTAAGTTTATTGCTTACTGCCTGAGGCGCTCCTACCGGGGGATGCCGACGGGGCTGCCCAGGGAATTTTTAAACCCCACTTTCCCAACCTTGGGTCACATCTTACTTGTGGGAGTAAGATAACAACTGGCTTCTTATATTCGTATGGACCTTGACTGGAAGCAGATTGCAAACCTGTACAAACCATTTACATTGGATTAGAGTGCGCCTTCAAAATGGCTAGACTCGGTTTATATTGTTCATGCTTTGACGCCCTCACCTTAGTAATAACCCCTATCATAATACAGAAACTTCCTAAATATTAGTGTAAGTGTATAAGGTTATCTCGAACAAGACGGGGTTCATAGTCACAATAGTTAACGTAAAACTCCATACTGGAATTTAATTAAAGCATATTTAGTACGAATTCAGTTATGAAGAAAACCTCTATGTTTAAACAATAATAGATGTATAGTATCAAAATATATAACAGGTTATTTATATAATACGTTAATTATTGGTAATTAAATATTTTAAGATTACATACATTAGTGTCATATGCTGACGTATCTACATGCGTGGTTTCCGTCAGATACTTACTCCGATTAAAACTATGAAAATAGTTGCGATGTTGTAAAACAATTCAAAAAAACAAAACAAAAAAACAAACACCATGCATACATATTTGAACATTTAAAGAAATTGAATATTTATCACCTTTATTAAAACGACCATATCCGGCATTAAATAACCCGAAAAGGGTTGATATGCCACAAAACAGTGAAACCGACACTAAAAATGATATTAAAATACATAAATATTAGTACTTGATATTGAAATACATAAACATAAAAAAATGATATTAAAATAATATCCATTAAAAATAGATTACAATACATGATATTAAAACATAACATAAAAATGCATAAACATAAAAAATGATATAAAAATACACAAACATAAAACATATAAACATACAGAAACATAAAATAATGAAATAAAAATACAGAAACATAAAAAATAATATAAAAATACAGAAACATAAAAAATAATATGAACACATATACACATTAAACACATGATATTAAAACACATAAACAGTAACAACTAATTTGTCGAAATTAAATAGACGATGAGTGGTAATACAAAACAAAGGAAATGAAACAATCTGAGACTTATGCATACTCTCATTTAGACAATGTTTAATAGATCGAGAAATTGGTGTGTGTGGACGAAGAAATAGTAGCTACGTTGACTATGTCCGTAAAGTTGTATGTATCCGAACCATAATGTAAGTGAAACATTACTGGAATCCTGCAACATGTATACTTCTTGCAATTGCTGTCGAGGTAATATTTTTTTACTAATTATATTATGAAAATGTGAATCGTTATAATCGTGAAGGCTACACTTATATATGAGTAGTGTTTTAAATGTGTCTGTTCTTGTAAGGCAAATGAAAATCCAAGGAGGAGAAGTATATATATATTGACAAATAAATACAGCTATAACTTGATACCCTAGGAGTATAGATGTTAGAGTTTTAAATTTAGTGTACTTCCATTTATTATTAAAGAGTATATGGATGTGTCTGCATACCTGTTGGATTGTACAGTAAACTTTTTTAACATCATGACACGCGCTAAAAAGCCTCGACGTCGATAAATTCCAGAAGTTTACGTAAAAAGCCAGGCAGTGCCGAATGAACAATCAGTTGACTTACCTGCGTCCAAATAAGAATAATCGAAGCAGGATTTACTAGCGGAAAAACACAAGCAAAATATACAGCAAATACATTTTTATGAAATAAATATTTATGTTTTAACGAATAAATAAGTAATTTAAACAAGTATTTAAATTTTAAAAAAGCTTTAACGAATAAATAACAGTAATAACAAATAAGTGTATGAATTAATATGTCGATCAAGTAAGTATTTCTTATTTAATTTACGGAAACTATTTGTTTTGTTTTTTGGGTTAGGGATAGAGCAGGGCCAGGCATAAAAGTTAGGTGATGGTTATGGTTTAGGTAGAGTTAGAAATCAGGGTCATGGCGGGGTTAATGTTTTGGCAGGGTTAAGCATTAGGGTAAAGGCAGGGTTAGAGTAAGAGCAGCGTTAGGGTTTGAAAAAAAATCTTAAAATATAATATAACCCGTATGTACCCTGAAGGAGACCGAGGCTGTAGTCGGAAAGGGGAATAGTCATGCTAAAATATTGTTCCTCCAGTGACCCACCCAACAGGGTCTGGTAAATAAAAATGGAGTATCCGGATGGAGCAAAGTTGTACACCTGACAGCATCTCGTGACTCCGAAAGCACACCTTAGTGGGTAAGTCCATTCAGCATCGTAACAGTTTGTCCGACGGTGACACAGACGACGGTGCACTGCCACCGATTGCAGATCAGTCAGATCGACTCAGCCGCCCAAATGAGAAAAGGCAGAACCGTGATACAACTTTTTGCACTACCTCTCCTCCCTTAACTAAGAATGGTCTCGTCCAACCCTGCTCCCTTGGGTATCATATCCCTAACCCTCCGGAAGGACGGCCGCCTATATTATTTGTTACAGGTTTGGGCAGAGCTTGGAATGTCGGTAAGGCGTTAAGGGTTGGATAGACTCATTTGCAGACGTCGCAAATTCAATTATCAAGTTTAGATTTCATCTACTTATTCATTTCAATCAGTTATTCATGTTCTTGCAGTTTAAATAAACTAACAACGTCGGGCTTTTCCGGCGTTTTACGTAAAACGCCTAAAATAACCGACGTCGAGAAACTTTTAGCGCGTGCCCTAATCTGAAAAAAATACCCTTTTCAATTAGTAGTTAATCGGATGATACTTATCCTTATTTTAATATTCTTCGACTGGGTTTCTAACGTGAGCATCGTCAAAATAGTGATGAGGTGTTTGCAAATCATATGGAATGTATTGTCTTCTACGTAGATCTTCTATAAATAACTTGGGTAACTTTACCTGGACTATTTTTGTCTGAGTAGATTTGGTGGCCATGGTGGGTATAATTACTTGTTTTAGTATTATTAAATGGTTTGCCATAATTTTTTGTTGTTGTACAGTTGCCATGAGGCTGATTCCTTTGCGTTTATATACTTCTGGTCCCTCACCCAATTGGTAATTTAGTGGTGTGTTAATACCTAGATTGTGTCAACTATTTAGTATGAGACACTGATATTTCGATCAGTGTGTATAGAGAGCAATTCACTTAATAGCATTTCTGTTGTTAAATATCCGAAACGGAAACATGGTGAAAGAGCTGACACCAATAACGGCGTACTTTTCTATTACTAATCTTGATTATATTGCTATCGAGTATCTGCAAATGTACTCATAATCATCAAATAATGTATATATTATGTGTGTATAAAAGTAGCCGTTTATGGGCATACGTTTGAATCACATAATATCAATGCATGCGTGTCAGTGATACATTATTGGACTGGTCCTTTTTCTCAAATATATAAATGATCTACCAAATAATATACTAAGATCATCTGTCGACCTTTATGCAGTTGGCGCAATTAACAACATAAAAACTTCAACAAGCAATAAATATCAATATATATATATATATATATATATATATATTTATATTTATATACATACGTATATATATATAGATATATACATACATATATATATATATATATATATATATATATATATATATATATGTGTGTATGTGAGGGGGTGTCCCTCTCTTCCGATCTAGAACAGGTATTGCGAAGGGAAAAATGGCACATGGTAACTTTTAATGCATCTACACCCAAGCGTTTCCCTTTTGGGATACTCACTTTTCCCTAATTGAAAGTAGTGCCTCACTCCTTAGAGAAATGATCTTCACTGCAGCCTGGAATTGAAAGACTTAAATTAACTCAGTTGAGAAGGTAGCCAGAAATACAGTTAGAACACTCTACTGCTCAAGAAATATCTCACTCCTGAAGCAATAAACTACCTGTTAACTACGTCGCAAGTCAGAGTTCAGTTAAAAAATCTCAAGAGGTTGATTACTAGGCAACCTGTGACCCATGAACATAGTACACATCCTTTGGTTTTGCTTACAACTTATTTCTCATAGAAGAGTCGGTAATAGTTTTTTCCTACGTCGTTATTTTAATTTGTGTATATCGACAGAGAAATAATATAAAACGTAAACAACAATAACTGAAAATAAGTGTCCTGTCATCCTCTCTGTATGCAAAACTAAACCGAACATATATGAGAAAAGTTGTAAACGGAATTTTCTAATAAGTTAGAAACATATTCAGTGCGCTTGTTTATATATATATATATATATATATATATATATATTATATGTATCCACATGAAATTTGATGAGGATATATAATTTTTATGTATCAATTTTCAGTATTTACTTTAACAGTGCTCAATACGTAAGTAAAGCTAGGTAGTAAGCTATGACGATATATTTATGGCAATTAAATTACACAAAGGCTCTTGCGTTTCAAGAGGATTCTTCAGGTTAAAATGCATAAAGAAAGGAAGAGATATATGTATGAGTATATATATATATATATATATATATGTATATATATATACATATATATATATATATATATATGTATATATGTATATATATATATATATATATATATATATATATATAAATATATATATATAATGGGTGTATATAAATCGAGAGTTAATAGAGATCAAATTCTATCTATAAATTAATCCTATCTTTAAAATAGAACTGCTTAGTATATGATATAAGGTAATACTAAATTAGAATGTATATAGTAGGAAAAAATAACAATATTTCTTGAATTATTAAGTGGTTCAAACAATTTTGGATCTGCCACACTAAGATAGCTTGCTGGAAATATATTTATATATATTTTTTAGTTTTTGGTAGTGTAATATAGGTGTATTATTTCTGGTGAATGAACGTTCACATCGGATATAATCTTAATATTTTCTGAAAATTTCTTTTGTAGTTTTTCAAATTTCTTAAATACTTTATTTTATAAACAATTCAGCGAAAATGATGCATTAAATATTTTACAATAATTAAGATGGCATGACATTGGTATTTATCTATTTTTGTGTTTGTTTACTGAATATGAATTACTTTTTATGAGAGAATAATGTATTTAAAAGGATTTTCATAACATTTTTGTTTTCATTCGGTTACAAAAATATTACTGTATCCCGATGATGTACGATTTTCAAATGTACATTAAAAGGAGGAATCACAGTAAATACTTTTTTATTCAAGACACCAAAAGTGAAGAGCCTTTAAGACATGCCCAGTTTACCCTTTGCTGTCGCATATCGGAATTTCTGACTAGTTTATATCATATGTTTTTCGGATGTAGATATATGTTTATTCGAAATTGTCGGAGGGTAATTGTGTCACTTATTAGATGCGGGCAATGTCACCGTCAAACAAAAAAAACAGTCGTATATATTATAGTGTACGTTAGTGTGTGTGTGGTTACCGTTGGCTGAGGTGGTTACCGTTGGTGTATTCAGAATAACACAGCGATGTGATATTGATATACCATGTGTGCATGACTTCATCTGTAAACCAATGCCACCATAATAAAATTAAGCAATACAAATATAATAGCAGAGAGATTGAATATAAAACAAAATCATTTACTTGAACAGTAAATACTTTCTTAAAGTAAAATATTATGTGATTATTTTGTTAGAATATGCATTAATTTATAATATAAAAAGCCATGAAATCGGTGATATGCCGTTTAATAATAATACCACACAGATAATAATCGAAAAGATATGTCATTACAATGATGCGTTCGTTTTTTTCTCATCAGATTGCCTGAGTTCCTGTGTTAAAAGTTAAGTTTCGGGTGTTTTTTTTTTTATTCAAGTGTAAAATTTAAGATAAGAAATATTGCTAAGAATATTACTAAATATATTAGCATGACTTGACAACGAGAAAAAAACGAAGATATATTTTACAAAAAAGTTTAAGTGATGTGCATTTTATTGCCAATAAGACGTTTAAAAAGGGGATATAAGTGTTATCGACCCATAAATCGTTATATACATGCGTATAATTGTATTTTATCTTTTTACTTAGTCACTCAAGAAGGATGGCTGAAAAATAGAAGAAATATTGCCTCAAAAAGTCAGTTTTGTTAAGTATAAAACAAATTCATGAACAAAACTTATATATATTTTATTTTAGTACCACCTAATCGATGTAGATGACAAGCATTATTTAACGTCCACCTTCGCACTCTTCCCTTCAAGTGAATGAATGGAAATAGTAAAAAAAATACACTTAAGCGCAAAGTTTGTTTTTGACTTTACACCGCGCAACTTTAGTAAATAAAGTACATTTTAGAATTGAAATAAAATAAAAAAAACTTGTCTGTACAGATTAAGCATTATGATAACCTCTTAAATGTTTAAGTAAAAATAGTTAATTCCGTATTAATCTTTTTTTGTAAAAGTTTAATA
The DNA here is from genome assembly GCA_963556195.1 of Sepiola atlantica. Classification (NCBI taxonomy): domain Eukaryota; kingdom Metazoa; phylum Mollusca; class Cephalopoda; order Sepiida; family Sepiolidae; genus Sepiola; species Sepiola atlantica. The sequence goes on along the minus strand of OY744515.1, from coordinate 226,262,215 downwards.
ATAAATTGTAATACAGTTTTATATCATTCCAGATACGGTTTTACAGTTGATATTTAGATATATCTCCGGAATTGCTATATTTACGAAGCATGCCGACATTACAATAGAGACAACACTAGATTAATAGGAGATGCTATGAGAATATGTAAGGTATATAATAATAAAATTATCGTGGGGAACGAAAAGCGTTCACATTCATAAATTTGCGATCACTCTAGCTGAAACTGGTTTACAACCGATTATTCAATATATTCGATGAAAAAAATCCTTTATGTTAGAGGGATGTGCGCGATATAATGGTCGGGTACCAGTCTTCTGCCAGTAACTTTTTTTTTTCTGTACTTACCCTTTTCTGTCTTACACATCTATGTTAATATAGACTCGTGATACCCTTCTGTAATCGACGATACGATGCGAAGAACCAAAAATAAAATTTAAAAATACATTATATTACAGATACTTGTACACATTATATGGTCAATATAATTCTGTATACACGGCTGCGGTGACAAGACGTAAACAAACTATTTACTTATCTTTTTAAAATTTTTTTCATGACCTGCCTACCATATTTTCCTTGATTTATTACCTACTTAGCTTGGATACCTTTCAACTCTATTTAACCTTCCAAGTCTTACAAACCTATTTAGGTATAAATATCTTATCTATATATAAAATGCACACACATGTCAACACATTTAATAGAAACACAAGTACATATACCCAAACAGACATCAATATACCTACACATCTACACATGAAGACGCACACAGATCCACTTTCAAGCAAAAATATACTTAAAATACATACGAGTGCATGAATATACTTTCAGTATATAAAATAGTTTCAATATATAAAATAATGTCAATACCAGAAATACACATGCCTGCACAAGTAAATACATAAACGCACACACATATACATGCATGTACACACACACATATATATATATATATATATATATATATATATATATACATACATATACATACCCATGCACATACACGCATACATTCATATATCCATAACGCAAATATACATATATACATTCACACACACTTTCAAGCATACATAGTTGTTATTACAAATATGTACATATATATACATATACATATACGCACGCTCAGACAACACACACCTATATATATATATATATATATATATATATATATATATATATATACATGTATATATATATATATGAATATACATGTATACATTTACAAAGTGCACACAAATTAATACATAAATATATGCAAGTACATACATAGAATTTATAACCCAGACTATACAAATATAAAAACTAATCACAAATATATACACGTACATCTATAGTTGGCCATACACAACATACATACACAAAATATATATATATATATATATATATATATATACACGCATACATACATACACACACATAAACATATATTAAGCAGACACATAGGCAAATACATATGTCCATTAACAAACATATACGTATACAAGGAATGAATATAAAAATAAAATTAAAAATAAAAATACAACTTTTTCAGCAGTATTAACATAGTCAAACAAATAAGATATCAGTTAAATTATCCATACCCGTACATACACATATATTTCGATCCAATTATACACACACACGCATGTATACATACATACTCACATACACATATTCTCATACATATACATACATAAACCATACAATTATATACGTATACACTTTTACAGATACGCACACACTTCCATACCCATATAACATAAATATACATAAAATCATTGTATATGCATACAGACACCGTGCACACACATATGTATGTGTATACAAAAAGTTGCATGTATGCACACAAAACAGGCCCACATGTACACACACATCTATAATTCAGTAATTTAACCCATTCATTATTGCTCCAATCTATCTCAGTTTAAATTACTTACATTTAAAGATAAATACAATAAAGAAAAGCAAATAATACATTATTACGTATGTAATTAGAATAGATAATTCTGTATATACATAAAAACATACACACACATACACATTTATATGTATATATATATATATATATATATATATATATATATATATATATATATACATATTCATACATATATACGTGGTTACTATGCGTATGTGCTGAACACATTATCATAGGTTTATGTCTAGTGATTTTGGGATAATATGGATTATATAAGTTCAACATTATGAAGATATGAGCATTTTAAATTTAATAACGATTATAAAAATATAAACTAAAAATTAAAATAAAATAAAAAATAAGAATAAAAATGAAAAATAAAAATGTTAAATAAAAAATAAAAAATAATAATAACAAATCATGAAGATAAAAAATAATGATAGCAAGTCATAAAAATCAAATTAAAAAATAAAATTAAAAATTAAAACTTGAGTATGTATTATACTAACAATGAAGTAACAGTCAGTAGAGTGGTATTAGTTATTCGTAATCTAAAGTATGCTTAGCGTGTGCTCTTTTAAATGTTTGGAGTTCAAACTCGTTCGTTTCTGACGTTGAGTAACTTTTCTCTATCTTTAAATTTAACAATTTCAAGTTTCTCACCCAGGCATAAGAAATAGAGCGAGGTGAGTGATCTACATGTTTTTTCCTTTCTTATTATGCCTTATCAAATTATTGTTTTTTTTTTCGTCTATAAATTTTCAGAAGTATGCGGACAGCGAAGTGTTACTGTATTTTTATTCATTTCTAAAGGATAATTTATGCGTGCAATACCTATCCTTAAAACTTCTTGACGTGCTTTCTATATAGATTTTACTATCGCCTGGATTTTCAGTAGTATAGATTTCGGCACGATATATTACTGATGCGGTGACGCAATTTTTTGTAAGGGACATTAATCCTGTGTCTGACAGTTACAATTGTTAGTGGTAGGATTACCTTCAATATTACTATTGGTATCATTCCTTTTAAGTATTTTATGTTCATGTTTTTTTTAATTATTCTTTCTATATTGTATGTGCAACTATACCTTAGTGTTAATGTATTCTTATTAAATAGCTAATGGAGTGTGTTATCAGGTGGGAAGTGTATGTCTATAAGTTGTAGAACTTTGTTACCAATTTCTGTTTTTAACATCATATCGAATGGGGGTGTAAACCAGATTATGTCCTGCCTCTGTTTCTAGAGTTGCTAGCATTTGTAGTTGTATTTTTATATTTCATAGCGGCATTTACGTACCCGCTATTCTTTAAGACAGTGTTGTAAATATTTTATAGTTGTTAAACGCTGTCCTGTCTGATGAGTTATTGCTTATTCTACATTATATTTAATTGGGTATGTGTACGTGTGCACATGTGTGTATATGTGTGCGTGTGTATGAAGTTACTTGCGCAGGCGTGTCCGCTTCTTTTATTGCAATTATTTTATATATTGAAACTATTTAATATACTGAAATTATATTCATGCGCACGTATGTATTTTAAATATAGTTTAGCTTGAAGGTAGATCTGTGTGTGTGTCCATGTTTAGATGTGTAGGTATATCTATGTATGTTTGTTTACATGTACTTGTGTATCTATTAGATGTGTTTACATGTGTGTATTTCATATATAAATAAGATAGTTATACCTAAATTTGTAAAACTTGGAAGGTTAAATAGAGTTGAAAGGTATCCAATCTAAGTAGGTAATAAAACAAGAAAATAGGATAGACAGGTAATAAAAATAGGAACTAACTCAAAGAGTCAACAAGTAATATAGGAAAGCCGATACTAAGTCATAAAAAATAGAAAATAACCGATCTCAAACAATGATTTATCTAGAGAAGTAAGGTCTCCAAATCCATCCAATTTCTCAGGAATCCTTGGTCTGATGTGATTGACTTTCTGAGAAGAGTGTAACCGAAACATGTATGCACATATGTAACCAATAATGTTTGTATATATAAACATTTATACTTATAACTATATATATATATATATATATATATATATATATATATATATATATTTATATTCATGTGTGTTGATGGTTGTGTTCAAGTTTATAACCTTTAAGAATACATGAGTCAACCTGAGTTAGATTACTACATATGTACTTTAAGTAAAATATTATAACATATCCTACATATACTACAATACCGTAGTGACAGGTGGACCTACTAATATATATGTATATCAATCAGAGCTACCGTAAGGTAGATCGGAAGAGTAATTACCAATTGAAATATTCGAATTCAGATTGCAAAATAAATATTTAACAATATTTATGCATATGTAAACTTTTTTTATTACCGAAAATACATTTCAGTAAAGTTTAGTAAAGTATTATTTCATAAGAACAGAAGTATTTATCAATTACTATAATTGGTAAATAAACACGTAATCATTACAGAATAGTCACAAGTCAAAAGAGGAGAAAATAAAACAAGCATGCATTGTGTTCCTCTGAAAAAGATATCCACATGAGTTCAAAACTTTACAAAACATGTAATTTTAATTTTTGATTAATTTTATCAGTTAGTTTCTATATTACTTCACAGTTGGATGTATGCTCCTAATTCCTTTATAACGAAGATACACGTAAAAACATGAAAGTTAGCTATACCTTTAGGCTGGATCAAACAGAGAAGAAACGACAGACGGCTTCATTCTTAGTTTTATAACAATCGAGTTTCATTTTCAAAAGGGTACAACACTGTCGAATCATCACCATTTATACTAAATCACTTGAGTATTTTTCAGCAGTCACGCAATGAGGAAGTGTTATCTTTTTAGGGGTGTTGATTCGTACAGTACTAACCTCTGTTAAAAACGCGCAGCATCAACCCTTGTTTCGCTAATAGTGTATTTTAATTGATAATTATGTTAAAAATCGCAATCACCAAGTTAATTCAATAGTTATTCAGAAAACTGATGTTAGATCAGTGAGATACCGGTTATTTAGATGTTTCTTCAAGTTTATATATGTTAAATACTCATTTGTGTTGATTTTTATATTTTATACAATTCATCAATTATCCACACACGAATGTTCATAATTGTAATATCAGTATCACCATTAACTCTTGGTCTGTTTCATTGGTTGTTCATTTATTTAATATATGCATATATCTATATATATATATATATATATATATATATATATATATATATATATATATATATATATATATATATATATGATGTGCATGTTTACTCTAAATTAATGAGTTATGTTTATAATTGTACTCAGAGATATATAATCTTATGGATTAGCGGGTTATGACATTTTAAGAGTAACTAGATTATGGCAATTACTGATGGTACCGCAGTATATAACGGGGTCCGATAGGGTATTTAAATTGTTCTTATTGAATACCACCCTTTGATTCACGTAGTAATACGTTATCCATTCTGCTAATTGTGAAGAATGATACGTCGGGACGTTCAGCCACTATCAAAACGAAGTACACTGACATAGGACTACCTAAAAAAGGAAACACAAAGGCTTTCCCACCCTTCATAAGAACCACAAGAGCATTGTTAGCAATGAGAATATACTGTTAACTTGTTTGCTAAGCAGTTTGTTATCTTCGTGACATCCGGATGACAATCTATGCTACATGAATTGTATGTAATGTGAAAAGACATCCTCCTCATATATATATATATATATATATATATATATATATATATATATATATATATATATTATAGATATATATTAAGATATATAGATACATAGATAGTCATATAAATAGATAACAATATATATATATATATATATATATATATATATATATATATATATTGTTGTTGGTTCCATCGATCTCGGGAGATCATGGGGGATGCACGTCGTGGTCTTGGTCAGAATCGTACCCAGGGCTGCAACAGGCTGTGGAGTCTTTTTTTTCTCATCTTTCTGTTTTTTTTAACAGTGAGCATGTGATAGGGCGACTCTTGTCTTTTGTTCCCTGCGTGAGCGCTTCTCCCTCCATCGGGTGTTTCTCCTCTCCTCAACTGCACTGATGATGTTCCGGATGACGGTTCGCCAACCATGGCGGTTTAAGGCAGTGGTCTCGAGCTGAGTGCGGTTGAGTCCGCCAGCTTTAAGATCCCGCTTGCAGACATCCTTGTAGCGGAGTGCGGGGCGTCCAGTACTCCTTTCGCATATATATATATATATATATATATATATATATATATATATATATATACATATATATATATATATATATATATATATATATATATATATATATATGTGTATATATGTATATATATTTGGGTTTTTCACTTAGAAAATAGATTATTCAGTGAAGATCGGGATTAGGCCAATAAAAATTAACTCAATGATATTCGATTACAGGGTACAGAGCATTATATGTGATTTTTTGAAGGCTTACCAAAGCATTCCGTTCAGGAGCCCAATCAACACCACAACATACTTTTTCATGCAAAGATTATTTATTTGTAAATCATAAATAAATAATCTTTGAATCAAAAAGTATTTTGTGGTGTTGATTGGGCTCCTAAACGGAATGCTTTGGGAAACCTTAAATAAATCACATATATATATATATATATATATATATATATATATATAGAGAGAGAGAGAGAGAGAGAGTGAGAGATAGATAGATATAACTATAAATATATATATATATATATATATATATATATATATATATATATATATATATATATATATATATATATATATATATTGAGTTCACTTCGCCGCGTATCATGTCTATTCTATTTAAGTAACTTGTGGAATTATTATAAATATTATTATTATTACTATTATTATTATTATTAGTAGTAGTAGTAGTAGTAGTAGTAGTAGTAGTAGTAGTATGGTTACTATCATCGGAACTATGATAATACACATACTTTTTTTGAAATGAACAGTGCACTGAGATTGCCCCTGTTTGTTAGATAACCTTATTTTTCTAGTAATTGTGGCAAAAGTGTGATATTTTTAGTTTGGAATTCAGGAAATATCTGAAAAAATGACAAATTGAATTTAGAATGCAATAATGTTTTGTGCGTATCAATTTTATAAAAGTCATTTGTGAGTATTCACGAAAAACAAGCATATGTGAGGCATAAGCAGGAAAGAAACAATGTTTGTACCGAGGACGTGTCGAGCCCCCCATGATTCATATATTATAAGGTTTTGAACTAACTTTTTCATAACATACATTTTTATTTTGTAATCTTTGGAATGTTTTTAATCTTTTAAATTACATCATCACGATTGTAATCTACGCTCAACAATCTGTTTTTGCTGACAAAAAAATAAACAAGCGGATCATAATTATTAACAATTCGATATTTTGAAATATATCAATCCTTATTTGTTTTGTTCATATTTGCTCTTTATTGTCAGATATATGTTTATCAACTTGGCATTAGAATTGAGCAATCACCATGAACATAAATTCTGCCCGATAAACGTGCATTCGCCTGACATTCTATATAATCAATATCGTCTGATAAATAGGATTATCCTATTGCAATTTTAAATATAACAACGTATAATAGACATGAACAGACACATATAAAATGAATAAGATACAAGTGTTTATTTTATATGCTAAGACAGCGCTTAGTAAAGCCAACACCTCCCGAAAGAATGAGGTTAATGAGTGTAAGTTCAACGATGAAGATCCCACGCGTAAATTTGAAACGATAGGGCGAAATCTTATGATCTGAAAGGACAACTCGACAAGAAATGGTAAAAATTAAACTTATAAATGTCAATGTTCTAGTTAGCTGGGAATCAGCATCATGTTTTACAGATATTAGTTTCTGAAAAATCAACTTATATCATGGAGTTCTGTTTACAATTAGGTAAACAGAAAAAGAAAGAAACGTCCTGTACAAAGTTTTAAGCTAGCCGAGTTTTAGCTGTGAGGAGTTTAAAAGCAGAAACCAAAAATAACAGCTCAGCACAGTACTTACTATGAAAATAACGATGAAGTATGTAATAAAAAGCAACCTCTCTTGTGGGGAAAAAAGCGGTTGTAGTAGAAAAATGTAATAATCCCTACTGGATTGCGAAGTAGATGCTGTACTCTGTCAAGGCATGCCCGTACTTTTGAGCGACACGCCTTCATATGATTATGTTACTTAGGACGTATTTTACTCTGATAAAGGTAGAGGATTGCGTCGGGTGTGCATGATTTCAATGAACGCTATATGAAAGTAGATTACCGATTAAAGATAAGAATAAACCAAATTCCATGACTTCGTTGTACTTTTATTTAGTGCGTCACATTTCACTGAAAATATGACCAGTTGAAATGAGAGTCAAGAGAAAGAAAATTGGAGGAATGCCAATATTTGATTATTTAACCATTTGACGAGTTAATATTTTTTTCGCTTTTTGACAGAACATGATTTCCACAGGGACGACATCACTCACTCACCAAATATCAAACGAATGTACCTATTCGGAATGAAATTGCATCTAAACGTTGACAATTATATTAAGGTGCAATATCTAAGGTTGGGAAGTAGACTCACCTATTGGGAGAAATGAAGAAATGCGTGGCAAATTAAAATGAATAAAATAATAGTTTTCCAAAGGCGCAACACCTTTTTTCTAGATTCGATCGCGCATCTTGACTATTAGCTGCCTCTGTCAATTAATCAATCGGTATCTCACGCGTCATTTCAAACTAGCATGGGTATCGCTTAACGCGCGGATGGAAGAGGTATTTGTTCAGCGTTTAGAGTTCGGTATTATTTTTTGTACACTTACGGTATTGTTTTTCTGTTGTTTCGTTGTATACTATGCGTGAATGGTGTCAAATAATAACAATTAAAATATCAGTTACATTAAATAAAGATTTAATTGGATTACACACTTCAAAAGGAAAACATACTTGCCCCACATATTTACTCAATGGTGCAAATCAATTCAACATTTACAACACTGCAGACGCATTTGTACTATGAGCTTCGGACACAGCGAACGCTGACTTGCATTACTGATTTCATCAAGCACAGAAACAAGTGTACGATCTACCTCGTACATCTTTGTTGATAGTCTTTAAATATATTTGAACAACTGTGCTGTTACTCATCCTCACAATATATCTTATTTATACAATAAAGTATCCAGGCAGAGGGCCTTGCTTTTCTGGCACATGTTTAATGACTCTCTACAATTAACAAAACCTGATGTTTAATCATTGACCATTATAACGTTTGTCTATGATTCGGCGTTACAAATAAAACCAGTAGTTGTGTACTTGAGTGACGAAAAACAACACATTTTATCTGTATGCGCATATCGTAACTGAACCTAAACAAATCAGTGCCGCACATGAGCAAATCACAGGGCAATATAAAGGAGTGTTATCTTTCACTTAGCAAGTTATTCAGGGTATTTGCCAGTGATATTTACGCCCCACGCCGTCTTCACCGTCGCTGGCTACGCCACCTTGCTCCACCGACCCTTGTAAGGCATTACACCAACCTTTTCACACGCTCTAACCTCTGTTCAACACCTGCTCTAGCCTGTTTATCAAGGCTGCTCATCCAGTTAATCATCTTTCCTCCAGCCCCCACTAGCAGCTCGCTAATCAACCACAATCCTGCATTGCCAACTCTAGTTCCTATCTACAGCACCTGCTCCTGTTCTTTTTTCAGGCAGCTCTGATTCCTGTTCTTTCCAGTGTGTATCATTCTTGTCGATCCAGCCATCATGCTGTCCAGGTTCCAGTTCGGTCTTTCTGTCGATATACCTTTTCCTGCTATGCAGGTTCCAAGGACGCTATTCATGTGTGTCCAGCCTTAATGTTTCCAGAGATGGCGTTATTGTCATTCCAGACGTCATTCCTATTCTTCAGGACAACCTGTTTTCATTGAAGTCAAGTATGTGCTTCAAGCCGTGTTGCTTCCACAAACGTCATTCCTTCATGTATTGGTTCTAGAGATGCCATTTTTGTGGGTATAGCTTCTTACTCCCAGAAACGTCACCAACATATTAATCCAGCTGTTTTTTTATTTACTTTTGTACTAATAGGGTAAAAATATAACCACTATTTTACACTGTACATCTGCGTATGTACTCTATTCTTTGCCAATGCCGTACTTCTTGTGGGCGTCTACTTTTTTAGTTGTAAAACCTATCACCCAGGTAGACTCTGGAACAAGTTCTCACATAAGTCAGTATAAGTACTCCCTTACTTATGACAACAGACGTGTCTAGCGGTGATTCAGTGAAAACAAGACGCGATACATTTCCAGTACTCTCCACTTCTTCCACTACCTGTTAATTTGGCTCTGTGTTATTGTGACAGCTATTTATTGACTCATCGCTTGCTTTCTCTGCAATTAAGTAGTAACACGTTGCTACATTGAGTTCTAGTAGCGTTCTGCATGGGCCTCTCCCTCTGGGATATTTGTTTTATCTTCTTTAAACCTTCACGACAATTTTGTGTTGCAACAGACGAGACGGGTTCTATAACTTTTCTCTGGTGTTAGTTTACGAAAGTATTGATTTCCCGCAGTTACAATGTAAATTGGTGTAATCTTTTTTATATAACTTTCTTTATGTATGTTTTAAATTACCTGTACTTGATCAGCGTAATCTAATAATATTTAGTGGTGCTCTTTTCTTCAAAAAATATCTTTAGAATCTGGATTTTGTCATACAGCCGAGCGTTGTATTGTGTAATATTTCTCTATAATTTCAATTGATTGTAGTCATTTTACAGGATACTTATGAAAGTATTCAGGAAATTTCTATAATTATTGCGATTACCATTCTTTCTACTGGTTCTATATTAATTTCATTATGTCTACGTCTTTGTATTTGCTAAGTTTCAAGCCTCCTTGTCTTAAAACCCCATTATTATGATTATAATCATCATCACCATCATTATTATTATTATTATTATTATTATTATTATTATTATTATTATTATTATTATTATTATTATTATTATTATTATTATTATTATTGTTGTTGTTGTTGTTTTTTTTTTTTTCTCCTTATACTGTTTCTTCTTTATGTTCCTCTTATTATTATATTTTGCGTTGAAAATCAAAAGATTAACAGAAACGGTAAAACCACTCGTAATGAACATAGCTGTAATTAGATTGCACAAAAAAGAAACCTCTCATGCAAATAAGACTCAATCTCAGAAAACATATAGCAAATAAAAAAAATTCGTTGTTCTTTTTTCCAGATCATTATCTCTGTCTTTTTTATTTTTCTGCAAATAACTTGAAAAGTTTCATCCTCGGATGAATTATATCGTGCACCATTATTCGATAATGATATGAATAAAGAAATAAATCACATTAGGGCAATTATATGTTATTATCATCAATACAATTAACTAATCTAAAGACATTCTGTGGTTTCATTTAAGTAATGTTCACTATACCAAGAGACAAGTCTTTGATATTACATTATATTATTAAACGTTATTTAACTTTCATTTAAAAAAATCAGGCAAACGTTGAAAACAATAATTGTATTTTACTTGAAACAAATGTTTCTTAAAGTAGGCTGTTCACGTATTGTACTTGTACACTTCATTCTGAATTGCTTGCGTATACGTAAACCTAGAATGAAAAGTATATTTAGAAAAAAAAATAATACCACAAGGAACCAGCGTGGTTGTTTGCACTCTTGACTACCGGTATAGACTAGTAAGGCTCTAACACTGAGAAGCAGGTGTCCCCAGCATTTATGATTAATGGAATACTTCAGGCGATCTGTATATATACATAATCATAATACCCACTCTTAAATCTTACCTCTTGAAAAGTCACAGTATCCTTTTCCTTTGAAGATTGACGCTAACGATTGTTTCTGGTAACAATTGCATTTTCCTGGTGAGTATTTTCGGTGTCTTCTGATAGTTGTTCCTTAAATTAATTCTGGTGTCTCTTATGAGTGAAATAAGGGCTTCTATTAAATTCAGATTTGATATGCTCCAAACTTTACATTCTAGACTTCTGATTTTGTAGCACGCCTTCAAACTTGAAAAACTGTATTCTTTGCTTCCACATTCGACGTCAACACAACTGAGCTCATCCTTAATAGTCTTTAGTAGTTCTGAAATATCTTTGAGTTTCAACTTTACCGATTTAAACTATGGACAATGAGTTAAGTACGTTTTACCTTCCACTTTTTATCCGAAAAATTGACTTGGTTTCTTTCAGTTTAGTGTTAGCTATTATCAGCATAAAGTTCGTGTCGTAATTGCTTTAATTTATGTCGACAATTTATTTTGAACTCATTTAATTCGATTCTTAATTATTGAAACCAATTATTGTTTCATTTTTCTGACACGGTAAAAAAACTGTTAATATTTGTGGACTAACTCCTGGTATGTAACTCCCATGTGCCAACTAAATTATAAGGATTTTTTTATACGGCATTTTTAACTTTGTGTGGAGTTCATGTTTAAAGAAATGTCGCTTTAATTTAACCTTTGAATTTATTTTTTTACTATTGAATTCTCTGTCTCTTTTGTTGCTTCCAAGTATGGTCGTTTTTTCAACCTTCTCCATGCATGCATGTGGATAATTGACACGTCTACACAAGAATCTAAGTGTAATTTTACATTCTTATTCAGGGTTGTTAGCTGTACATAATTACTTATAATTCGGATGTCCTATTCGTTCTTATTTGTGGATTTCCTGAGTATTATTTACTATGTTCGTTTAGCAATATGAAATTTTGAGACCAACTTTATTACAAGTTAGACAGTTTTCAAACTGTATGGGTAATCCGTTATCAAATGAAAGATTCTACAACGAAAACAGAGATTTTGGGTAAAAGGTCCAATAAAAAGTACGTGTTTGCCAATTAAAACCTATTCCATGATTTTTTTTCGCACAGGAAGTCTTTTTAAATGGCGAATACTTTCCACATCACGTTTTACTGAGCCTTGTTGCGTCCACGAACGTACCTTTTATTGGACCTTTTACCCTCTGGATTCTACCTATCTTCGCCGCACTTTACGATGTGGTTGTTTGGAATTTAACTTTGAATCCTCTCTTGTCACTTCTCGTGCCTTTTAACGACCTACCTATCTACATTTCACTTTCTCCGCCGGACTTTTTTTGCAATCGGACATTAGCTTGCATTCGGGCAGAGTTTTTCCTTGTGTTTTTTCCCTACAATTTTTATTTTACTTTTTCAAATTTAAAATTTTGGCCTTTGCCAACTCATCTATCCCAACGACTTCCTCTGATGATAAGATGTTGATCTTTGAAAAGCCTGGCTTTAGGAAAAAATTAACTTGAATAAATTGCCTTTTTGCGGAATATACCTTGCTCTGAGCAACTGAATAGAAATACGATTTGACTTTTGCTTTTCTATTTCCTTTTTATCTTTCTACATATATATACCTATATGTATATATATATATATATGAATATATATATATATATATGTATATACATATGTATACATATGCATATGTATATATACGCATATGTATATGTATGTATATATATATATATATATATATATATATATATCTGTGCATATGTATATATGTGTACATATATGTATATATATATGTATATATATGTACATATATGTATATATATATGCATATATATGTATATATATGTATATGTGTATATATGTATATATATATGTATACATATATACACACATATATATATATATATATATATATTTATATATATGTATATATATATATGTATATATATGTATATATATGTGTATATATCTGTATATATACGTATATATATCTATATATATATAAATATATATATATATATATATGTGTGTATATATGTATACATATATATATATATATATATATATATATATACATATATACACATTAATGTAAAACAACTTCGAACAACATTAGGAAAAAGCAAGAATATGAAATAACGTATATATTTATATATATATATATATATATATATATATATATATATATATATATATATATATATATATATATATATTAGGGTACATGATATAAATTTCTAATGAGGAGAGTAAACTAACTTAGTAATTAATATTTATAATTAGAGACTCTTATCATAAATGATGGCTAATTACGGGAAAGCGTACATTCGCCCTTTTTTAATACTTAACACAAATTGTAAAATACAATTTATCTTCAATAAGAAAAGTTCATTATAACATATTTTGATGAAATTCTCTGTAAAGCAATCGTGTGTGACATGCGTTATCCAACACTATGTACATATCAAGATCTATGGCTCTTGATACGACCCCTACTAAAGAGATTCGTTGATCAATTGCAGTATTACTGTACACCCAGTTCACGTTGAATGTCGCAACCTATATTACTTTGAACTACATACATTGTTTCTCGACGTGGTTTACAATTGATTGATGTATCACATATTCAAGTATCTGAATCATGATGCATTGTAGACTACTTCGTCTGTGCTAAGATACTAACACCTGATAACAATAGTTTGAAATCCTGGCCAGAACAACAGCGTTTTGCTAATAGATGCAATGCACTTAATGTCAAGCCACAATAGTTCAATTTTGTTAATATAAGAGCGAGTTCCTGTAGCCATATGTTAGTACAATAACTTAGGTGATGCCAGCATATGTTGTCTCGCACCCATCAAGTTTCCAAATTAGGGTTATATTATACCGTTCATGTGTATGTTGGTTGTCGTATCACCAACTATCGAATTTATATCAAAGTTCATTAAACAAAACTTTTGATATACCAGCTACTGAAAGGATCACTAGTATAGTGGTTCAGAAACACGTTTTTGTTTAGATAATTATGCAGTGTATGTCGTATTTCTTCTTCAGAAAAATGTCCGAACATTATTTTCCTAATATTCTGCGAATATCTATTTGTCATTTAACATCGATCTCTAAGATAAATTCTCTCATAATTGTTGTCCCAGAATGAATGTGAAAATGTAGGTTTCTTGTGGTGCATTAATCAGCTTCCAGCACCATCTGAATATATTTAATACATTATCACAAGAATAGAGTAGTTGTACCCAATATAAACGAATACAGGTGCCATGTACCAAGCGATCACCGTACAAGAGTAACGTTATCATGTAAACATTGTAAAATGGAAATAAATGTGGGTGATGGTATTATCAAATAGTTTGAATAAGTGCCAATAACATCATTACTAAACGAGATAAGTTTTAACATTAGTTCCTACAACATAGAATATGATACGGCCTTAAAATATTCAGTTCATGCTAATATTTTCGCATGACATTATTAACAACACCATATCAGCGTGGTCACAATATCTGTCGTGAAGCCGTAATAAGGCAACTATTATGCATGTACACATTTCAATTATGAATATATTATGATTAGATAACTCGAATATAGAAAAACATTTAAAACTACATTTTCTGTGACACCTGCACCGTACTAAATAACTTGCGTTCCCTGCCATGGAATAAGACACACTATCTCCCTTACGTTATTCGTATAACACGAGATACATATTTTCTTTTTTTCTTTTTCATTTAATAATGCTCAAAGCTAGTGTTTTTCTCAACATTGTTCTCAGGATATATTAATTTTAAATTGCTTTAAGTTTATTTCACTCGATATATAGTATTTGATTGACTAATTTAACAGGAAATTCTGTTACTTAAATGACAATATCCTTAACATAATATAAGCATGCACACTTGATTTTTTAACATTTTTTCAAAATGTATGAGATTGCCTTCGAGTTTGTTGGGTTCAAATGGGTCATAATATGACGGATCAATCCTGCAACGATATTATCTGAAATTCCAATCTACTTAACCAAGTATTTTGGGCAATAGTGTTTCAGAGACATCATTATGATCGTAACCAAACTCCAACTCCTTACGAGGATGTTTTAATGAATAAGAAAGCGAATTATAAACAATTACAAAGAAAGAAATACGACGTCTATTCGTTATTACTGCCTTATAATTATTGCGTCTTAATGCCTATTTAAGAATTAGAATTATCGACACATTCTAAAGTAATTACTCTTTATGTCAATTACATTACGAATGAAGGGTGCATTGATATAAACTAGGTAATTACAATTTGAGACATCACTTTTGAGAGCCGTATTAGTAAATGAACACGTAACACTATTTAAAGCATTATAACTAAGCTCCGGCTAATATAGTTATTCATAATCTATAGTACGTTATATTAAATTAGCAACATCTTTGAAAGTAAGTGACTAAACAATACATGATTTAAATATCTCTGTTATAAAATATCATAAGCAACGTTAGGTGCAGTCACAATAAGTTTAATAGAATTATGTATTTTAACATAAAAACACACTTTAACTATGCACCTCAGACAGACCTGCTGGTAATTACCGATGATGACTTGGAATATAGTTGGAATATTAACAAATACATCAGTCATCAGTGATTCGATTTGTGTAAAACCGAACAATGATTGTCATAATAAGCATAGGCTCCTTATTATGTTGATGTATATATGCATACGCCCATATTTCTATGAAATTTAACTGCAGAGCTACAGAGACGGATACCGGTCATGAAGGTGAGATGATTCCAAAATATCTTCAACATTTCATAAAACTCAGAATTACAAATGCTGATGTGGCGAATATCCATACAAGTAGTCGAGTCGTATGAAAATCTACTGCCCAAGAAAATGGAGTGGAAAGACAATGTCACACGAACATCGAGCTCGAGTATTATACGTGTTACTATTAATGTACGTGTCCATTATCGATAAGTGAAAATACATTTTGTCTATTTCTATATAATATAAGTACTATTATACACTATTGTAGTATAGTCGTCTTTATTTAATGTGGTTCACCATGTTTTATCATTTTCCAGTAATAATAAAACGTTGTATAAAGGATAATGAAATGCAAACCATTAAATAAATAAAATATAACTAATCACACTCAATAATTTATCATACGCACCTACAGGTGTATACACTATCAATACCTATAAATCAAGTATGTCATATCAAACATCTATGTAAAGATTTTATTTTCTAAAATGTAATCCTTTGAGGCATGCCTATTAAACAAAAGTATAATAATACACATTTTTATGTTATCTTACGTTTACGTATACAACAGCAAAAATGAACATATTAATCACTTGCTACTAGCGTTTCACACGGATATTTACGTTCAACTATTAATTGTTTTCATCAACATCGGAAGAGTCAATGTTTGACGTTCTTCACATCATCTTTAAGGGGGTTTCTGACATCATAAAATTATCCCCAGCAACACAAAAATACATAACCCATAACAAGCGTTTGCAACCCATGATCACTGAAAACATCAAAAACCCACCATATTTGCCGGCTTTGCTCTTCTCTCTAACGGTTGTTTTTTCACCAGTAGGTCACTGCTTTTTATTGTTTTATCATATTTTTTTAAACTTGCGATGTCTAAATAAATATATAAGACATATATACATACACACATATATATATATATATGAGAAAGGAAGGACGAGAGTAATCCGACGAATTGGGAAATGAAATATTAGGGTTGACATGATGATTTGATAAGGAAATGTTGTAGCTGTGGCTACTAAGCGCGCTGGACAAGTGTCCACGGCTACTAATTTTCCTTATCAACCCATCATGTCAACCCAATATGTTGATGTACTTGCATGACATTTTTCTTGAAATTATCATCGTGAGGAAGTCTTACATAAAGACAAAACGTTGATGAATATATAAAAATTATCTCTTGATATTCCTTTTTCATTTCCCATACATAAATATATGTAAATATATATATATATATGTATATATATATATATATATATATACATATGTATATGTATGTGTGTGTGTATGTGTGTGTGTTTATGAGGCTATATGTTATAATTAGCGTGTTTGTCGAAGCAGGCATCAGAGAAAAGATAAATATTATAATAGATGCAGTGTGGGTAACTACTGGGTCATAATAATAGATACTCAGCGAGTTGTCGTCATCTCTAACAAGCGTTCGCGACTATAATCTTTGGCGGCGCTGATACTATTTGAATGTGTGATGTTCAAGTCGATACGGACTATGTGTGCCACAAGCTGCATCATACACTTTTTGAGACATACTGTGGTTATGTGTGGTAAATGCATCTAACATGCTAAGCTTGGATAGTTTAACCAGGTCAGGTGGATGGTTTACAAATTACCCAGGAGTCTATGTGCAGGAGAATGAAGCACAAATAAGTAGTTGTATGACATATCCGAGACTCTAACAGGTAGAGTTCACAGTAGTATCACATTGATACGCAAAATGTGACTACACTTGAAATAAGTAGACAGTTATCATATATATATATATATATATATATATATATATATATATATATATATATATATGTATGTATATATATATGTATATATATATATATGTATATATATATATGTATGTATATATGTATGTATATATATATGTATATATATATATATATGTATATATATATATGTATGTATATATATATGTATATATATATGTATATATATATGTATATATATATATATATATATGTATATGTATGTATATGCATATATATATATATATTCATATATATATATATTTATATATATATATATATATAGATATATATATATATATATACCGACACATTTGACGTTATATCAATAACAGCTTTGGAAACGTTAAAATTGATGTCTCATCAGAAACATTTTTATATAAATAATTGTTTATTAGTTTAAATAAAGTAATCCTAGAACAAGATCAGCTACGATGATTAACCTTACATTTGAAATAACCGCGCCGATAATGTGTTATAAAATCCAGAAATAATAATTTAATGATCGAGAAGGCGAGCGATAAGTGCACTCAGTTGAGATAAATGCCAAGAAGTTTATAACAAAAGACATTGAAATACAGAGTATTTTAAGCCATGCACCTTTTCTGTCATCAGACTCCACGATTTGGCTAAATTTTTAAAGTAAAAAAAGAAAAAGGTGTTCCTAATCGCAGACCAGAAATTGATGGATGCCTTCACAAGATGTTCCTTTGATATGGTTTAGTTCTAGCAACACATTGTAATTAATGTTTCTGGTAATATCAAAATGGTATGAAAGTAATTATCTAAAGATGCATATTTATTTTACTAATTTATGTCTGCAATTATATTAAAGAACATCAAAATATTTACATAACTTATGGATATTCTTTTACAAATCCACGCTATTTTATTATTGATTACGATGGGGGCGTGAGGCGAGAGAAGAGATAAGGGCGAGGCATGATGTATCATCGCGTAGGACATGTCCAATATTTTATACCTACATATAAATATAACTACGCATGTACTTGTGTGTTATTTTCTTCAGACAGTCATTCTGAGGAAGTCTTGAAATAAAAAACGAAACGTTCAGGAATACATAAATAGTATTTTTTTTCATTTTCCTATTATCAATTTCTATTACGTCGCAACCCTGTTTCTATTCCTTATATATATAGTCATCCATACATACTGTTTCGCGGTATCACACCTCTTCACTGCGGTTAGATTAACACGCGGCTTAGAATACACAGTTATTATGTAGTATCTTAATGATTTTATAAACAAGTGATAAGCTTGCAATATCACTAACACCACTGCTTTAGCAGAAAGGGGATGTATATACCCACCTATACATCGCGTCCTTCCTAAGTCTCTAGTCCTGGTTCAGACACAGTGATGATTCGTACGACGAGATAGTACATGTCCGTGGATAATATATTCAAAAAAAGTATGTCGCTTTTGATATTTTGGTAGTATTTTTGTGAAAAGAACACATTATCCGAACCTTACATTTAGATGAATTGCTTTTCCGTAATAATAGTTGCATTCCTTCAAAGTATCGCAAATAAAAACCCACAAATAAAGTATATGTATGAATAAGAAAGATTACCTCTAATATTTGATGTTGTATTAGTGGTAGAATGTGCGGCTTTAGTTTCTGGGTTCCCGGTTACAAATATCACAATATTTAGCTACATTGATACGTCATACGAATATTTTACATATATTTGTGGATATGTATATTTAACTAAAATACATGTCGATCGTAATATAAGGGCAGCACATTGGTGAAAGCAAAACTATTTGCAAAAATATTTGCACCTAGCCTGCAAGTAAAATATTTTTCGCATTCATAAAATATACAAATTAATATTAATTATATCATATATATATAAATACCAATAACAATTTAAAATGAATAATATTTTATTATTGTACCTACGTACGTCATTGTTGCAAGCTCTCGTTATACATCAGTGTGTATGGAATGATAATCTTAGACGGTCGCAAGGTTAGAACCCCTTCTACAGAATCAAGCAAGCGTCATAATCATACGGGCCCTAGGCTTTGCCACGTTCATGATGGAGTGTAACGTCTATTTATGCCTAGGAAAGCACACATAGAACGACTGACTAGGACATTCAACGAACGTTGTCAGAATATGTCTCATAGCTTCATGTCAGTCTATTTCCTACTTCCCCGAACAGGGCTCAACTTGAATCTTAGTAAAAGGGCTTATAACAATACTTAGTTTAAATAAATGATATAACAGTATTTAACTTACATACGCCAGCGTTTTAAGTGTTCGCTCTCAAGTGTAAGGGAACCCCTAATAATCAATCTATACTCGATAAGCAAGTGCCATTAGCATACGGCCACGAGACATTATCACGTCAAGAATTGAATTTAAGTTCTATTTATGCGAATAGATGCACATATAGAAAGACTGACAAGAGTACTTAACGAATTCTGCTCTCTTTGACATAGTATTATTATTGATTAAGAATATTTCGAAGAAGTAGGTACACACGATATCGTATTCATCGCTGTTTTAGTCAGATATTTTTTTAGACAGAACAATGATAAAATACAACTTTCAAATGTATTTAAGCCGTAGTTTACCGCTTTGTAAATTTGAAATCTGCTGAACACTTTTTAATATTAATTACTAATTTTTGATGATGTGCCAACTATTTAATTTACTAGGCATGTTCGACATTTTAATTAAACAATATTGAATATGCTCCAATGGCGAAACACGCTCACTGAATTTAATTACTGATATTGTATGGTTTCGCAGCATTAAATTATGTTCTGATCTTGTCACGGTTTTAGCCTTGAAATCGAAAATTTAATTTAACTCTGCAAGTTAGCGTTGGCATATCTAATGTTATTTGATATTGAAATATGGTATTTATTTTTACTTTAATATTTATAATCTCATATGAGAAATGTCATATTTAGGAATAATTTACAGTGTTTAATAAAATAAAAATAAAAATGGACTTTAAAAATGTTCAATATTTTTATTGTTAAATGTATTAACATAGTCGATATTGGGTATCGTGTAATATATATGTGTTGTTATTTTGGATTCTAATTTGCAAACCAAAGGTTGTATTTGATTAATGCATAAAAAATACTTACTTTCAAAACGCAATGACCGACCTCAAAAGAAAATAGGGAAATTGATACTTAACAAGAGATTCACCTTTAGGGGTTTGATGAGTAGCTGTGGTATATGTTAGATATATGAAGAGTATACACACACACGTAATAAAACCACTGTGTAAATCAATTAAACATGTATTCCCCATATATAAGCGCGGAAACTGACTACTTCTAAGTTCAAAACGTCTTACTTGGTTGATGACTTTATCTGGTATCAAACAGACACTACTCTACCCTTCCAAATCTTGTTAAAGCAAGCGACATAACTAATGGCAAATAGTAACTAATTCTTTAATATGTTCTCCAGATGAAAAACTGTTTCATCTTACAGATTGTGTATACTTTCTAAGAGTTTCATGTAAATGGTTATTATTGAATAATACAGACATTTTATTGAATTCCTTTTTATATATGTCATATATCTCACAAAAACATGTGATATGAATGAATTAAATTATTAAGTAACATTTGTGGTTAAAAAGTGGCCATCTATTAGCGCATCTTCACTAGTGAGTTTAGCACAAATAGCTGGGCAGATATAAATGTAACATGGCATATGAACGATTTACCTGATATGGTTAATATTATATTAAAAAAAAACATGAGTAAAATAGAAATAGTCAGTTTGTATGTAGTATGTTTACAAAAAGCGCATTGTGCATAGTTCATTCTCTAAGAACGTAATAATGTTACCTCTTTATAAACTACTGGACTGATATGTTTTATTAATTGTGTAATAACTTCTCGTTAAAACAGGGTTTATCATTATCTATACGGGCGAATATATGTTAATTCAGCTCAAAAAGTTCGTTAGAATGTAATGATTAGATCAGAAAAATTATAAAATATTCTACACTGTCCACAAAGAAGAACACGATGCCTCGGATAATTGTATCATAAAACACGAAGATATACTAAATTGTCCCCCAATAGTAGATACATGTCGGGCGATACTTCAATGCCAACAAAAAATACCCTATACAACATATCAAAGAAACCTTGTCTCATATACAACAGAACATATATTTCCCAACTTTAGAAAAGGAAGACGAACATTCTTGAGTAAATTATATGATGAGCAAAATACAGAAAAGATAAGGTATTGGAGGATGGCATCGTAACAAAAGAACACATTTTTCACAAACACCGAATAAGGTGTTTATTATTAGGGAAATAGTATTATTACAACAGAAGGTTACTCCAATGGCTCTATCAGAAGATATCAGTAAAGTATAGCCTAATTGTAAAATTAATATAGGTAATAGTATACTTTCGGTTTCAGAATAACGAAACTTCTTATCCATTAGAAATATACGTTCAATAGTACAATTAATTGAGGTAATAGTATAGATTTCCCTCAGACCGACATATATCATGTATATCAGTAATATATATATATATATATATATATATATATATATATATATATATATATATATATATATATATATATGTATATGCAAACACTTTAAACCGATCTCAATATTAAAAGAGCATTGTTGTAAGATGAACACCGTAACCTTCAAATACATAGTTTATGCAACAAGTCATATAAAAACAATGAACTATATATAACATATATGTAACAAATGCGTAATGAGAATTGACATCTTTAAACAAGATGTAAATCATTCAGTATCGAATATTAACAACTGAAACCATATGTACATGAGAAATTGCGCATTGGTTAGAAACTTTAAAGGTAATAAAGACGTCGTTGGAAAATAATCTAGAGGAATATAAAAAAGTGAACATTAGCATTTACACCGGTATTTTCTCGCATTTGGTAAATGTTACAAACATAACTTGATCTGATAATTCACTTATTTAGCTACTTTGACGGTTTTACTATGCACGCTTTAACTTGCTCCCAAATTTGATTTACACCCATCTCTATTTGTACTGCGTGAAATAACATGTTTTACATCGGCAGCCCCATATATATATACATATATATATATATATATATATATATATATATATATATATATATATATATATATATATATATATATATATATATATAAACAAATTGTAGTGACACGAAATGACATACTCATCGATGCAATCATTTATTTCAACCTTGTGGTATTGTCAAGCATCCAATATAGATGAATCAATTTTTAAAACTGAAATAAATGGGGAATTCACAATCGACAATTCAAATATAATTAGAGATATTGGGAGTGAAAACCTATTTAATACATATTTATCGAGAGGGGACATTTAAAGCATATTTAATTTATATGTACGGAGGGGGCATTAAATAATTCATGACAGAGAGGGAAGAGGAGCCCATATATATGCGTAGAAATGTTAAAAGTAGGCATGGGGGGTAGTCAATGTCTCGCAAGAAAAAAGCCGTGCACAAAAATCACCAGTTCTCACACTGCCCATGTCATTTGGAAAATAACATCTACAGTCTGGCGACTTAAAGTATATTGCGGTTGGGGAGGGACCTAATACAAGATTCAAAATTGACACTAGAAATCTAAGTTCAGAGACCATATCATGCAGATACACCAACACAGACATGCATATGCACGTACACAACATATGCGCATACATATATCCCCATACATATATATATATATATATATATATATATATATACACACCCACACACATACCCACATATACATATACACTTACATATACACCCATATATACACATACATATATATACATCTACAGACACGCACACGTATATATATATATATATATATATATATATATATACATATGCAATTAACATCCATCCACATATAAAGCAATTTCATTCACGTGTTTTTAACGTGTTATCTGAAGAAAACACTCGTAAAACCATATAATTTAAAGTAAATTATCTGATTATATCACAATAATACACTCTAAAAAATTAACGGGTGATATTGTAAACAATATCCCAACTCACCTATTAATTAAATCCTCAGATTATATGACAATAACAATATCAGTACTAATACCGAACTTAATAGTACAATATGATATGATAGCCCACTCGATTACCTAAAATACGTCACAAGGCCAAAACAACACAACACTAATAATACCACTATAAATAATAATCACAATAATATCCAAGAAAGTATCGGCAATATGAATTGTATCTATAAAAGCTACAATACAATACATATACATATACAATACATATACATATATGCATACACATATATACATATATATATATATATATATATATGTATACATACACATACATACACACATACACAGATGTGCACTCATACAAATAACCATATACATATCAGCCACACAAATATATATACATATATATATACTTACATATATCAGCCATAATACATATACTCATAAAAAATATATAGGTATTAGATACCTATGCATACAACATACACATGCACGATGCACCTATTACCCCATACATACACACACACATACACGATATATATATATATATATATATATATATATATATATATATATATATATATAGGGTGACCCAAAAAAACGGGCTCCAAATCTAATTAGGCCCCGTTTCTTAGTGTTTTTACGGAATTAAATGAATTTTGGGGCATAACTAGTTTAGTATATTCACGACATCATATCACAATACTAGGGTCTTTGGCATTTTTTCTCCGTTCTACAGCATGTGTTCTAGATTGACTTCTTTTTCGCTTCGTGCATTTCTTGAAGCGCAGAACGAAGTTGTCCATGACGTTTTTACAGACTGAAGTAGGAATGGCTCTCATCTTCTCCCTGATGGCTTCCTTAAGTTCCGTGATGGTTCTGGGTTTCTCTGCGGACATTTTGTCTGTAAGATAGCCCCAAATGAAATGATTGTGGGGGCTTAGGTCCGGGCTATGGGGTGGCCACACAAAATTAGTCTTGAGACTGATCACTCGGCCTCCAAAGTTCTCTTTCAGCCAATCTCGGGATAGGTTTGAGGTGTGAGCACTTGCTCCGTCTTGCTGGAACCATAACTTGCTCATGAGCTACGGGTAGAGTATCTGGAGCTCACTCTTGAAGGTTTTGAGGACCTCCACATACCGCTACTTGGTGACTATCACTGTTGCGCCAGATTCTTCGATGAAGATTGGTCCGATGATGCCTATGACCGAGATTGCAGCCCACACCGTGCAATTAGGAGAGTGCAGGGGCTTGGTGGCTACTTCATTGGGTCTGGAGGACCCCCAAAAGACATTAGTCTTGGAGTTCGCCTTTCCGTCAAGATGGAAGTGGGCTTTATCTGAGGTCCAAAGGAGGTTAAAGAAAACCTGGTGTCTCTTCGATCTTATCGAGCATCTTGACTGCCATAGCGCTCCTCTTCTTCTTGGCTTAGGCTGTAAGCGTCTGTATTATGTATGGGTAAGCCCTGATATTGTTCACTAGCACTCTCCTTCAAGTCTCACCGGAGATACCGATGGACTGACTTCGCTTACGCCCAGAGCGTTTCTGACTTTCCTGGAGAGACTCTCTCACACTTTCGACCAGCTCGGATGTCCGCTACTTGGGACGTGCCGAGTGGCTTGGACGGTTCACACTGGCAGCGTCGAAGTTCTCCACGGTCCCATATTCTCGAAGTGGTCCACCCAGTTCTGAATTCTGCTTTTGGATGGAGCCTTTTCACATCCTAACTGATGCATGAAACGGTCCTGGGTTTTCTTAAACGAGCCTGTCTTGTAGTAAAATTTAACACAGTGTATTATTTGTCCCAGCTCCCACTGAGGACTTGGTGTACTCATGGTCGTTAATTCTGCCATGTCCTGTAAAATAATTGCAATCGGTGAATAAATAAAGGAAATGTCACATAAAGTGTACACGGGGCCCGTTTTTTATTAGTCACCCTGTATATATATACATATACATATATATATATATATATATATATATATATATATATATATATATATATATATATATATATATATATATATATATTAGTAGTAAAGTATATCGGTTACATATTGCTACTAAACTCTACTCAGGTGTTAATTAGTGTAAAAGTTACTACTAACAATGCATGTACTTAATCTATTATATCACTTTATAATATTATATGTTTAAAAAGAGATGTAGTCCATTTCAAACATTGTGTTTTATATGTATTTTTAAGAAAAACCACTACATACTACAAAGATGTGTATTTCGGTGTTTCGAAGGAGACATAAACTAATTGAGTTAAACAAACATTATATGTAACATGAATTGTTTATGTGCAGTTGGCTAAATGTTAGATACCGTGTTCCATAATATATTTTCAGCTAACATCGATTTAATAAAAGCTAGGTGTTTCAAATCTTTGAAAAGGTATGGTATGTGTTTATGGTAGTACGGAAGTAACGTGACCGTTATCTGCAGCAACTAAACACAATTAGAAGTAGTTTTTAGTGATGAATTATTCCTGTTAACTTGATTAGTAATTTCCATATTTCTTTACGTTATTCTATGTGTGACATTGATTGCAGTGATTGTTATTGCTTTAAATTACTACACTCCTTTCATACAACAGTCAATCTGTTTACAATTTTTCATGAAATAATCAATTTGAGTTCGGGTTCGGTTGATCAGTTGATCAACCGAATCTGACCTAAAATGTATCGTAAACTTCAGAATAAATCGGTGGAAATGTTATTTCTCAGTAGTTTCGAGAAATGTACAATACCTCGTTTGTTTTTATCAGAAAATGCACTCTTTTTCACATTGAGTAATTCACCTTCAATGCCTTTAATACACTACTTTCTTGTGCCTATGCTCTAGCTGTACAGCGGTTTGCCAGAACTACCTGGAATAAAGATACTTCAGCCTACAAGTACACCCTGACAACATATCCAAAATAACATAGTATTCGAAGCAAAAATAAGATACCTTCGGTATGGCTACACTGGTTTATACGAAGAATTGTACATTTTCTCTAAATGGTGTTATCTCTACTCGAAGGGCTAAGCTGAATACTCTACCGGACCATATGAATTATTGTCCGGGAATCCGATAAGGCCAATAGACCACAATAAAGTCATACTATAAAATAGTAAACTGGTAAATTGGAGAGAGAATAATCAATGTTTTTCACTTCTTTATTAACTTTACTTTTGAGAAATAAAGGAGAACTATAAGGGAACACTCGAATATATATGTATCTCATATAGAGATCAAATGTTAGTTCGAGGAAAAGAGGGCCCTTGATTCGTGAGAACTGACAGTGATACAAAATGAAAAAGAAAAGTGGAACATAATTTAAGCAGTATGTAATTGAATTTCACTGTTTTTCAGATTTCACGTTGAATTTCGATCAATCCAGCTGCTTTTCCAGTTTCATAGTCCGTACAACTGTTGTAAGCTCATCTTTGTTAAAGTTGAAAGGTGTTTCGGTTCAGGTATTTATCGCGGACTTATTCAATCGGCAGATCATTGAATATAGATGCACTTTCCCCAGAATATTGCTGATGCATTTCTATAGTCGAAGCCTTACCTTCTCACTTAAGGATTTAAGTTTGTGTTTTGCAGATGCTTTGTTTCCACTTATATAATTAACAGTTTCCATGCTACTGCTTATTGCCAATTTTCCAGTGTAGACCGGATCAGCTTTATATTATTTTGAACAAACCATCTTTTGCTATTAAGAGTATTGGTCGCGGGGGCTTTTGGCGCTTTTAATAATGGCTCTTTCTTCTGAAACTGCAGTATTTTCCTAGTTCCTATTTCTTTTTCAGCTTTAATTGATTCGCAGACCTTGTCATTTCTTGAAGTAAACTGAATCTGTTTCGCAGTGTGTACACATCGTTTGAAGATATGGTGGTCTACGAATTTTGACAAATCATATTTTTTAGAATATGTTTTTTTTAGATTAAGACCGATCGTCGCAGATAATATTCTATTGATAGTGTTAATGTGTCACATGCAGTATAGACGATGGCGCTGTTCGCTTATTTTCATTGATTAATAAATTATCTAAAGGAATCCATGCACCATTTGCAGATGTGAATATTCAACTATTTCAATATAGTTTTTTTATATCAAGTGTTCAAGTTCTATGTATATATATGTGTATACATCATTTTTTATGTATATATATATATATGTATTTGTATATATATATATGTGTATATATATGTATATATATACATATATGTATGTATACATATGTATGTATATATATACATATATATATACATATGTGTGTATATATATGTATGTAACGGCGAGGAATTCAGACCTTTGGGACATTTTTTGTGGGTAGAATGAAATTAAACAAGTATAAAAACGAGAGGAAATTTGAAAAAAACTCATGAATGTACTAAGCCGGCTTTCGTGTACACTCATCAGAGTATCAACGTGGAAGTAATTAAATACGACTAAAAACTTGAAAGAAATTGACAATGAAAACTAGTGACAAGTTTGGGAGACCAATATGGGGAGGAGGGTCACAAGTTGATCACATTAAGTCCTAAAAGCCACTCCTTTTGTTTACAAAGGGAGAGTTTGATTGACTTGATATATATATGGCTTCCAGGACTTTGAGGTTGAATAGAGAATGCGATCTACTTATGACAGAACACCAGTCACTAGTGTACGTCGACGCACATTCGGCGCTATGTATACGATGTTCAGCTATAGCAGACCCGGATGTGTAGACTAAATTATTTGAATTATTTAGTTGGTCCCGGCTTATGGCAGGGGGGATGTGTTGCTTTATTCTGGATTCAAGCCTTTGCACTGTCCTTCCCACGTATACGGCATCGCACCGACATTTAATTTGATAAATAATGTTACTGACATGTTGGGGTGAGAGAACATCCTTATGAATAGATTTGAGCAAAGATCGAGCAGAAAAAAACAATTCTAGGATTAGATGCCTGGTAACACCGATGCACAGCTACAGAAATTTGATCACCAAATGTTATGCTAATATTACCCAAGAGAGGTAATCTGAGGTACGCCGGGCATTTTGGAGGACCAAAAACTTTAGGCTTGTGAAAGTGAGCGATCTTAGTGACGGTATAAGAATTAACAATATCGAGAGGGTAACCATTTTCTACGAGCACCTCTTTAATAAATTCAATTTCCGAATCAATCAGGGATTCCGAGCAAATCTTTAAAGCACGATGAACCAAACATTTAATCAGATTTTTTTTCTTTGTATGGGACAAAAAGAGTCTCAGTGACGATATAAACCAGTAAATGTAGGATTCCGGAAAACAGATGTTAGAAACAATGTATCAGATATATGCACTAATACATTCAGAAAAGGAAGGGTGGAGTTGTGTGCCTTCACATAAGTGAACTTTAAGGCTGGGTGTAATTAATTGATTGCATTAAGGAATAATATGGAATCTGACTCATTGTTAAACACGCAACATGTATCATCTACGTATCGAAAATAAGTAAGTGGTTTATTGATACGGGCCAAAAGATTATGCTCGTGAAAACCTAACAAGATGTAATATCTTCGTAGGTTTTCACGAGCATAATCTTTGGGCCCGTATCAATAAACCACTTACTTATTTTCGATACGTAGATGAGAACGCTAGTCTGAATAACCCAAATAATACACATAGTATTTACAGTATTAATACATACAACACTTCTAGAATATGATACAGTGCTTTCCATTAAATGATAAATTTAAGTGTGGTAAAAGCATAATATATTACTTTTGATAGACATCAAAATAAAACGTGGGAAGAATGAAGGAGTCAAATTGGAAGAAATTAATGAGAGAATATACTAAATATAGTACGAAGGAGAGAGAGAAAAAAGTGTAAAAGGAGTAGAGGTGTTGAATGTTTACAAATACACCGATATCTGCAAGAATATATAACACGTTGTTGAGAATAATTATTTGCAATTATTTTTATAATGGCCACTCCCGACAAGACTGAATAATTCTGCATTTTAATTGGTATATTTATCATTAATCAAACTGTAATATATTATTTATGTACACGATTATACACTTGCAAAAGTGTATACACATGCACATATTCATATCCTAAGCCATTATTAAATAAACCCTCCATTGCACGATAAACAACCTCCTCTATTTATTAAGAATTGTGTAATCCGAGAAGGCATAGCGTCTATTACTGAATCTGCGATAGAAAAAAAAACAACACATTGTAAATAGGTGTGTATGATTTTACTCTTAATATGCATGGATAAATAAGACGCTTTTTTATGTATTATCGTTCCACGAAGTTTTCTGGCTTCTTTTGTAATCGCTAACTTTTGTTTAAGTGCCGTCTATTCTACGTTGCTTCATCCCTGCAGCAAACAAGCGTTTATGTATGTGATTCACAAGTTCTCATCTGCGTGGAAGCCATTCAAATGGTTTATCATTTATACTTACTCGTTCTGTTATTGCGTACAGTCTGTCGTAATATATTGTATACTATTTACCTTTACTATTCTCTCGTATCTTCAAGTAATCTTTTATTCCTTTTTTAATCACATAGCATTGTTTTTATTTTAATTTGTACATGGCTGTGTATTTGATAGTTACAGATACACGACCATGTATTTAAATAACTGCGTGTTGTACACAGTATAAACGCAGATAAATGAGTTTTCCAATCGACGCATAGACATGTACGCAACATACAGCCATAATGTAAATACATTGAAAATATGGATGATTTTAGCATCAGTTTATGTATTTCAAGAAAGATGTCTAACTATAAACACATCGGGTAAACTAATGCCAACACCAGAACCATCTGTTGAAGATACATTTTAGTAATTTTATTTTACTATTTCGCAGCAAATAATTAACTGTTTTTAATGCTGTTTAACTGGGAATATTTAAATATGACTGACACTGTATTATCTTGTTTCTGTTCAGCCCACATGTTGTTTCTACGAACACTAATATTCGATCATAAATACATCCCCAGTGAATAATATTCGTACAATCATGAGCATATATGTGTGTTGTTCATAACTATCTCCGAACAGCAAAGTGCTAAACTCTACTAGTAAATGTAAAAATAGTAAACGCTGTTGCAACTTTATTACAAAGAATATCTCCTCTTTGTCTTATAAATATTCCATAATTCATCACTTCACTTTTTATCTGTAACGTATAGCTAACAACCAACCGGTCATAAAGTTAATTTTACTTACGACGATTCAATAAAATATCATAAGATATTAGACATTATAATAATATTGTAATCATACAAAATTTATAATTCATAATAATTTACGCTTAAAACTTTTATAATCAGATGTAAGTGGTATTTTATAATCATGTTTCGCAATGAACCTTAAAATCTCTGTAGAATACAGTATCATGTAAGGGAATACCGAAATTATAACACAGCTGCTACTTTGTCAAGACTTTACCAAAATGTGATTGAGACACGAACGACTATCTTAAGAATATGACCGCAATAATATTCACTATTATCAAACCCTCTTGTGTATTTCGGTCTGCTTTTAACAGAGAGAAATATAGAATAATAAAGAGTGTATGCTATATGTTTCCTTGCACGATGCAAAACAGTGTTTTCCCAGTGGGGTCTTTCCATTTTTTACATACGCACACACACACACACACACACACACACACACACACACACATATATATATATATATATATATATATATATATATATATATAATGCCATATCACAAGTATATAATATTTTGCAGTTAGATGTTAATTTTGGAGCTCTTAGCAAAAGAAACCTTACAGATGGTTCTGGAAATAATTGAGAGCATACTACAACAATTACAAGTTAACAGCAAAATATACTTATCTCCAGATTCAGTCATTGGATAGATTGATATTACACATTATGTTTTAAATTTGGGATGTTTGTCCATAAATCTCAATCATCAGTGCAAATAGCTGAGCGAGTAAATTGATTTAGTTCATTTGTCAATCGCAATCTCGTTTTCATTATTTATTTTAATGAACGTAAAAAGCATCAGGAATCTTGAAATCATCTGATTCAAATTTTATAGTCATAATTTTGTGCTATTTTACATCTTACTTATTCAGATTCCGAACATATAGTCTTATGATATCTAACTTAACTATTATATCCTACGCTTTCTGATTACCTAAGAATATTTAAAGACGTCCGAGTGAGAATCTCGTGTATAATTGATCCAACTTTTACGAAGTATTAGACGCGATTCTACTGATCCATAACAACAGTGGGATTCTATATTTAGTATTTGAATATTTGTATATTATTAAGGAAATGCACCCCCATTCACCCCCACACACTCATATATATATATATATATATATATATATATATATATATATATATATATATATATATATATATATATATATTCATATATATATATATTATAATATATCTAACAATATACCAAATGAAACAAGCACGTTACCTCATCATGTATTCTTATGTATGTGCAAGTTGTAGTTTAACTCGAAATATTAAAAAATGAACTCTTAAAAATATCAGGTTAATTCAGATATAAAATACCCACTTTCAGGCTCTGCTTTAAAACAAAATGATTTTCAGCGCAATCAGTAACATCTACCTCAAAACATAGTATGGCCTGTAAGACTTAAACAACTATTGTACCAAGCATAACTCCAGCAATTCCGACTGCATCAACATATACACATATTTCCTGTTATGCTTAACACAGCTCAGGCCTGAGCTGCGATGCAACCAGTGTAACACAATCAGTGGCGACACATTAAATCGATGGGGTAACACTTGTTTTACCAAATAAATAACATATAAATTACTCTAATTACAGAGAACTGCAAAATAACAACGAAACAATCGCTATATACCGAAAGAAATACTATTCATAATATATTTCATCAATATAATAAATATCGTTTCTATGTCTCTTCATTTACATGAGACACACATCTACTTGATATATTTCTCAGGAAAAATTTAAATATTTGTAATATAAATATACATACGCATATATATATATATATATATATATATATATATATATATATATATATATATACAGGGTGTTTCAAAAGTCTTGGGAACATTACAAATGCGTGTATCTCATGAACTATTCCAGGTAGAAAAATGTAACTGGTGCCATTTTAAAGCTTGCTTAATCAAGTTTTTGGTCATACTAATGATTTTCGTGTTATCTTTCCAGGTGCAGTAATGGCGTTCTCTAAACAAGACAAGGCATTTTGCGTCCTCCAATTTGCAAAGACTGAATCGTGGACATGTGTTCAGCGTGCATTTCGCAGGAAATTTAAAAAAGAAGCCCCTGAAAGGAAATCCATTGTCAGATGGCATGCTAAATTTGTGAAAGATGGGTGTTTGTGCCCAAGTAAGCGAACAGGTCGCCCTTCAACTTCAGAAGATGCAGTTGAGCAAGTTCGGACAGCCTTTCAGCGGAGCCCCCGTAAATCAGTGTGAAGAGCCAGCAGGGAACTTCAGCTTGCTCCAGCAACTGTCTGGCGTGTCTTAAGGAAACGACTGCAAATGGTACCTTACAAGCTCAAGTTGGTCCAAAAGTTGAAGGGCACTGATAAGCCACTTCGCCGTGACTTTTGCATTGCAATGCAAGAGAAGTTGGAAGATAACGGCTTTGATGACCGGCTTGTTT
>OY744515.1:226198237-226223237 GCA_963556195.1 Sepiola atlantica | reverse complement strand
AAGGTATTTCCTCAGTGTGAACAGCAATCTACAAATGCTTTTATCTTTCTCCAATTGGATATGAGGATGTCTATACGTAATGTGAGATCAAGTCCCTGTGGACCCCTACATAAAACCTGGGAGAATTTCGTTACAGCAGGAATATGTCTGATATGTCCTAATATATTTGTGGTAGATAAACTTCTCAGTCATAGACCGGGCTCTGCATATTAGGTGTAAACATATGCAATATTAGGTTTTATGTAAATATTATATTCGTCCCCTACTGTTAACAACTATTAAAAAACCAATGTACCTGATATTGAGACTGTTCATATGTGACATAAGTAAACGGTATTTTCCAATCACCTACCGTTCGTATGGATATCAGTTATCAGAGATGTAAAACAACTTTGGCTGCCCACATCACTGCCCTGCTTATTGTTCTCATATTTGATTATTTGTTCAACTGCATTACTCTTACCCTTTACTTATAGAATCTATAAACAGTTGAAAGGTGAGCCACTAAGCAATTGTTCAAATATACGCACGCATGTAAAACATAATAATCGAATAGTAATTAATCAGTCCGAAATCGTTATGTTTTGGAGCCGAGTAATTCTGATAACAACACACGCGCTCATTCACCAAGAAAGGAATATTTTCAAGCTAACACAACATAATTTTCAAACCATATACAAACATTACCAACTCAGAATTATATTAAGGATATAGTTAATTGTACACCCCCACATCAATTAAAATTTGAGTAATTATAAATATTTGCAATTAATAATAACGACAGCCTGTTCATTTAGTTCACGGTGTTCAATCCTTGTACATGTTTTATGTTTCAACATAATTAAACTGCCCTCGTACATTTTTAAAGATATTTAATGAGTCTAGATAATATACGATACTCTCTTACCAGTGCAATGTCCAACTTTTTTTTTCAAAGAGAAAACGCAGTCAAACAATCAAATAATTGTCTATATTAGCATAGGTAATGTCTAAGGTGTTAAACCGTCCGGCTTAATTAACTCAAATTACAAAATAGGTATTGGGGTTTAGTTACCCACACATCTAAAATTTGTCAGGTACATTTGATTGGCATCAAAATAGCCATGTCTTAGGCGATCTAGTTGCTCAGTGACATTATGGGTTTCTATCTTTAAAGTATACACTTTTATGATACGTAATAAAGGTAACTATTTGATACATTGTGTGAATAAATTGCAATCGTAAATGAACTCTTCAAGTATCCGCATATGAATACTATTAAAATAGAAAATAATTAGTATTAAATCCTTTTTTATTTCCTGACAGGAAACAATAATTGCTGCGCTACTGTCAAACACGTATTACAAATAAGTGTTAGCTGCTCACATTTTTTTATTGTGAAGATATGTCAGATGCCAGCAACAGAAGAAGAATAGCGAAGCGTCGTAGGCGATGGAATATAAGGCAGTTGCAAAATTTAAAAGCGTTGTATAGAATGTCGGCATTCAGGTTCCAGTTGAATAGCCATTAATATTCAAATAACAAAGAATCATATCTGACATGTAATTTCAACTTCATTATTTAACAGAGTAATATGTTTTTTGAATATATTGCTACATCGGATAAAGAACCGCAATAGCGTGGATCAGTTTAAGATGAGGTTGGATGAATTCAAAGGAAGTGGTAGGAGAGACAAATTGAGGAGGCACTTTTTGGAGTTATCAAATGAAATATTTTAAAGAATTTTATCTGGATATCGATACTGTACAAAGCTTTTCTTTTTTTTCACAGTGTAATTAAGAAAATAGTCAATGGGGAGATGCTTAAGGATGCATAACAAACAAATAATTAATAAATTTCACTCTCTCACGCTCTTTTTATACATACACACACACACACACACACACACACATATATATATATATATATATATATATATATATATATATATATATATATATATAATAAAAGTTTTTGAAAAGGTTGAAGGCAATGCGAAGATCCGGGTTGCTGGAAGCTGTGAAGAACAAAAACAAAACAAAACCGAAATAAGTCGGATATAGATCGAAAGGTTTGTTTATTTTTCTAGACAGCAAGGGTGTTAGTTTGTAATATCCGGATTATCAAGAATCAATTTTGAGAGATTTTGTTTTTCTTCTTCCTCTCCGTGTCAAAAATAAATAAAAGAAACATCCCGGATACCGAGAAAATGCCAGTCCTATAGTCGAAATTACAGTTCATATTAAATTAAATGATCGGAGTTTAAAATAACTATTGATCGATAAAATCGACATGTCGCTCCTGGCATTTTCTCGGTATCCGGGATTTTTCTTTTATTTATTTTTGACAAGGAGAGGAAGAAGAAAAAAAAATCTCTCGAAATATATCAAATTGATTCTTGATAATCCGGATATTACAAACTAACACCCTTGCTGTCTAGAAAAATAAACAAACCTTTCGATCTATATCCGACTTATTTCGGTTTTGTTTTGTTTTTGTTCTTCACAGCTTCCAGCAACCCGGATTTTCGCATTGCCTTCAACCTTTTTAAAAACTTTTATTATTACTCCCAGCAATGCTTACAGCAAACTACCAATTTCTATTATATATATATATATATATATATATATATATATATATATATATATATCATTAGTTACATTTGTACAGACACACACTAAATCCCCCACACTGACATGTCGATTTTATCGATCAATAGTTATTTTAAACTCCGATCTCACTAGGCGAAATCAAACGTTTTGACTTTACCCCATATATGAAATATTTACTTATTATAGATTATACTAATTCTAATAATGATTACACTATATTATTTGAAAATACTCTATTTATAGTCAAGAAAACTTTCAACACAATTTTATTTAACTCAATTGCATGATTATAATTTTTAAATCTTTCAAAATAAGTAATTATTTACTGTTATTCGATTTTAATTCGATTATCCTATTTGAATATATATATATATATATGTATATATATATATATATATATATATATATATATATATATATATATATATATATATATATATGGAATAGTTGTGTCAATTTGACTAGTAATTAATTACACTCATTAAATAACAAAAATTGCAAAAAATCGAGACCATATTCATTACTTTAAAGAAACAATTGTGCGTCCTCCTACAAGGGGAATACTTTATTTTGACTAATTATTCATTTCTAACTCTCCTCTGCCGACAAGTAAAACAATTTATTTTTAACTTAGCTAATTATTTTCATATACGTCATTTTAAAAGCGTAGTTATTCCTGAAATAAGCAGCATTCATTATGCCTGTTAGATAATTAAACACATAATTTTCTAACTAAACGTTTAAAAAAATGTTATTATTAATTTCAGCATTTAATGTTTGTAGATTTTACATTTCATGAGAAAAATAAATGAATAACACCGAACTTATATTTTAATGTTTTGTTTACAAACCGCTTTTTTATTCAAATTACGAAACAAAGAGATTGATAGTATTATTGTTGAATAACATCCTTTGTTATATCAACTATTTACAAAAAATAGATTTGTCTTTCTAACGCAATTACGTATGAACACGTTTAAAGCCTGGCAGACAAAAACAAACATAAACGCTTAATTTAGAATTAAGAGTGGGGATCATTTAATTTAAAATGAACTGTAATTTCGAGACGATTCTAGCGTTTAAAGGCTAGCTAAATTCCCGTTTGGACTATAGGAGCAAAAGCCGTGTCGTTTTTGTGGGAGATGGGTCTACTTTACGTGTTGCTTGATTTCTGGCCAATCGGGCTTAGGGTTAGTAGTTAAAACATTTATTCATTCGCATAAACAGTTAGAATGGGTTGGAGATGGGGGATAATTTTACTTAAATAAATATGAAACAGATCGCCATCTCTAAATTCTAACTTAATTGTTTTTTTGTCTTTCTGTTTTCCACAAGCGTAACTTTTCACATGTAATCGCTTATAAGCATCATTTAATTTGAGGGTAGATATTTTTTCGGAGGATCTTAATCTATAAATTTACCTATGTATTTAATCTTATATATTTTTAAATATACTCCCCTTTTTTAAATTTAAATTTTAATTGTAACCAGTTAATTTGGTTAGCTGTGTTTACCATTCCCCGTGTAAACTAAACAAATAACTTTCCTCTAAATTGGCTCATTTACTATCTCATTTTAAGGCTTGAATAAAAATATTAAAAGTGAGTGTATAATTGTTGCTTGCCACCCTCAGCATTTCCAAGTTAGATTCTACTTTTCAGGTGAATACTCTTAAAAACTGATGATAATGATGATGATGATGATGATGATGATGATGATGATGATGATGATGATGATGATGATGTTAACATCAGTCATGAAAAAGATTTTTATAAGATAAGTGAAAAGCAAAACATAACAATTTCGTATTATTCAGTAATATGAAATTGTTGTGTTTGAACAATCGGTGTTCTACTCTTTCTATTCAAGTTAATTCTACAACCAGTTAAAAATAGGGGGTTAATTTTATCTTTAAGCTAAAACAGAATCCAATTTTTTCGAGTGTTAATATCTTCAAAGACCAGCTGAATTGAAATTTGTTTTTGTGTGTTATTCTAATGAATACAATTTGACAATGTTTCTGCAAAGTAAATATCATCAACATTAGAATATATCACTACAACGGAC
Source organism: Sepiola atlantica (assembly GCA_963556195.1). NCBI lineage: Eukaryota > Metazoa > Mollusca > Cephalopoda > Sepiida > Sepiolidae > Sepiola > Sepiola atlantica. The sequence continues at coordinate 226,218,579 of OY744515.1, read as the reverse complement.
ATGTCTTTTGTTGTTTTCCTCCAGATTACAAACATGACAAACAAAAATATATTTTTCTGTAAAGAAAACTATTGTCTCAGTAATGTTATTGCTACTCGGAGGGCAAGTAGTGTTTGCCAGTATGCATAAATATATATATATATATATATATATATATATATATATATATATATATATATATACATATATTTATATATATATAAATATATATATTTATATAGATTTACATATACATATATATATATATATTTACATATATATATTTATATATATTTATGTATATATTTATACATGTATGTATACATTTATATATATATATATATATATGTATTTATATGTATATATATATGTATATATCTATATATATATATATATATATATATGTAAATACATATATTTTATATATATATAAATACATACATATATATATATATTTATATATAGAGAGAGACAATTAAGAGAGAGAAAGCTATAGAGAGAACTCACATGTATAGACTCAGATAGTATACCTATATAGTCAGTAATCGAACTTTAAATATATAACGGAAGTTAAGTAAAGCTCATATTATCATCTACAATATATAATGAAGGTATCAACTCAGCTCAATATTTGAACTTTAAGTCAATTAAAGCTATCCATATTTAATTAAAATAAACAACATATACATCATAATATGTAATATTTATACTTTTCCTGTTCATATATATATATATATTTGTCTTAATTATAAATGTCTTTATTATTTAGTAGGTATTGGCTATTATTATTATTATTATTATTATTATTATTATTAATATTATTATTATTATTATTATTATTATTATTATTATTATTATTATTATTATTATTATTATTATTATTATTATTATTATTTACTCACTAGGAAGTATCACACTGTCCATCGTCATGATCGCCCACTGCCAACAACCTGTGGTATTCCCTGGAGTCTGAGTGACAACAAGTCTCCTCAGACTTGCAGTATGCTCCACTTCTTTTCGCTCATCACTGCTGATGACCTTGTGGTATCGCAACAGCCACCTACCATCGATTTCCCGCTGATAAGGGCCATTGGTCCCCTCTGGGGCCCGAGTGGCAACAAGCCTCCCCAAGGTCCCAGAGCTGTCCGCGCTCTTCCAGTGGAGGTCTGGTTTGCGCTTTCCCTCCTCGACCCTCTGTCCATAATTTTTGTGGCGTCAGCCTATGCTTGCCCCTTATTCGTGCGGTTGTATTTTCCCCGGTTCTGTTGTTTTGTTCTCCACTCGTTGCTTATGTGGGTTGGTTTCCGCATTCGAGGACATTTCTCAGGATTGTAGCTGTTTTGATCATTACTGTCCTTTGTATGGTCTCAGTTATCCCTTTGATTCCGATTTCTCCTAGTCTTTTCTCCATGTTTTTGGGGACTGTTCCTAGTGCTCCTATGATTATTGGTGTTATACTGACTTTCTTCATGTTCAATATTCCTTTCAATTCTCTGGCAAGTTCAGTATATTTGCTTCTCTTTTCCGTTTCTTTGATCTTCACTCTGTGATCTGCTGGAACGGCAAAGTCCACGATTTTGCAGGATTTTTCTTTCTTGTTGATTATTATCATATCCGGTCTCCTTGCTGTTATGGGTTTGTCTGTTTGTACATTCATATCCCATATGATTTTGTGTTTTTCGTTTTCTAGTACAGTTTCTGGTTTGTGTTTGTACCGTTTTTTTGCATATTCGAAATTCAGTTGTTTGCACATTTCCCGGTGTACTTCTTTCCCCATGCTGTCATGTCTGTTCTTGTATTCCCTTTGTGCTAGCTTGCTGCATTCACTTATTATATGATTTATCGTTTCGTCTCTTTGTCCACACAGTCGGCATTTGCTGTTTTCCTGGGTTTTATCTATCTTTGCTTTAATAAAGTTCGTCCTCATCGCATTGTTCTGTGCGGCCGTCAGCAGAGATTCCGTTTCTCTGTTCAGGTGTCCTTTTCTTAGCCATGCCCAGCTGTTTTCATTGGCTTCATCGCTTGTGAGTCTTCCCACTTTTCCTTTCTTGTCTTTTTGTTTCTGGGTTCAGTACTTCCGGGGTTGTTTGTTGGGCTGGTGTCTCTTGCTGTGGTGATCAGTCTTTCCGTGTTCTGGGTTACATATTTCTCCATCTCTTTTTTGGTGTCTTCCACACAGTCTTCTATACTTACCAGTCCTCTACCTCCTTCATTTCTTTTCACGTAGAGTCTGTCCGTGTCGTCTTTTGGGTGCAATGCATTGTGCATAGTCATTAGTTGTCTAGTTCTTTGGTCAAGGTGCCTGAGTTCTTCTTTGGTCCAGCCTATGAATGGTCCAGAGTATCTTATTAGTGATACAGCCCATGTGTTTATTCCTTTTACTAGGTTTCTGCTATATAGTTTAGTTTCTAAGAGTTTCCTTGTTCTTCGTAGATATTCTTTTCCGATCTTCTCTTTCATTTCTGTATATATGATTGTGTCTGCTTCCAGAACTCCCAGGTATTTGTAGCTGTCTTGTTCTCCTAGCGCCCTCATCTCCTCTTGGTTGGGGAGTTCTATACCTTCTGTCGTCTCCAGTTTTCCTTTTTTGATCTCTAGCAGTGCACATTTTTCTATTCCAAACTCCATTTGGATATCCTGGCTGAATATCCTGGTTGTGTTTATCAGCTTTTCCAGTTCTTTTTTGTTTTTTGCAAACAGTTTAAGGTCATCCATGTACATCAGGTGGTTTATTCTTTGTTCCGTATCCGTAAACCTGTATCCGGCATCACACTTTCTGAGTATGTAGTTGAGTGGCATCATGGCTATTATAAACAGTAGTGGTGATAGAGAGTCTCCTTGAAAAATGCCTCTCTGTATTTTTATCTCAGACAGGTATTGTCCTCCGACTGTCAGTTTTAGTCTCCATGTTTCCATCGCTTTCTGGATGAGATTAATAATCCTGTCTGGTATCTTGTATATCTTTAAGCATTCAATTATCCATGTTTGGGGGATTCTGTCGTAGGCTTTCTTGTAGTCAATCCATGCCATGGTTATGTTCTTTTGTCTGCTCTTCACCTCCTTCAGGGTCTTTTGATCAATGTATAGTAGATCATGTGCCCCTCTTTGTCCTTTCCGGCATCCTTTTTGTTCCTCGGGGAGCAGTCCACGATTGTCCAGAGATTGGTAGATTTGTTCTCTCAGTTGTGCTGTGAGAATTTTCCACATTATTGGTAGACATGTTATCGGTCTGTAGTTGCTGGGGGTCGTTCCCTTTTTGGGGTCTTTTTGTATTAGTGTTGTTCTACCTTCCGTCATCCATCCTGGTACGTCTGTTTTGCGGATACATCCGTTCAGTTTCTGCGCTATTCTTTCATGCAGGGTCGTGAATTTTTTAAACCAGTATACATGTATTCCATCGTTGCCTGGTGCTCTCCAGTTTGCCATTTTTTTTAGGGTTTTCTTGATCGTTTCTTTGTTGATTTCTGTTTCTGTTCCTTGTTCGATTTCCTGCAGTTCATCTTTCATGTTTTTCAACCATTGGGCATTCTTGTTGTGCTTTTTTGGTGCTTCCCATATCTTGCTCCAGAATTGTTTTGTTTCTGTTGGGTTCGGTAACTCTGTTGTTGTTTTTTCTCCATTTACGTTTTTGTAGAACTGGCTTTCATTGTTTTCAAAGGTCCTGTTCTGTTTGCTCTGTTCTGATTTGTACCTGTATCGTCTCAGTCTTCCTTCTATTGCTGCTATCCTTTGTTTTATTTCTTCATGTTTCTCATTTAGTTTTTCCTTGCGTTTCTGATTTTTGCTTCTTAATCGTTTCATGTCCTCCTTCCTTCTGTTCACGGTTTTAGCTTCTTTCCGAAGTTTGGTGATCTGGGTTTCCAGTCTGATTTCCCATCCAGGTTTTGTCGGTCCTCTCTTTTGTCCATTCTCTTCGTTTCTTAGTTTCATACTTACCGATTTAGCCCCAGCATATATCAGGTTGTTTAGGTCTGTAATAGTTTCTGTTGGGATGTGTGTGAGGAGTCTGTTTACTCTTTCTGTTTCTGCTTGTAACTTCTTCGCTACTTCATTCCTGAGAGATGGGAGTTTTGTTTTGTTTTCTAACATGTATCGTCTAATGTTCTCCACTTCGCTTGCTTCTTTTTCGTTGAGTTCTATCTCAGCAGGTTCTGTGGTTCTGCAGTCTTCTATCTCTCCTGGTTCTGTGTTTCCGTAGTCTTCAATCTCTTCAGTTTCAGTGTGTATGTTTTGCTCGTCCTCTTTCTGTGGTCTCTCCTTTGATGGTGTTTCCTGCTCTGTTTCGCCATCAGCCTTCTGTCTGATTTCCGTCAGTTCCATCTCCGAGAACCATCCTCGCTTGAGGATCTGTCTTGCTTGATCTGCTATCCTTTGTTCCGTTGTATGGTAGTCACTAGCAATGTTCCAGAGATGTTTCATTCGTTTTCGGTAGCCTCTTTCTGTAGGGTAGCGGCTTTTATAATAGCACTCCATCACCAGTCTGTTTTCCTTCGTGGTCCATTTCTTTCTATATTATTATTATTATTATTATTATTATTATTATTATTATTATTATTATTATTATTATTATTATTTTGTTATTATTATTATTATTATTAGTATTATTATCGGTATTATATTATATTATCATGTTTACATCTCAATTTTAATGTGTATTGCTTATAATTCTATTTTTCTTTATTATCTTTAATCATATGTCTACTCACTAGGGGTTATCACAAAAGTTATCATCACTGATTGCTCACTGATAATGACCGGCATTGTTCCCTGGAGTCTGAATGAAAACAAGCTTCCGCAGATACCTAGTGCTCTCCACCTTTTTTTCGATTACAATTGCAAATTGCTTTGCGTATTGCAACATCCGCTGACTATTGATTTCTCGCTGGTTACGACGATTAGTATTATCTTAGATTTGGGCGTCAATAAGCCTCTCCAATCGGACCACTACTCTCTGCGCTCTTTCGTTGCTGATTTGGTTGGTCCTCTCCTTTCCTACGTCTTTCAACTTACATTGACTTTTAACGAGATTCTGTTGTGCTATCAGCCGAGGTTGGTGCCATCACTTTTTTTTTGTGCGGAGGGGCAACTCATTAATATTCTTTACAGTTTCTGTTTCTTGGGTTCATGTAGTGGTGTTTTTCATGTGGTTTTGTGTTCTTCCTATTGTAACTTGCATGTGACAGGTTTACAGTTGGTGGCTTACACCGGTTTTTTTCCAGAGGATTCTTTTTAAGATTGCGGATGGTTTTCTAACTGCCGTCTTCTGTATAGTCTCAGTGAACCATTTGATTTCAATTACTACCAGTCCTTTACTAGTTTTTTTAGGATTGTTCACGTGTGATCATACGATTTATTGGTATTATATTGATTCCTTTCATGCTCCATATAATTTGAAATATTCTAGTAAGTCATGTGTATTTGATTCGTTTTTCCGTTTCTTTAATCGTCACGCTGTTGTCCGCGAGAACAGAAACATCTACGATTTGGCCGGATTTTTCTTCTCTTTACTATTCTAAAACCCGGGCTGCTTGATTGTATATGTTTGTCATATAGGTATATGTAAAGCATTCAATTAAGCCCGGCTATGTGCTCAGCATCCATGATACTTTTCCTTTCGAAATTGTCTACGTTGTGTATACGAGGATGCACATTTTTCTGAGAATCGAAAACGGGGTGCGATATTTGTAGGGTAAGCTTGTTCACACGTATGTTTTTCTAATAATTTTACTGTTTGTGTTTCATCCTTTAATTCTGACACGGATCAAAAACAAATGTATACTCATCTATATGTGCACAAATGTGTATAGTTATTTTCATACGTATATATATATATATATATATATATATATATATATATATATATATATATATATATATATATATATATATATATGGGAAAATTAAAAAGGAAAACCAAAAAAATGGATGTTTTTTATGTGTACATCAACGTTTCGTCTTTATTTATAAGACTTCATCAGAATGATAATATAGAGAAAAAATGTAATTCAAGTACAGATACATGTAGTGTAGACATATTGGGAGGAAAAATAAAATAAAATAATGGCCACTACTGGGTGGACGTCCGTACTTGTTGGAGAATAAAAATGAATGTTGAAGAAAATGAGTGGGGAAAAAATGGAAAGATGGGGTGAGCAAGGACTACTGTGGCTGGTGGTAAGAGAAAAAGGTGGGAGATGAGCAGGGGTAAAGTGAATGGCAGAGAGTGAGTGGAGGAGAAGGAGGAGGGAGGTGTTTGACCAGATGGCTGCGGTCAAGATTGAAGGGGAAAAAGTAAGTTAGAATTTTTTTGTGTGGGGGGTGTATGCAGGGAAAGGAGGATGGGTAGAGAAGGAGGTGGGCTGTGATTTTGGTGGATGGGCGAAAGTTATGGTCTTAGAGAGCGTTTTGAGAAAATAAGGGAATTTAAGAAGGGGGTATGGAAAAGTGAGGGTATGGGAGAAAAAAATTGAGAGGGGGAATGGGTGATGAAGTCTTATAAATAGAGACGAAACGTTGATGTACACATAAAAAACATCCATTTTTTTTTGGTTTTCCTTTTTCATTTTCCCATCACGTCGGATTACCTTCACCCTTCTCTTCCCATATATATATATATATATATATATATATATATATATATATATATATATATATATATGTGTGTGTGTGTGTGTGTGTATATATTTATATACACACCCATGTATATATGTGTGTGTGTATATATATATATATGTATATATATGTATACACACACATATATATATATATATATATATATATATATATATATATATATATATATATATATATACACGAATATATATATATATATATATACACGTTTTGTTTCATTTTACTTCAGTCGAAGTTCTCAGAAATCAAGGGAACCTTTCCTGGCGCTAACACTTCATCTATATATGAGAAACATAGAATTCGAATATTCCATTAATATTCTCCTTTACATTTGAAACGTTGAGTTAGTAATGTAGTTCGTGTGCTCTCTTGGTCTTATCAGATACTAGGTCATCAATTCAATTAGCCATATAAGGTATCCAGCTAAGTGATGTTAATTCTTGTAAGATTGCTTGGATTAATCATATGAGCTAGTGTATAGTCGTATCGAGGGGATCTTATCTGGACTCTAAATATTATGTTATTTTGAATATTTAGTAAGAATTTACTTGTAAGGGAAATATACTAATATCAGGTTATACGGTAACACTCTTGTACAGAGAGATCTAATACACTCGAAGCTGGTGTTTAGCAGGTAGTTCGAATACACACATACACGCACACCCACACATATATATACACATATATATATAAATATATATATATATATATATATATATATAAAGATGTATATTTATATATATATATATATACTTTATATATATATATATGTATATATATACTTTATATATATATATATATATGTATATATATATATATATGTACTTTTTCTATATATATATATATATATATATATATATATATATATATATTTATATAATCTAGCAATAATCAATCTTGTAAAGGTAGTAATATATACATTTGCCAAAACTTGCTACGACATAATCGTTAACACAATCGTATTGCACTGGTGTACCTTCTTTCAAAACATCAATTAATACAGAGATAGTATATTTTCTGTGTGAGAATTCCTTTTGGAAACCCGTGCAGTCGAAGGGATTAGGTTAACATAGTTATCACCGAACTCTCGTTTGTTCATCAACGGTTTCATAAAATGAAACGGCATATTAATACTGTTTCATGTTCTGACAATTCTTTATTCTGAAATACCTTGTGTGACCACAGTTACCATTTATGAGTATCCAGACTTTTAAAATCCTTGTTAAATCTAAAGAAATAACATACTTTTAAGTTGGCAGTATTTTACACGATGTTCTACCTTTGTCAATTTCTTCCACAATCTACAATGTAAAACATTGGCGAATGAATTGATAAAAGAACCATAATATAGGTATATATATATATATATATATATATATATATATATATATATATGATAATTTTATTTACACAGACATGCACAAAATCTGCGACACTGGCATGTCGATGTTATCGATCAACAGTTACTATAAACTGAGATCTCATCAGGCAGAGTTAGAATCCGATCTTGACCTCAGATCATATTTGGAGAGATGATCTGAGGTTAAGATCGGATTCTACTTCTGCCTGATGAGATCTCAGTTTATAGTAACTGTTGATCGATAACATCGACATGCCAGTGTCGCAGATTTTGTACATGTCTGTGTAAATAAAATTTACATATATAAAGCTCTAGTTTGATATTGAGCACTTTTTATATACCCGGTTAAAATTCTCTGGATTACCACCCTGTGGATATTTTTCACCTGGATTATTACAATTATTATATATATATATATATATATATATATATATATATATATATATATATATATAAACATAATATATGTTCCATTTTTAACCTTACTAGTATAGTATATGCCGCATCAATACTTGATTAATGGCAATAAACTGAAATATGACGACGGTCAGTATATTTCTTTTACGAAAAAAATTTAATCGATTTCATATCATATCCGTTTACAATAATTATTTAAGTAATGCCATGCTATCGTGATTCACCGGAAATCGTTAACTTTTCTTATATGCAAGATAGAAATGACGCTTACAAACTGTGTTTATATGCGCATCCATTTATTTTACTAAAGTCACATTAAAGTTGATTAAATATCATCTGCACGGAAAAATAAATAACTTATTTACATGAATAATGCACGGCGATTAAGTGCTGTCACATTTATCATGTGTATGTTACTATTCTCAATATATAATATTCAGACAACTAATTATGATGAATATAAAGTATGAGATTTCTTTATTTCCAATGTGTTTTCCATTTTTCATTTGTCGAACACTCTTTTGCTTGTTATTATTTTTTTATTGTGTTCTCTTGGTTGGCTCGCGTTCCAACAACTTCTATATAGTATTTGGTGATTTGATGGTAGTTTTGTACAGCTTCAAGACATACACATAGTTACAATCTTGTACATGTTTTTAAATTGCAATCTTATTTCCTCGTAATTTATTTAAACTCGTATTTCTGCGTTATGTTCGTTTGCGTTAATTTTGTTCGCTCTCATTTTTGTCAAAACTGTCGTGCTGTAATACATTTAAGGTTGGTCAAGAAATAAGGATATAGCGTTATTAAATACCACTCTTAAATAAGAGACTGAGCGGAATACGAACAAAATGACGGTATTAGTTAAATCATTCAAATATATATATTTAAAAAAATAGTCAACTCTTTACTTTTATTGTTTCTCTGTAGAAAAATAAAGACTCACTGGTGAATGGTTCGTCAAGAATGCATCAATGGTTTCAAATCTAGAGCTACAATAATTGAAAGCATTGATGCATTATTCACTCGCCATCTAATGGTGATTTTTTTGTATTTCTATTCATCTTGTAATATTTTAATTTCTTTTAATTTCTATTAATATTTTTTCACTTACACCTTTTGCATTTTTTGGCATTTTGACTATCTTCTTACACACACACCTGTACTTTTTTCAAATTATGACTTTTTGTGTATTCTTCGAAAACTTATCTATCTTTTTGCAATCATCTAATGATGAAAATCCACACTTTTAAAGCCTTAGCTTAAGTAAGGAAACATAAACATGTTTTAATTGAATATTCTTTGTATTTAATAACTGAAGACTGAAAACATTTGTCATTGCCACATTTTTATTTCTCTGATTGTATGTGTGTACAGAATTGCTCTAGCCCGTATATTAAGGTTCAAACACTTCACAGATAGGTTCAACCTTTAAAAGTATACCTTCTACTTTCAGTGTCATACTTTGTATATAAATATTGCATATCACAGTGTCAGGTCTTAGGGGCCTGTTGTTTCAAATGCAATTGTCTGAAAAATTAAACAAGCAAACAACCGACACAAAACAAATTAAGTTGAAACTATAACCAACATTATATAAAATAAATAACCATGATAATCCTCCTGAATGTACAACTGCTGCGCGATATAATTGGCAGGGTGTAAATATCTGAATCTCAATGTTAATACAGGAATTTACAAACAATGTTTTAATCGTGAACATAATTCTACAGCATGCTATTAAATAATTGACATAACATATAGACCATGGTTATTTATTTGTTTATGTAAATGCAAACCTGTCGTCATTATATTATTATTAGTTTTACTATACAATATGACCTCCCCCAACAAGCGTGTCACTGAATGCTTTATCGTTCTTAAAAAAATAAACAAAAGCTGACTGTATCGTTTGATGTAACGTTTTATTTATTTGTTAGTTCACACTAGACTAAAAAACACACCCGCAAATTCATCATCTTTTTAGATATAATTGTTTACTTTGTCACATTAAACACCTGTTTCATTGTTTTACAGAAACAACCTGCGTTGGTAACCGTTTAACACACTTCAGTTGATATAACGTGCACTAAAATAAAGGCATCTCTTTTAAAAATGTAATATGTATTCTCTATGTTATAATAAAAACAGCAAATTCGTTCGTATTACATTTCAGGACAATATATGTATACATATATACACATATATATATATATATATATATATATATATATATATATATATATATATATATATATATATATATATATATATATATCGTGTATATATGATGTTATTTAGTATATCATTTTTCTAAATAATTGAAATATGCCTACTCAAGAAAATGTCTAAATGTCTAGATTTCCGTCTGTCAATTATGACTACACTTTGTGATGTAAATATGTTTATGATTAAAAATTAAATAGTGTTTAATCATATGTTCTGCTTGCATATACCATATACAATTAAATGTGATATTCCATTTTACATTATCCCGAAAACAAACGGAACCTTCACAAAAGACGCTGTGTTTTCTAATGCAGAATTCATTCACGGTGTCTATAGCCGCTATAACTATCAGTCACACTTTGTCATCCGTAGTTCAGTTTTGTGTTCATATTTGAAGGTAAGATCTTTCTTTGTGCCTTATTTACTGTTACTTTTAACGTTATATTGACTTCAATTTCTGTATGTGTCCTTCTTGACGAGTCGACACTTGTCTTTCTTTTCAGACATGATGCTATCTATACCATCATTTCTAATTCTACAAGACGTGAAATATGAGGATATTTGTGAATAAGCTGACAGTTGTTTTCAATATTAGTAGACATTTAAACTATTACAGAGAATATTTATTTTAAAATCACAATGGTAGACGTTATATTGTCGAGTAATGATTATTTAAAAATGATACATTCTGCATCACTTTGATATCTCGCGCATCTCACAGTTTATTGTTAATCATCGATTATTTACGCCAATCATATGGATCATTGTTAAGTGATCGTGGTTCGCAAGGAAAAATGGCTTTTTTATATCTGCTTTTAAATACTTCCAATTTTGATTATATTAACATTTAGCTGTACGTGTATGTTATTGTAGTAAATAATTATTCCGCTGGTCTACTTTGCGAAGTAGCTGCATTTTTCTACCCTTTACTCCTTGAAAAGCATAGCTTACTTTTATGGTCGTGTTATGACTGCCGCTTACATAATTGAGATAATCAAGCTACCAGCTACAATATTGAGTAATACTTCCATTTTCGATACGAGTAAATGCCACTTTACTAATGTCTAATATATTCTGTCTAAAAAATATAAGCATTATTCGATAAAATGTATGATCTAGTATGCACAGAAAAAAAACTTCGGGAATTTAAATTCATCAGAGGTAAATACAATACATATAATTGTTTATGAAAAGTATGATAGCAGCATCATATACATATAAGCAAATTAACATAACGTCACAAACATAGTTTATACCATTTGATTCTTATATTCCATTGGTTATTAATTGAAATATATATTCTAAAATTTAGAAGCTTTTAAATTTTAAATACAGATTTCATCATGATAACGACAAATGAAAGTGACAAATGCCGAAAATACAACTCGTATTCTAGCAGAAACGCTTACAGAAATCTGACACATAACGATATAATTTAATGCTACAATACGATACTTATATATTACAATACGTGTAGCTATATCAATAATTAGAACACGCTTATTCATGTTTTTTGTGAGTATTGCTTACTGGAAGGTTTTGCTGTCATAGTCCTTGGCTTTCGGGTATCATAGGAATAGACAAAAATAGCGCAACGACGCAATTTCCATTTTAGATTATATATATATTCATGAGAGAATTTAGGCGACAATTTACCTACCGAGGATTTTTACCGCCATTCTATTGTATATGCAAGCGTACAAGCTGTCAAAAGAAAAAAACTATTAGTCAAGTACGAATGTGGCTGAACCTTAAACAAATTGCTAACAATGGTTTTCAACTTACATATCAAGCATTAATAACCTATCTTTCAAATAAAGATGTGTACAAAAATTATCCTTGTGGAGACGAGTCAACGAGCGTCAATTTTAATGTTCAACTTAACTATATAACCATTTCGAGACATAACATTTTTGACATTTCCTGACAAGTATGCCTATTATTTCTGACAATTACTGACAAAAGTAAACTTTTTCCTGACAGAAAAACTTTATTAAATTAGAAATACAAATGTATATGTTGCATGGAAACTACACGGGCACCACACCAAGCCAGCTTGACCTTTTAAGCGTTGTAAATTGTAATAATAAGTAGCTATATGGTTAATAACAAACTAACACCAGAAAATGAAAAGCTCCTGCCATTGTTTTCATGTTTTTATTCAGTTTTAGTAAATACTAACATAAAAGGATACACACAGACTCAGTAGCCATTTTCAAGGCAATAATGATCACATTACTTAACATTTCATAAAGATAGGTACAAAATAAGTAAAATGCACAATAAAGGAATTATCAGTTAGTCGAATGCTGCGGCAAGACTCTTGCATAACCACTACAGAACATGTTCATGAACGGACCAAACAAAAGTTCTTGTCAAGAACTAGTCAATAGTAATATCATCATCATCAATATCTGGCTGTGCTGTGTTTCTGCAGTGGAGGTATTTGCAATTATCACACACGTTTTAACAAACAATGCTATGTTTCCTGAAACTTTATCTTGCTGTAGTACACACTGAAGTACAGTTACCACTAATTATAGCCTACACATTAACAGTACCAGCTGGCAAGTCAATCAGGATTGGTTGTAATTTACCATCTGAAAGTTTCCATCTCAATAAGGTTTTAGCTGATTTCTACTTTTACATTCCTGAATTTGGAAGTTAACTCGAAGGCTGTAGAATGTCGTAGCTGCTCTTGTTAGTGACAAGTATTTGGCCTCAACATACTTTTATCTTTTTGAAACCTTTTCCTTAATGCGCCTCAGTCGGAGATGATTGATGTTTCCTCATCAGTACCATTGTACACGCACACTAAAGTCTTGTTCCTAGCTTCACTAACCTATTCTGCACCGTTATCATTGCCAAACACTTCTGCCAGTTTGAATGAAATGTCTATTCTTCATCGCCTTTCGAAAGGAATGCTGCCTTCCCAATTCCATAAACACTGGATGTAGAATCACAACCCAGTATTGCATGGATGAAAATAATGTTTGAACAGACCAACTCTGTCAAATATTTCCTCATTACTTTACTGTTTCAGATGTTCACACTTTTTGCACTATCCTTTGGTTGTGGCGTGAATATGTTGTAACCATCATCTCTATAGACATAATAACATGAAAGGGCAAATAGGTCAGTGTCATCTACTATCAAAATGGTTTATATTGCCTGTGCTAGTTCTAGAGCAGTCTTCACAATCTATACGTCAACGTCTCCAGATGCATAGGTTACTTTACAACCTGCTTCATCCAAACTCTTTCCCAGAAAGTTCATGCACAATTGTTCGTTGTTCTGATAAGCTAAGAACACATGCTTTAATAATTTGAACATAATTAAAGGGTCAGTGACATATCGACACTAACATGACCTGCTACTCGTCGTCGGTGAGTCGTGCCATTATAGGATGGGCCATTTTCATACCCATCAAAGACAATGCTGTATTTTCCATATCTAGTTGTGACACTTCTGCGATATTAGGCATATATTTCATCAAATATGTGACCTTTTCGCGCTGAGAGGCGTTGAAGTAATGCTCCACTGTCTAAGAGATACGGTGGATCTGAAGACTGTGGACCTGATTGTACAGCGAAAGTAAGTTCCCATATTGCGTCTGCCAAAACCGGTTTTTACCTCTCGCGGTAGTCTGTAAAAATCAAAAAGTGGCAGTGGGTAATCACAAATCTCATGCTAAAAATGTTCTTGCTGCGTTGAAGATAAATTGGTAGATATCTAACAGAATTTCTGGAATAGGAGTTGTAAATCAGTCTCAGCAAAACGTTTGGACCCAAGTGTAATTGCATGATTCTTTTTTTAAGTGTACTCGTGGACAGTTCATCCAACCATCGAAGCAATGATTGGCTTTCCTATTGAGTTTCATCTGTTCACATTCACAGTTGTGTCTTAAGTTACTTTCCTTGAAATGCTCTGAATGGACGGATCTTCCGTGAAAGAGTGATATGTCTACAGAAACGCAAGCGGATTCCATGTATCCCTCACATGCTCTTTTCTCGCTGAAGTAGCCTTCTGGGGCTGGTCACTAGCGCCATAGCAGAATGTCTGATAGTTGTTGCATTTTCAATTTGATTCCAGCGCACGATTGCAGTGATCGCGTCCAAGCCAATCGTTGAATTTCGTCCATTCCTCTGCCATGAGTAAAGCCCTCCAGACGTCTACTTGCTTATCATTAGCACCTGCTCAATAACCAGATCCGTCGACAAGCCAGCCCGGTAGCGATCACTTCGTCTAATCACATGGAGACCTTCAGAAAATTTCTGGTAGTCTTCAGGATGGCTTTTCGGCAGCCTATTAATTTGCTGCAAGTACGAGTAAGCCGACTTTGCCTATAGGATGTGTCCGGATGCAGCGATAATTGCAACATCTTTCTTTACAGAGTCAAGGTGCAATTCTCAGTTCCCAGTGCGTTCTGCCGAGATAAACAATTGCAGCATCTTCAACATATAGAGGGATTAAATCCACAATTTTGCTGTTCGCATGTAAGCCATCGCCTCCTTCACATGGTTGATATTGTGGGCAATCCTAATCATGTAATCTCATGACAGAACATTATTGAATAGCTCAGTCGACACAAGGAGACCTTTCATTATCCCCTGAGCTTCCTTGATGTCTTCATTTTGAGAAAATGACTATTCTACATAAGTGTTGGTTGATCATCCTCAGTGCCATGTTGAACTAGCAAATTATAGACTTTCGCTTACAAAATAGCATTCGGAGCAGCATCAACTAAGATGTTACCACGAATAGCTCTTGAAATTGCTTAGCCAATTAGCATGTGCTTGACTTTGTATTCAGCATGAACAAGTTCAAAAAGTGTTTGCAATCCAAGACCTGTCATAAAATGACCAATTAACCCCAGAAAGCTAATCTGTGTATTGAGCTCACCAAGTGGCAAGACAAATTATTTCAGGAGATTGGAACTAGGCTGTGACCCGATTATCATCATTGATTTGTACTAAAGTGGTTGATCGATTATTATAATGTAGTTCTTCATTGCTAAATCACTAATGTAGCATAACATTGAGTACAGGCAGTTTCGGTTACCAGTGTCCATGTCGATCATTGGAAAAAAAACTGTCACTGATTTTCCAGGATTACTTTGTGCATTGACTGCATAAGGTCTTACCATGCGGGTCTGGACGGATGAAAATTAGTGAAACCTTCTAAAGAATGTTAATATTAGAAGTGAGATCGACAACTTTTTTGGCCTGGAGCTCTTCAAATGTCACTGGTTTTTGGTGGTGTGCTGTGAATGTAGGTACTTGATGTTGATCCTTCCTACACTTATTATATATTTTGAAAGGATCTGAACCTTTGAACTGGTTTGGCTTTAACTTTCCGGAGCGTAAAAGATGCTATGCTGCCAATATCGTTGAATGTGTTGAACCCATCAATGCACCTTGCATTATGACGCATAATATAAGCAACGAACTGCATTAATTCAGTTTTAACAGGAGAGATATTTTTAGCGCCATGAACAACATCAGACTTTCTTTTGAATTTCTGGACTTCCGAGTTAGATAGAAAGAAGGCATGCTTATTCAGAGTGTCAAGTAATAACCCCGATCTGCACTGCAGAGGTGCAAGGAGTACTCTGGGTCTAGTAGCCTGCATTATTGCTTGACCAACTGATGCAAGTATCAATTCATTGTATTTGCCTGCAAATATCTTCCTGAGAACTATCAACAATGTTTTAGGAAAATATTCAAGAATCGCATTCTGTTCAATATCATTCTTAGACACGTACGATTCTAAAATTGTATAGCTACCTTTAATGTAATTCTTGATATGCTTGGTAGCCGTCTCTATAATTCTAATGGCCTCTGTTTCTTAATTGTCTGTTGAGCGGCTCTGTGCCAAGAATTCATTGATAATACATTTTGCTGTACTTAAGAATGCAACGATGTTATGTTTCCCATTAATTTCATCTACGATGATGTTGTCTTTGAAATGTTCCAAAACTCGAGATTTTATGTAAGAGAGACTGTATGGTTAAACTCCAGTGTTCTCGAAGTATTTCCTCTATTTTTTAACAATATCGAAAATGGTGAGTTGCAGCTCGTCATTTTGCGGCAAATAATTCGAAACTTTCAGAAATGCATGCTTTCTCTCTGAGTCCTCTGGTCTACCAAGGTTTTATTTCTTAGCAGAATCAGTAGAAAATAATGCCTTATGAATGTTTTCATTAGAATGAAAGTTTGCAAAACATGTTCTGTGATAACGTGCTCTGCTGAAACAAGGTCAGCTACATAACCTATTCTACCTTTTACATTAGATGCCCAGCAATAATTTCTTCAGACTTTCTCCAAAACGTTTAACACTCTGTCCTTAAACGCAATTGTTTCTACATGAGAAAACATCAACACATCCTTTTTTTCTATCATATGTTTTTTCCAGAACCACAAACACAACAATGTTTATTGAAGTTAAACACACACAAAGATCGACTTGCACGGGATAGCATTTCATCATGGGTGGACCTGATTTTACGGTACATGTCTATGTATTTGCGGTTTATCAAACGCTGTCTACATTTCCTGTGAAGACGTTGACCAATCTGAATTATGATATTCTCTCCACCTTATTCGGAAGCTCCATTAATGGAATCGATGTTCTTCTAGCTGACGATGAATGTGACTTTATTACTGGGCAATTCAGTGTTCTAAATAGCATACTTGTCAGCATCCATAATTATCGGTACTTCACTATGACCAAACTGAAATTAAAATATGACATAATATTAAGCTCCTGAAGTAATACATCACAAGAGACAAAAATAAGACATAATATGTTATAATTATATTTAACTTCATAAAAGATGTGGTTTTATCCAATTTCACATTGCTACATTTGTTGTTTTTGAAAATAAATTTACAGAAATTGAGTTAAGAGAGGAGGCTAGAATCGGGGGCAATCTTTAAAAGTGGTGCTTGTTGAACACTTTCCGCTTAACTAATCATGGTAAACTCGCTTATCTGAAAGAGAGGTTAGTCATGCCCAGTATCCAAGTGGAAGACCTTCATTAGCAATTTGTTTGAGGTTCAACCAAAAAATAAGTAAGATTGACTGTTTCCCCCACAATTTGAAACGATCAAAAGTTGTAGACTTAGTTGCCATCCAGGTAAATTTTCAGAATATCATATCCAGTCAAGATGAACATTTTTACGAACTTGAACTTTTAAATGTATTTTCACATATGTGGGTAATAATCTTCTATTTAAATCAATATAAATCAATATAAATTGACCGGAATTCTGGCATCATTTTGCTAAGCAAGAATTTACTTGTAGGAACTGGTGTTTCTTTAAGGATAAGTGTGTAGTGCATTCTCATTAAAGAATAGTTTCTATTGTATACTTATTTTAGTGTGTACAATAATAATTGGCCTCCTGTCAAATAACACATGAACTTATTCATCAATTTTTATGAAAAGCATTACAATTAATTTGCTCAATTATATGCATATTTTGATTTACAAAATCGTATCTGGTGTGGACGATCTATACAGGTAATTCACTTTAAAAATAACAACCTAAAATAACTAAAACTATATTTTTGCAAGCTTTCCATGTCCATAATCTATAAAAATATAGTAAACTTATCAAACCAACATGTGTGTGTAAGTATCCGATAGACTATCGAATTGAATTTTTCTAGTGTCTCTGGATACTAACTCCAATACATTCATTTGAGTGGTTCGAAAACAATACCGACAACACATTACGATTTTTCATTTGCCAACAACTATATATATCTGCCATCTCTGCCCGGGAAGTATCTTTAATGGCGAATATTTTCCATCTTAATCTCCTCTGACGCCTGCCTGCATCATCTAATGTACCTCTTATTGGATTTTTTACCCTTTTTGGATTTTCTATTTTCGCCGTACCTGAAGTTGTGGCTTCTTGGAATTTAACTTTGAAATCTCTCTCATTACTTCTCGTGCCTCTAACGACCTACCAATCTACATCTTATTCTCTCCGCTGGACTCTTCGACACCGGACTTTTTGGCAATCGGACATTTGCCTGCACCTTGGCACAGTTTTGCCCTGCGTTTCTTTCCCTACAACTTTTATTTTATTTTTTCAAATTTTAAATCTTGGCCATTGCCAACTTATCTATCCCAGCGACTTCCTCTGATGATAAGATTTTGATCTTTGAAAAGCCTGGCTTAAGGAAAATTTAACTTGAATAAATTGCCTTTTTGCGGAATATACCTTGCTTTGAACTTTTGAATTGAATTTTGATTTGGCTTTTGCTTTCTCTAATTCCTTTCCATTCTCCTTCATATATATATATATATATATATATATATATATATATATATATATATATATATATATATATATATATTTATATATTAGTAGTGTGTTTTTGAAAGCCTGTGGGCAATGAAAATTTCTGCTAATATGCAAGTTGTAAAGAAACAAAAACAATAATCGAATTACGAAATATAACTTACTATAATCAATAGTAAGTCCTATTTCGTATTCGATTTATTGTTTTTGTTCGTTACAACTTGCATCTTACCCGGAGTCAAGCAACATGCTGTCACATGGAAATTGATAGTCCTGGCGAGTGGGGGTGGAAGAAGCACGACAATACATGGAAGATATTTTGGACAACACTTCCGCCAGTTGCAGAAAGCTGCAAGGAACTAACAAAATGCGGATGCAAGACACAATGCTTTGGAAGATGCAAATGCTATTAATTCGGCCTTCCATGTACAAATTTATGCAGCTGCAATTGTGAGTGTTGAACCTGTGAATCCTGATGAAAATACAAGAACAAGAAGAGAAAAATGCGGGATAAACTGACATAAGTGTGTAAAATATAGCCTTTATTACACTCAAATGGTGTTAAATCTTTATTTTGTCGTCAGAAATGGCTTTGTTGACATCAGAAACATATAAATTGATATATAATGTGTGGAAATCGGTCAAACGTACATAATGAACGCAGATACCTGTAAACTCAGCCAATCTCAAATTTGATTGCCGTCAAACCAATTAATGGCGGATGTGGATACATTCTATTGTGACGCTACCATTGGCTCGATTTACTTGTCTCATCCAACAACACCTCCTGCTTCAACGAAGAGCCGGTCATCCTTGTATCACACTTGAAACTTTTTAATAAAATGTATATAAAATTTTGATTTAGTAAACCTTAAACATTTTCAAAATGATTTTGAAGTATTTGAAAAAAAACACTTACCCATACATTCCTCTATTCAGCAACTTATAAACTAAATATTGTGTTAAGCGAATCTGTAAAAAGTTATGTTTGATTCATGTTTTGTGATATACAATTGACATAGTTAGGCTGAACACTTGATTAAAATTACGTTTATGTGTATACATATATATTTATAGTTTCATGCTTGCTTACCAAAATGAACGATTTTTCCTTAATCTGCTCAGCTTGATGATCTTAATACAATACAACCCCTGACCGTTGAGCTTCTTTCTTTCTGTCATTGTATTCACTATGTGTTTCCGTTTACTCTGTATTTTGGCTAAAGCTTTATACCCTCTATTTCTCTCAATCTTGTTTTTGTCCACGCGAGGGAGAAATCAGCCATTTTTTTCTGTGCTCGAGACCGGTCACGTGTAACCAGCTCGCCAAGTTTAATGTAATATAAATACATTCGATATGTTCATATAATAGATGTGTGCCTGCTGCTTTTACGAAGCGTTCGATTTTC
>OY744515.1:226158237-226193237 GCA_963556195.1 Sepiola atlantica | reverse complement strand
GTTGGAAAAAATAACAATATCATATTTAAAATATGTCCTCACATTATTCCGTTATTTATGATATATTTATATTTTGTTGTAGACGCCGATCACTTTCAAAGCCAACAGGCTGCTTGAGGAATAATGTAATCGCACCGTAACTTCTCGGACCTTTAGCCCATTTTGTTGTATATCATTTGGTTGCTTCTAGTAAATATACAAAAAACATTTACTAATATATGTATATATATATATATATATATATATATATATATATATATATATATCATATTCATTTCAAACTTATAAAAACGTGTCTGGGTTAAGTAATGCCTAAGTATCTTACTATAAGCTATTGTGTTTTCTAGTCATTTATTTTGTTTAATGCAACTAATTAATCCTGTACTTCTTATTGTATGATTTTAAAAATTGATTCAATAAATAACTACAGAGTATACTTAATTAATAAAATAAATTTAGTTTTCAAAATTAATTTTATTTCTTTAAAAAACATGTATTTCATTTTACTGCAAACTTGAGTGTTTTATTAAGCTAAAAAATGATAGAATGTGTTAGTTAAATACTTTTTTCATAATTAAGATTAAAGTATATTACCTTCACTGAATAAGCATATCTCCTTTCAGGATTTGGTTTGGTCTTTAATAAGTGGGGTTGATTTATAATCCTTCTCTATGTAAGCATATATATCCTGTGTTTTTAATACACCCTTTTAAAATGTATCCTCTTTTATGCAAGCACATATTGTTGGCGTTATTGATTGCCCGTAGTATTCTGTAGTCTTCCGTATTGCACATACATCAAAGGCTTGAGGATGGGGTGTACATTAAATAGTTTATAGAGAATTTTTATCATAAGTTTATTTTCATATACTTGAGTTGAAATGTTAAGGTTAATTTTATGGTTCGTACTTATTTACAACCAACGATAAGATATGCTCTTAAATATAGGTTGAATGATGAGTGTGTGTGTTCATGGAATGATTACGTATACAGTTACATATTTTGACTTTTATACACTTACACTTTAGTTGTCGTTCAATATATAGATATTTGGTTCTTTTAATTCATTTTTATAATCTATAATGTACAACAGGAATGAACGGACGAGTTTCCCCCTCCTACCTTAGAAATATTTTAAAGTTGAAAAACATCATTGTTTAAATGCAACACCGTAGTTAAAAGTGGCATTTTCTATGGTTTATCGTAAGCTAAACGTAATGTAATCAATTACTAATTTCCAATTCTAGGATTTTTGTGAAGAGCCTGACTCTCTGTGAATAGTACAACTGACACGTGTATGCACGTATGTTACCAATACTGTGTGTATAAATAAAATGTAAACTTAAAACAGCTTTACATGTTATTGAGCACTTTTTATAAACACTAGAGTTTCAACGGATTTGCATCTACAGAAACTATTACAGTACCTGTACCATATATATATATATATATATATATATATATATATATATATATATATATATATATATATATATATATATATATATATATATATATATATATATATATGATGGACTCTCCCGTCGATCTCGACGTATGAGTGCCCCGCCAGGGGCTGCACGCGCGTGAATTTGTAATTGCAAGGGTTGCGCAATCCCAACAACCGCTCTCTTGATTCCAATGGCAAGTAGTAATACAAGACGACTGGAAACAATGCCGACATAATCAGAGAGCACATACACCACCTGCTATTCCCAAATGGTCACGCATTTAGTACTAGCCAGGCTCGACGCCGCTTAACTTCGGTGTCAGCGTGATTGTGCCGTATATATATATATATATATATATATATATATATATATATATATATATACATATATATATATATATATATATATATATATACAATATATATATATATATATATATATATATATATATATATATATATATATATATATGATAATTTTATTTACACAGACATGTACAAAATCTGCGACACTGGCATGTTGATGGTATCGATCAACAGTTACTATAAACTGAGATCTCATCAGGCAGAGTTAGAATCCGATCTTAACCTCAGATCATATTTGGAGAGAATGATATTGAGCACTTTTTATAAACCCGGTTTAAATTCTCTGGATTACCACCCTGTGGATATTTTTCACCTGGATTATTACCATTATTATATATATATATATATATATATATATATATATATATATATATATATATATATATATATATATATATATATATATATACATATATATATATATATATATATACATATATATATATATATATATATATATATATATATATATATATACATATATATATATATATATATATATATATATATATATATATATATATATATATGTTCTGTACTTTTATGGAAGAGTGATCTTAACTGTTATACATTTATCACTGAACGGAATTTAACCGTTGAGAATGTAAGATATTATTTTGAGGATAACTGTAAATGCAAAATTTAGCGATAAAAAACTTATGTGTGATTATGGATACTTGACTATGTCTTACAGGTTAACATTCTCTTATTAATGTATTACCAATATAGGTTATTATAAAATAAATTTATGCCGGATATTTCAAGTGCAATTTTCAATAGCAATGTAAAGAGTTTAGGTGTACGTTATTTAAAGTTTTCCTAAAAAAATAAATAAATAAAATTTGTACTGCGTGAATGTCAATCCCCCATTTAAATTTAGGGTTAGGATTGAATATTAATTTTTGTTCAAAATGACATTTTAATTTTTTAAAAATATCATGCATTTCTCGAAATGGTTTCTCGTTCACTGCTGTAAGAATAATCCAAGGACTTGAATTAGCTTTTAGGATCACTTCCTAATTTTAATGTAGTTTGTTTCGTTCTTTTATTCGCATTTGGTTGAGTGCTGTGACGATTTTATTTGCTATCTTAAAAGGCCATCTTTCGTGGCTTTTCAGGCTTATGAATAAAATAAAAATGCATTAAGGATGTGTTTTCGGAAGCAGCATTATACAAGATGGCACCTGATGGGATCATTTCCAGTTAAAAAAGATGAACATTTTTATGTATTTTAATATTTACAAACGACGAAATCCCTTACAAGATTGCAGATTAAATTCAATCATATTTTCAACGAAACATCGTTTGTATTGTTTGTCCATATACAAAACCTATCTCTGATATTTCGTCTTTGAACATTTGAACTTGCGTTATATCGCTTTCTCACTGTTCCTCGCGTTTTCTATCTCGCGTTCTGTCTTTTTTAGGTGAACACGTTTATATTAATGTTAACCAGTTATATTTGTGTTGTCGCTCGTCACGCAAGTGCACCGTCCCACGAGCACAGGGCACATGCACACATGATAGAAACACATGCAACGCAAAATAACGATCTGCTGTAGATTTCACTTGTTACGTTCAAATTATGCAACCATCCATTCAATCTCGAATTTGTTGTTCATGAGTGCAACTATAATTTGTTCAGAACCAAAACTCTAATCCACTTAACTCACTTCTTTGCGTGTTCCTTATGGAAAAAAAGAAATTGTTAGCGATTTCACGCTCCAGTTCTGTTAATATTCACAAAAACAAGACCAACCTTTTAGACAAATCGGTTTCTTTTGTTGATAGTTATTTCTATTCGTACTGGGATTTATTTTACTCTAAATCCGAAAGAATAATGTCGCCACTATCAATCATGTGCGCTCTTCTCTTTCAAGCGAATTGCATTATTAATTTAATATTAAGAATGGTTTTGTATCCATGTTATTAGAATTTAAATCGATATATTGACAGAGGGATTTCATAGTTGCTGATTGTATGACGAGATTCTAGAGTTAATATTTTCATTAAACTGCTACAAGCTTTACAAAATATTCCCATGAAAGCGGTATATTAACACGTTTGTAGTTTGTTTGGCGTCGAACATTTTAAAGCCGAATCGAAATAAATGTAAAAAGGTGCTTATTGAATATATTTAGCAAATAATAAATCATATGCTCAAATCAGAATTATATTTATTAACGCCATCTTTGTTTTTACTGCTAATACGACTTTCGATGCTTTTTTAAATCTGTAATGATTGCCCTTTTGTTAGCACACATAACTAGGGAAGCTTACAAACCTATACATCGTCTACTGTCGAGACAATGCCACAAATGCATACCATCACTTTTAAGTGTGCTTACTGTGTCCATTAAATTAATGATGTTTCACTACTCTGATGAAACATTATCAGTCATGTAACAATCAATATATTGTGTTAACCCTTGGCGTTGGCTTTGACAAGTACTGAGTCAGTAATAACATAATTGTACTGCACTTGTTTAATGAGTGTTGTTTTTTTTAAATATGTTAACGCTACATTTAACTATCAAATAATCTAGTAATGTTTTGACCTTTTTGGTATTACGTATTTGAACATTTAAAGTGTATATGAAGAAAGTATTTATTATTATGACCGCCGCGACAATATATTCAGTACATGGAAGCAGGTAATTATCAGTATTTGAGGGAGTAGTTATCGGAGACTGAGATGAAGTATTAAGAAAACCAATGGACATGCAGTGAAGCCTTCTCCATTGAAGTGGTAGTTACTTCAGTGGTGCGAGAATTAGAGATTCTTCATTTTTATCACATTGATGTAGATGTGATTTCTGCAATTAGATGCGATTGTTAATCATATCTGTACATCTATGCTTACATGCAGCTAATACACCCTTACAGTTGTGTCCTGATGCTGCAGATGATTGCCAAGTTTTAGTAGAGTTACTTAGATTGAGATTATGGAATGCTTAGTAAGTTGCGCAATAGAAGCTTCACAAGTCGAAGTCGACAATTAAGGAGATAAAATGCTGCTTTGCAATTTCTGCGTTGAGGTTAATGTTTCTACAATTGGTTCTATCCTTGCAGATATTGAGAAACTATTTGATTATACGTGTCGACTTACTGCTAACTAGCCAGTAAGTGAATGCTAATGTAACGACGTTAACTATATATAGGTAAGTGATCCCATTTTAAAGTGTATACTATGGAATACTTGTATTTAATTACACTGGTCAACACAATATATTTGGCAGGCAAAGTAAGACTGGTTTCTGGGGTTTTCAAGGGCGCTGAATCCGAATCTGACATTAGTTTTTTTCAAATTGGCTCTAGTTTTTGAGTTATCACAGGGGGGTCGTTTGTCTGAAATCACCCATTCGCGACCATAGCTAAACGCACAAAAAACGGCTAAATAGTGCATAAATGTCAGATATTGATTTTTATGATGATCTTAAACCACAAAGACAGTGTAAAATCTCAATCTAACAAGTTAAGTTAGATATAACATCATTTCATTTATCCTATAACTGAACACTTTTCATAGATTTCGAGGATATACAAAAAAATTGCTAAAAATTTGCTGAATTTTAATTCCCCAAGTGAAAAAAACATTTACATAATCAGTTATATATCATAAATTAATGCAAAGCATTATACAATAGATTCTTAGTTACAATGAACACACAAAACAATATTTTATTCACAAAACTAAAATTGACGTTTATACGATGTTCGCTTGTGAGCAACTTTTGGGCAGTCTCTCAAAAGGTTCCAGCAGTAGTCTGCCATCATGTGCTCATCCAATTTGCCTTGATACCTCTCTTCCATTGTTTTGATGTCTTGATGGAATCTCTCTCCCTGCTCCTCACTGTAATCACCAAGATTACCAGGAAATCTGTCGAGGTGGCTAAACAAGAAATGAACTTTAATGCTCATATTTGCCCCTAGTTTTCCGTATGCAGTAAGCATCTTACGGACCAATTGCTTGTAATTGTCAGCTTTGTGATTTCCCAAAAAGTGTGTCACTACATCTGTGAAGGACACCCAAGCATTTAACTCAACCGTGTTCATATGATTAGTGAAGTCAGAATCCCTCATGAGCGTTCGAATCTGAAGGCCATCGAAGATGCCACCTTTAGCTTTTTCGATGGAAGGACCTGGAAATTGCCTGCATATGTACTTGAAGCAATCCCCATCCTTGTTCAACGCCTTAACAAACTGCTTCATGAGCCCTAGTTTTATGTGCAATGGAGGGAAGATGATTCTATCCCTGGGTACCAAAGGCTCATTGATGACGTTGGCTGTGCCGACTTCGAGACTTTCTCGTTCTGGCCATTTCTCCCTTCTCCAGTGCTGGATTCTTGCTCTGCTATCCCACAAACAAAGAAAGCAGGGATACTTTGTGTACCCACTTTGCTGACCAAGCAGAAAATTCACCATTTTCAAGTCAACACAAATCAGCCATTTATGAGTGTTGTAATTCAGCTTTTCAAGAACAAATTTGATAGCATCATACTCTACTTTCATCTTGGTAGAATGGCCAATTGGTACAGGAGCAAACTTATTGCCATTGTGCAAAAGTACAATTTTTAGACTTGCTTACGAGCTATCTATGAAGAGACGCCAATCTGCTGGGTCATATGATGAGATCCCCATGCAGTTAAGAAGTGCAGAAACGTCATTACAAAAGACCAGGTCGTCTTCTTTAGAAAAGAAACGAAGCAAGCTGCCTTCCCTTGTCCTATAGTATGTTACTTTTTGCCAGAATCAAGAATGTTTTTCTCTTGGAGTCGTGATGCAAGAACTTCAGACTGCTCCTTCGACAAACAAAGGTCTCGCACTAGGTCATTAAGTTCAGATTGATTGAAAAGCTGAGGGCCATTTGAGGGTTCTTCATAGTCACTACAGCTATCATCACTTGATATTGAAAGATCAGCTGGAATCTCTTCGGTTTCATCGATTTCAGGCAAACTGGTGAAAACAGGCACACGCACATCCTCAGAGTGCGCAACAGGACGGATAGCAGAATCCAGGCTCGGATACTGCCAATTTGCTTTCTTGTGCTTGTTAAACCCCGTCATGTCATTGTGACAGAAGTAGCAGTCATCAAAATGATTATTGGGCTCTCTCCACACCATTGGTACAGAAAACTTCAACTTCAGCTTACCGTTGGTCCAACCGCGGAGACTTTCTACACAGGTTTTGCACACCATATGTGGGGCCCAAGACTTGTCTTGGTCACCAAGTATCATATCGAAGTATGCTTTGTACGCCCTCTTGACAAAGTCTGTAATATTCCTTTTTTGTTGTGCCATCATATGCTGTCCACAGATGTAACAAAAGACATCCGGTTCATATCTGCAACATCTTCTAGAAGAACTCATTTTCTCTCTGGAACTCATTTTCAACTGTGGAATAAAAAAGAAAATTCTTAATTACTGTTTAATTTATACTGCAACTATATTTATGGAACATGTTATTAAGTAATTACAGTATATAATTATATAAAAATTCTCCCTATATAAATAATTATATAAAAATTCTCCCTGAAATACTTCAATATATACATAATCATTATAATGATTCAATAATATCAGAAAATTATTATTTACTGCTTCTATATTGAAGTATTTCAGGGAGAATTTTAGCAGTTTAGGCTTATTTGGGGCTGTCAGTATCTTCTAAACTAGAACCAATCTGGCAAAACCAATGTTATATTCGTAATCAGCGACCTTCAAAACCCCAGAAAACCCTCCTAGATGGTCCGCCAAAGAAAAAAAAAAATTTGTTGACCAGTGTTATTTGTTGTGATAGGTTTCTGCGCGGTGTACATGTACTGTAGGAACAATCTTCCTGATGCAATACCTTGAAAGGGGCCGAGGCAGCAGTCGGGGATGGGTTGCCAAATGAGTTGCTCCCTTAGCGACCAAACCAATAGGTCGGCAACACTATGTAATGGGGCAGAGAACGATCTCTCTGCTGGAGCAACCACCCAGTTTGGTCTATATCGAGTCGAATAACGTACTACTTCTGGTAACCACAAAGCTCTAGAACACAACAACAACTTACCACCTTCCACTGAGAGGTAAAACCTCTATTAATAGGCATGTACCCACCTCTCACACTCATTACCGAACATACATACATGTAACCTATTTATCTCTGCTAATGTAAGTCATATCTCCACGCCAACCTGTAGGCCGGCACCTACAATAAGAAAGTATATTTGTTTCTTTTTCTTTTTCCACACATTCCCAACGAAATACAAAAATAAAAAAAGTTAAAAGAACAAAACAAATATGTCGAAATCCTCGATTTCAATATATAAACTCATCAGATATGCGCGAAAAAAATTAAGATTTAATTCACGCAAAACAACTTCCTCGATCATGTTTATACAACAAACCGTCTGCTTTCGGGAAGAAAACGCACATCGTATACAAACTACTCCAATTTTGCCAAGGGAAAAAGAGGAGGGGATTCCACAATTTCAACACATCCATCCCATTTTTGTCGCAGTTTTAGGTCTTCCATAATATATCCACCAGTAAATTCCAGTTCCTTCTAGACCCCAAAGTTAAAATCCCTCTCATCTCTAAATATTAGTCATAATCAAAGTTCCTTTTTTGTGCAAACCCCGAAAATAAAATTGTAAATATTTTAGGCAACATAAATTCCCTCTATTTATGAAACCCAAATTTAATTTAGAATATCATTTGTTAACGTTTTGAATATGAAATTACCTTAAGATCAAAGGGAAATAATGCTATTGTCTTAAACCAAAAATTATCTGGTTACTGTCGACTTCGAGAAACTTTTTTTTTTATCGGACGTGTCCTTATGCTGGCATTTCACGTCCACATTGAACCTTGTATGTTTAATTGTATTTCTGGCAATGGGTTCATGCGGTTAAGGCGTAATGCCACAACCTATTTCTCTCCGAACAATATAAGTGACAAAAACAGGAAGTTATCTTTATATATTTTTACTAAAACTATTTAGAAAATAACTCCCCATAATGAAAACTATATTTCTTAGACTAGTTAAACAACACATTTTAATGAACTTAAAAGTAAGACCACATAAGTGTAAAGTAAGAAATAATGACGTGCATAAAAAAGACAAACAACCAGAAAACAAAAACAACTCTTCAACGTAATATTTGCTCATGCTGGAATGAATGAGAACTTATTTTTCAGGATATAATTATCATTTTCCCTTTGTTATCCTGCAAGTAGACTAGGTCTTCTCTGTAGTCTCTTTCATTGGTCAAATATCGGGCAGTATCATTTCTGTGTCGACGGAGAGACCTCTACCAGCCCGACACACTTGAAATGATACAAATCATTGCATTCCTCACATCCACTGATTTATGTTCATCATCTGGTTTCTTACAACTAGGACAAATCAGAATTACAGTTTTCTCAGCTTCTGCTGCTTTATTCAAATCTTTCAACGGATGTGGGTTTCTTCTTTTGCTGTGTTACGTGTAGCATCTTGCCAATATAGTTCTATTTATAGGATCGGTGTTATTGTTACTGTCGTCTCTATGATAACCAACATTATTAGTATTATTTCTATTACTGTAATCAATAGATGTGTTATACTTCGGTCCGACATCACTGATCTTTACGATTGAAGTTTGAACAGTGATACTAGTAGGTGTAAGTTGGCAAGTTTGTGTACGAACGTAAACAGTGGAACATATCGGGGTTTGGTTTACTGTAACAGTTTGTTTTTTGTATTTCCCCGTGTGGTATTTTTTCCGCAATTTAAGGGACCTCAATCTTTCAACTTCATTAGAGATCTAACGTTTAGCTTAGAGAGAAACCCAGCAGCCTTGTTGGAGACTTGGTGTTTGAGTTATTTCTTACCAGCCGCGACAGCTTGGGCTAAGAACTTGTTTTCAAGTGTTACCTTCGCAGTGTACAGTGGCCTGACTTTAATGCTAACCAATTCTTCCACCTCATAGCTACGGCGTGGATTAAACTTACAACTTGGCATTGCATTTTCGACGTTCTGAATGCCATTGTATTTGAGGTAATCTTGCTTCAGCCAAAGAGAGAAGTACTGTATCCTCTCTGATACAGACATCCTGGAAAGATCAGCAAGACATTGACATTCTGTCAAGAACTCATTTCCTGACTTTTCCTCTTACCTTGGGTCAAGATCTCAGAGTACCGCGATCTCCATTGAACCTAGAACTACTCTAGATTTTTTTTAACAGATCCATCGTATCCCTTACTGCCGGACAAGTTGAACTGGTTACCCTTCTAGAAGGCCTTGGGTCTATTGAGCAAAAAGCTCAAGTTTATATCGCTGTGACTGGGAATAATACGAATAACTCTGTTAATCCCGTTGATCTTTGTATCACCATTACAACCCAATTGTTAAGTGCCGCGGTGACAGCAACCCCTGTCTAAATGAAGCATTTTCTTACCCAAGCAGGAGTCTTGACCTGATAGAGTACCATGGAAATCACACTTCTTTTTTCGCCTACCAATCTTTTTTTTGCACTGCCTTTGTTTGAGGGGCTGACGGGCTTCATTTTCCAGCGAGGATACCTAGCAATCAAGTTTCTTTGTGGTTGATTGTATTAATGTCACACTATTCTCCAACTTGAGAAAAGGTTTTGAACACTCTTGTTTTCTTCAAATTATTTTTCACTGAAATGTGGCCTCTAAAACTTAAAAAACGTTCGAACACGAACGATGAATGTGATGTTGGGTTGAGGGGGAAGGATCTATCTGGTGCTGGTGTTCCAGCTGCTTCCTGATTTTAGAAGTTGAATTTCTGTTCTAGGTTAGAGGATTTCTGTTTTTTCGAAAGGACCACTGGAGTTGTTTTTCTCTAATTTCTCCTACATGATCGATTTGCTAACGCACACCTCTCTTAAATCCGAAAGGTGTCTGAAATAATTAGGCTAACTCTTCAAACTTCATCCTTGGCAGACAGTTTTTTCTCCATTGTCCATGACACTGCCTCTAAGTCTTCCAGCCATCCTTCTATATCATTTTTAAAAGAAGAAACAACTTTCATCTACATCTGTTCGTTGTTTAAGCTGTGTATGATTGACTTCATGTTCCGTTGTTGATGGCCCCCACGTCTCTCTATTTACCTCGTACTGAATGGGTCGGTCATTTGGTTGTTAAATGAAAATACAAGTTATCGTGTCACCACGACGTATTTTCTTTCTCGTTGGTTGTAACTCCCAACCACACTTTTCTTAGTAAAAATGTTCCTTTTGCAATATGTAGGCACACACTTCCTGAGTTAATAGATTGAAAGGGGTCGAGGCAGCAGTTGGGAATGGATTGCAAAATGAACTGCTCCCTTAGCGTCCAAACCATTAGTTCTGCTAAAATATGTAATAGGGCAGATAATGCTTTTTTCTGCTGGAACAACCATCCATCGTCTGGTATATAGCAAGTCTTATAACGTGCTACTGCTGGTCATAACTAAACCCTAGAATACCCTAAAGCAATCACATGAGACGTAATACCCTAATGTATAGGCTGGTAACCACCTAACACACACATTCTTCAACATACATAAATATAACCCTTTTATCTCTGCTTATGTTGGTCATATCTCTACCTCTACCTACGTGGCCTGCACCCACAATCAGAATTTATATGTGTTCCTTCTTATTTTCTACAGTACTTCTAAAGAATGTAGAATTTTATGTTTTTGAGGGGGCAAACTACTCCGGGTTTGATAGTAAATATAAACAGATTTGGAGTTCCGTAGATAGTCGAATCAAGTTCCAATTCTTCTACAAAATATACAGCGAATTAAATTGACTTCGTAAATATGGAATTAAAAAAATGTTCTTAGGGTTAGTTTAGTGTTAATTTAGAGGTAAGATGAGTTAAAAGTGTAATTTAAAATAGGAGACAATTCAGTTCGTATTGTTTAGATGTTTTCGGTTAAGTCCGTTGCAGTCACATTTACTTAGTCAAGCATAAATATTTCCATCATATTTGTATTCATTGGCAAGTTATCTCTAAATTTAAAATAAAAAGGACCCCGACCTTTAAAAGAAGAATATAAAAAATAAATTAAAAAACATCCATGGATTTATATTTAGAATAAAAACTTACTAACTAAATATGATGATAAAAAGAAAAAATGCACCCACCTCAATGTTGCTTTCTCGAAATTGACAAACCATTCCGGTATACATATAGATTACAACTTACTGGCTATGTAGTGTATGCTCATGTGACGTAAAATGCATATAAAAGGAATCTCCCACTTAACGGCTAAACTATGTAATAATTCTATTTAATTTTTTGTGATATGTTTTCCGGCTTTTTACATGTACTCGCAAAGAAACAAAAGTTGAATTTGAAGATTTTGAGGGGGGGGGGGCAAACTACGCCGGGTTTGATAGTAATTATTTCCAGATATTTTATTTTGTCTTAAAAAACATACTATACTTAAACGGTTAACACAGTCCGTGTCTAACAATCATAGTTCATTATAATTATAGACTGTAACAAGCCCTGTAAGATGTTCGTCTCATAAATGTTAATTACTTTTAATTGTGTTGACGCAGATATGTCACGAATGGATCTAAAAATTACTGTTATATGCATTGTTAGTAGAATTTTCTTTTGATAATACGTGTTAACCTATTTTGTGTTGAAGTGTATAGAAATAGTCAAATAAATAACTCGTAAAAATTATGTTTGTAGTTATCGCTAATGTTTATTTACAGAAATACATTTAATGTACAAATAATATAATTTGTTTATTAATAGAAAGTTGATATAATTAAATGCCCAGAATTGTGTAGTATTTGTCCGCAAATAAGAAAGCGTTTTGTCTAAATGCGAATAATCATTTGATTTTTTTTAATAAGAAGGAAGTAAAATATGTTTTTGCAGAGGAATACTAAATGTATAAATTAGACATGTATCCTCTGGGGAAAACAGGCTATTTTAAAGAATAGTTAGACAATGTTGGTATCCTTTTATTCTCATATTCTGCGAACATTCTTAGAATAATTTCATAAAGACACAAAGAACAAAAGATAATTTAAAGGAACAATCGTTCTGTATGCAAATGTTCTAACATGGGTTCTATATATAAATATCTGAAAGTAATTTATATTAAAGTTGTTTCATTTATTAAAAGCTATTTTAGTAGGTTAGAGCGTTGTAATGGATGCTTTTAATAAATAAAAAGTTGCAGAGACTATGTTTAAATTTTAGCTGGTGTTTTTGCATTGTTGGTATATGTATTGTATTATTCCAGAACAAAACAGTAGCCGTCACATCACAACGCCGTAAATGTTGGTTGAGTGGGCAATGTAGTGAACAACCCGTATTTCGTTTCATAATGCTTGATGTGTGAAAGATAATCGAACGGAATTTTAGAAATGAAACAATAGTAAGCGGTGCGGTTTAAATAATCCAATAAAGTATTTATCCGGTGTTTGATGGGCGAGTGCTACGAGTTATTTGTGAGTGACTAAAAATTAATGTTACTTTCTATAAGTATGTTTGTTTAGCGACATTAGTTTTAGTAGGATGTAAAAAAAAAAAATTATGTAAGTGAATGAAATTGAATAAAAAATTCCGGAAACACGCATCAGTTAGTTGCATTTGAATTGTATGCAGTGACTATGTTTTGTGTGCTATAATGTGTTCTTGTACAAGTAGAATCGGTTTAATTTTTTATAATAGTTTAAGACCTTGCTGTTAGTTTAAACACATGCACATCTAGACATTATCTACGCTTTCTAGTCTACACTAAGTTCACTAGTTTGGGACGATGAAAAGGGTATAGACTCTGGGCGCATACAAATATTTTTCTGAGTTATTACGACCGGCTTAAAAGTATACTGGTATATATAGATAATTCGAGATTCTGAAGTTTAGAATTGTTTCACATGCTAATATTTATATATGTGTATATTACGTAAATTAATGATTAGGATTGATCTTTGACAGTTCGAGTTCACGAATTATTCTGAAAGGGAGTTTTAAGGAAAGCGGTAATTTCGTTTATTTTAGTGGAGCGCTTAATATGATAATTGTTAGGGTGGTATTTTTTTACTTTGATGAAGTGGGTTTTAACTATAAGGGTTTCATTTCATGTCACACATCAAGTGCACACAAGTTAACTATTAGCCGAGTCTGCATCCATGCGATCGTGGCCTCTGGAATTCCCACGGTAGTAAAGTGCAGAGTTACTATCGTTAGCACAAAAGGTGTGTCACTGCGAAAAAACAGCTACACAATTTGTGAACCCTGTGCATTAAACATGGAAGAAGATAAGCATCTCAGACGACTTTTGTGAAACTGACCGACAAACAACTATCCTAAAATGAGCAGTCTTCAACTTTCTTGTGGTTATACCTGTACACTGGAAAACCATAGCAATAACAGGTTAAGCAAAGAGCTGAACCTATGTACTTCTGAACCAATTGTCGGCGTGTACATCGAATATTTTCCAGTCGCCTTCGCTGGGAAATGGTGGGTCTAATTCTGAGAAACCCATCCCCTTCCCAGCAGTTGTTCAATAACAATACGTCTGATTTCATGATGTACAGCGGAGGTTAACATTCTGAGTTTCCTTTTTTTATACATGGATTCTAAAACAAGATCACAAGGACAATCTACCCGAACGAGTACACTCTATGCCTAATACTATAACAGACTTAGACGTCGTCTCCTACTAAATTTTTAGTATCTACTTAAGAACAAGTTATCATGGCTTCTCCGAAAGATTAAATATACTTTTACATCTCATATAGTAACATATGTACATTTTTATTGCCTTCCTGCATTGAGACGCGAACGTTTTTATGGAAAAGAGAATCAATAATTGTTTAAAGAGGCACACTGTATGAGGTCAGGTGCCTAAATTGATTATACTTTTCTATTGATTTCTGAGTTTCGCGTTGAATAATGAACAATCCTACGAAGGTTCTATTAAATATACATCTCGTGTCTTAGAAACCTACGTTGGTAACCGTATGCAGGCAGAGTGGAAGCGTTTTTCTAAAAACTAAATAGATCTAAATTTAAAAAAAAAACACCATATACATTCATAGGCATAGTTTTAAAGAGTGATACGTAAAACACTTACCATTATACTGAGGTCTCTGATTTCAAAATATTAATGACATATTGGTTTAAAACGGGCACATGTATGGTAAATTAAAACATTAGGTAAAAATACAACATTGGAGTAATAGCCTAAAATATTACATATTAACATTTCATATACTTGTAAACAAAATTTTATTTATTAGAAATAGTTGTAAATGAAAATGTGAGGCTTCTAATTCACGCGGTGTGCTGGGATCAGGTGAAAGTCATATTAGAATATTGTGGTTCGAAGCGCTCATTTTTAGAATTAGGTAGTTTTCTGATTTTAAATTTTCCCGTAGGTTACTGAACTATGTTATGGATATACCAGAAAGATAGTATATCGTTCTCTCACTCTCTCACTCTCTCTCTCTCTTACTCTCTCTCTCTCTCTCTCTCTCTCTCTCTATATATATATATATATATATATGTGTGTGTGTGTGTGTGTGCGTGTTTTTGTGCATGTGCTTATTTATATATGAATTCTAATATTTCCAATGTCTACTAATTTGAACCATTGATATTAGAGCAAAATTAAACAAATTTATTAACACGATAATGTTAAGGTACATGAAGGAATAGTACAATTTGGACATTGAAGGATTTAAGAATTATAATATTTTTTTTTGCTATTTTCTTTTTAACTATAAGAACAATACATAAATTAAGGAATGTTGCAAGTATTTCATATTTATTGAGAATTAAAAAAAACAGGATAGAGTCATCAACCCAACGTTCTAAGATACACTTAAAAAATTAAAATATTTCAGATTTGCATGAAATTTAATGAATAAATATAAGATTTAAATGAATAAATATTTCTAAAATTTAGATATCATCTCAGCATTTTCAAGTATTAGTAGTAGCACTAAGAGTAACACTACCATCATTTGCCACTTCACATATCGCTGATTTGTATGAAATGTAAACTATATATGTTAGGAAACAATTAATATTTTAGAAAAGTGACATCAATAAAACATATTTATTAAACTGTTAACCTTTTTTATAATGATACATTAATGAAACACTATTATAATCTCTTCATCAATCTTATCTTGTTATAGCCCGATCGGCAATGTTTTACCAATACATAAATATTAACAATGTTTACTTTTACTAACTACCAAAACAAAATATTACCTAAACAAGTTGCAATTTTAATTAATTTAATAAATGTACCCAAATATATAACACTTACTTAAAGTTTCTAAGATTTGTTTACTACCCATGGGTAATTTAGTGTAGCGCAGGTAGATATTGAGTGTAAAATTAACATTGAGTACCACTTTTATTTTATAATGTTCGAAATATTATATACATTTAAACAAATTAAGATATATTTGAACTTATAAACACAATTTGCTCCCTATAGCTGTATTAGGTTTGGAATTAACTTAGAAATGCAGTACTATTTTTATCGTCTTCCCCATACAATTGTATACAGAAGATTTAAAATTGCATAACATTGTTCATTCTTCACGTTAAAAAACAGTTATTCCATAATCGCTTTTTGATGGCTGCCCTTTGATATTCGACAACACTTCCATTATATTTATGGCTAAATTTACATCATATATATATATATATATATATATATATATATATATATATATATATATATTGAAATATGAATTAAAATATTTACTATTTTATATCATTTCAAATATTTTGTATACAATTGTATGGTAAAGACGATGAAAATAGTATTGAATCTATAAGTGCCTCCCACACGTAAGAGAGCTATTGGGGTCACATTTTGCTTATAAGTTCAAATATATCGTATTGTGTGCACTACATGCACCTTTGAATGTAGCTATAACTTGACCATTAATCGTTTTTAGGGTAGTGAAGCTCGGCGTACCTCCAACATGTTGTGCAAGTAGTCTCAACCAGAAGCATTATTTTCGATTCACGGTGTATACCGTACCCACAAAGTAATTACAATGTTCTGTAAGTATAATTATTTTAAGAAATTGGGCCACTTGTACCAAAAATGCATGCTATATCAGGTACGTTTAATAAATGGATAATGTGTATTAAACTAAATACTGATGGTTTAGCGATCTTGAAACCATTATGAGATTGTTTTAAATTAAAATGTACTTATTATTTTATTTTGATGGTGTATGTAACAGTGAAACATGTGTTACTTGTGTTACATATACATTTTCGTATGATAACCTATAATTTAGAACTATATTTTCTGCGCGTAGAAGTGTTTTCGTTATTGTGTGTATTTCACTGTATTCCGTTATACCGTAACTTTATAATGTTATGAATACTGAAATGAAAGAATGGTAATCGCGTAATCTGTACTTGGAGGTATTTATGTGTGTGTGCATGTGTAATGTGTATTCACCACCGCCCATGCCTCTAATAAATACATAAATAAAAGATGAACACCTTACGTGAAAAGGAAAACACACATGTTGGATTAGCTAAAGCAAACGAAGAGTGATAAGTGAAATGGGTAAAGTCAATTAACTGAAAAGATTGCAACATCCATTTTAAATATAAGTTATTAAGGGAATATAAGTTAATATGCTCGTTAAATGTATTCCATAGTAACCGGATTGAGAATAACTATCTTCGAATCATGCAGAAATGCCGTCATTTGATATCCTCGACAACTAGCGGAAAGTGAGGAAGCGTCTGTTAAATTTGCGGGGAACGTATTTTATTATGTATCAAATTAATGACCTATGAACAGCAAATGATAGATGTACGATGTTTAAAAAATACCCGTAGTGTATAGGTTGCCGGTGTAGATCGGGGGTAGCAGTAATAAAAATATTAGAGAGGAAAGTGTTTGCTACAACCTATATGGAGTTGTGTTTTGAGGAGTGACGAAGATGGTGGGCCAAACGTATTGTGTTTTAATTGCAAGAGAAAGATAACACATTTACTAAACACGTTCGAGTGAATAATCGTGATATGAGGTTAAGTTTAGTAGCATGTAATGAGTGCGTTTTATTCCTATTATCTAAAAAGGTACATGGAAGTATCGTATTAACCTTATATGTTAGATATATATTCTCTTTGTCTTACTGATTGAAATCTAAAATGTGACCGTAAGCCCGTGTCGGTTTGGCTGGAAAAAATTGCCACGCGATTGATTATCATACATTACTAATAGTACATTT
Source organism: Sepiola atlantica (assembly GCA_963556195.1). Classification (NCBI taxonomy): domain Eukaryota; kingdom Metazoa; phylum Mollusca; class Cephalopoda; order Sepiida; family Sepiolidae; genus Sepiola; species Sepiola atlantica. Next base: position 226,175,188 of record OY744515.1, on the reverse strand, counting down.
TCGATGTGTTAAATAGAAAAAACCGTCTCAGCTGAATAAAGCATCATTAAAATAATTATTTTCATTTAAAATGAAAACATTTCTGATTAATCAAATGCTTCAGCATTACCCAAGATAATTGAGAACATCATTTGTACAACTCGTTTCAGTCTGTATTTTTTATTGATTGTTGTAGATTTCATACAATGTAGGATTTTATTTTAGATGGTGAACACTTTATAGGAATTGGAGATTAGAAACAGAAACACACTTTTAAAAATTGTATTTTATAAAATGATATAATCACACGTCAGCGACTTGTTCTATAATAACGGAAATGAAATTCATTCTGATCAATCATTCAGAAGAATGCTACTTTAAAAATAATAGTTTTTGACTAAATGAAGAATTCTAAAATTTAATGTATTTCTCTTTCAAAGAGAATTTACCTAATAAAATGAGTACAAAATGAGGGTTGAATTAATCAGGATGTTAAGGTACATATGTTACTACTTAAACTCCAATTAAACATACAAGCATCATTAGGAGCATTACATATATTGAAAAGCATATGCAAACTACTGATTAAATTTAACAAACATAAAGACACTTTTAAACCTATATGTGGCTAATTATGAGTGTTTTTTATTATTTACCCTCATCTTTGTTTACGGATAAGCAATTAAAACTAAGTTATAATAAATATCGGGAAAAGAAAACGTAAAAGTATCGATTGCTTGACAACACTCGCATAAATGTTATGTAGTTTAGATGCAAACGATGATTACCGTAATGTTACTTTTTGCTGAGAAGAAACTGATTATTTTTAATAAATGTCCAGTAATGGTGTTGTCTGAAAACATAACTTTTTGTGCGGTGGTAATAATTATCAATCCTCATTTTTTCTGTGATACAATCTATTTTATCATATATGCATCAAATAACAAAGGTTATGTAATGAACTAAAATTAGTATTAAAAGTTTACAATACATGAATTTCGTCCAACGTAAATTTATTTCCTTTTTTACGTAAATAAATCAATAGTATACGTATATATATATATATATATATATATATATATATATATATATATATATATATATATATATATCACTATAACATAGTAAGAGAAAAACATGTTAACGCTTGTCATATGAGTTAAAAAAAAATGCCAGGATTATATTATATCGGTGCTACTTATGATGTAAATTTAACAACTGATAATTTCGATTTTAGATACATGTTAAGTTTCACTATTGGTCTACATACTTGTGAAATAAATTACATAGTGTATCACATGTTTACTAATATATCAGCAGCTGAGTTGTTCTTAAAAAATATGGATCTTAAGCAATTAGGTGTAACGTTGCAGCTGTTACGAAAATGGGATTGACCAAAACGAATCCATACATTTGTCGTCGCCTTCAATCAATATCACAGCATAATAGGCAAGAGATGGCTTAACAATAAACTATATGAATCAAACGTATCAATTTCAGATTGATCACCTATTCAATATTTATCAAATTATTTCCCAATTGATGCCTACGCATTTTGCTGTGAGTGTTCAACATTGGTATCTATTGTGTTAAACACCGTTTTATCTCTTTGATATAGAGGCCCATTTAACTTGCGTGACAGAAACAACAATGCCGGCGTAGTTTTACGAAAGTATGACCCCCTATGCAATCTTAATAAAAAAGAAAAGGGGTAGTGACACGTATACACACACTACCGGGCTAAAAAAATTAGCCTTGCTATTTTTTCAATAGTTGTGTTCATACTGATTTTTCAAGAAACTATGTAGACATAATCATTTTTGTCAAAGTTAGTGTCTTATTTGTTAAATAAATATTAATGCTTAATATTAAATGTAAGCTAAGAAAAACATTAGAATTTGGACGAAATTACGACCCTTAGAATTGTAGAGATAAGACAGAGGGGATTAGAACATAAACAATTGTGTCCATCTTGATCAAGTACAATTGAATAATTTCTTTTACACATTAAAAAAAGTGTGGTAAAAGATATAAACAAATCAGTAATTTGGACCGGAAGACAGGTATCGGGTGCCAATATAGATCAAGAAATAGAAGGGATACAAAGCTGACAGGTTCATGTTTTCGTAACAGGAAATACACCATTTACTAATTTGAAACATTCGTTAGAAAATGGAGAGGTTATGTGTCTATCCTGAAGAACAATACATATAATATGAATAACAATGATATATCATAAAGACGATTCGAAAAATACGGGTGTCATACAACGTCATGAATAAAACTGCGTGTCAAGCTGCAGCAGTTAATTGAGATTCCAGGCGTGGCAGGGACGTGCTGGTTGAGACGAGTTTATTAAATCGGCCTAGGCACGATTACCCAAACAAACACTTTTCTTTCAAAGCCGGATTTGTAAACTCATCTAAACCAGAATATGCCTCCTACCTCCTAAACAGCTATGTAGACTGATGCTGATTGTGACAGGGTTTTGCTTCTGCCTTCTCACCGTTTTGACTTTTCTTTCCATCGCAAACCAACTGAAGTTCGCCACTTTTAGGCAAACTAAATCGATGTTTGTTTAATTATTTTCTTTATTTGTTGTTCATCCAGAGGAAGTCAGAAAAATAAAAACGAAACGTTGATGAACACATAAATATGATAGTTTTTGGCTGTCTCTCTTTTATTTTCCATTACGTCGGATCATTTAAACTCTATCTTCATTCATATAACATATATATATATATATATATATATATATATATATATATATATATATATGTATATATATGTATATATATATATATATATATATATAATAATGGTAATAATAATGGTAATAATCCAAGTAAAACATCCACAGGGTAGTAATCAAAAGAATTTCAACCGGGTTTATAAAAAGTGCTCAATATCAAATAGAGCTTTAGATATGATTATTTTATTTACACAGACATGTACAAAATCTGCGACACTGCCATGTCGATGTTATCGATCAACAGTTATTATAAACTGAGATCTCATCAGGCAGATTTAAAATCCGATCTTAACCTCAGATCATATTTGGTGAGAATGAAGTTGAGAGAAAAAGAAGAAGACGAAAATAAATTTAGAATTTCAAAATTTAGGGAGTCACGTGATTTAGGGCCGTTAAAATTTAGAAAGTCAAAAACTAACATCTAAAATCTAAAACAAATACAACAAATAAATAAATAAATGAAATAAAATAAAATAAAGGGGAAAGAGAGACATATACTGAAGAGAGTAGATAGGTAGATAGACAGATGAAGAAGTAAAAAACGTCTGTTGATTCAGACCGAGAGAGGAAAGAGGTGGGGGAGGAAAGAGACATGCAAAGTAATATGTAAAAAAAATAATATTACTGCATTTTTTATTTATGTAGTTCAACAATTTATTTAATTGTTAAGTGTTGCCTAACACAAAAAGGGCGAACACCAATAGCAGAATGTTTAGTCCAGATGCTTGTGTATATATTTATAATTACTAGATAATATTCATGGGAATCCGTCCTTAGTCATTTTTTTATACTTAAATTTATAAAAGTAAATTATATTGAACGAGGACTGTCGTAAAACATGAACACTCCACTGTTTTTTTTCATTAGGAAGATTTATCGCGTTGGGACACCTCTCTTGTAAAACATGACCGCAATATGCACATTGTTATCAATTTTGCACCACACTGTATACTAGTCGTGACAACATTATTTATTCAAACTCATATTTTGTTTCATTCTTTAAGCAAACAGAAGGAAACAACCATTTTCATAAATATACCTACGCAATAACATGCTAAAGCATTACATTTTTGTCAGCATAGCATTACTTATCATGTTAATTAAAAATAGATAACCCGACTAAGAAGGATATTGATTGTAGATAAAGAAAAATCATCCCATGTTTACCCTATTTAATATAAATAGTGCAACAACATCGTAAGTCGGTTCATTGCCTCAAAAAGTACAGATTTGAATGGATAAATCTAAAAAAATGACAGTCATTTTATGCTTTGAAGACTATTAACTTGCCAATTATGATGAGCAATAAAAAGACAACATTTTTAGTGTTAACAAAACAATTGATACCATTAGTTATCAATTACAGAACATGCTTCGTTTATTAATTTTAAAAGCTTATTATGTTTATATTTACAATTATTTTCATGGGGTTTATTAAGAGCCAGCTTTTTCTTAATAGTATTGACGTGACAGCCATTTTAAATAAATATTATTTAAAACAATAAATTATGTAAATGTTATGTAAAAGCACATCGGACTTGCCACGGTTTAACGCTAGTTTTATAATAATGCATACTTTTGTTTAATTATTTTAGGAATAGGGTCTGAAATATGAAAAGCAGTTGCCCACATGTATAAACTGTATGTTTGTTGTAATTCTCAGCCATATAGTATAATCATATTTTCGTATTCATAATTTATACAAATAGTGTATAAAATTAGACAGCTTATTCCGTAAAAAAAACTTTAATAGTTAAGCCTTAACATTAAACCAGTAACGAATAAGTAATACGGGGATACAGGTAACACAATATTAAGACATGAAGTTAGAGTAAAAATACATATAGCTTCTGTATGTAAATAATAACAACAACAGAACAGATCAAAATAAAATACGGATTGAAATAATATAAGATTGTTTTCAGGTTCACTTACTACCTGATCAGGTTAATCAATGGAATATCTGTTTCAAAGTTCGACGTGAAAGAGCGATAGACAGAACACTTAGTATATGTTATCTAAACGTATATATCAAACTTATACGTGCTAGCATCATAGACACGCTTTCATGCATTTAAAAAAGAAAAATGCTGAATGAGGAAACCAGAACATGTGTAAATACGAACACACAAAGTATTCTTGTATAAAAGATACAAATATAAATATAAACACGAATTGTCAAGAAAAAAGATAGCAGAAATAAACATGAACATAAAGGAATGAAAAAAACTATAATGCTCAAAGAAACAAAAACAGATGATTTAATTTGCATAAAAAATGTCGGAATCGAATTTTATTCTGCGCAATTTAGAAAGAGTTGGACATTTTTCGAAAAGGTCAAGGAGAAACCGCAATACGATTTAAAAGGAAGCCGAAAACCGTATCAAGACTTGCGAGAAGAGAGTGAATAAAGTAAAATCAATCTGGTAATAATTCGGGAAAAAAAGATAATAAACTGAAGCAGGAACAGCGGATATAATGTCATCTGAAAAATGTCAACGTCGTTTTCAGTTGAAGACAGAATGCCACCTAATTAAATCCAAAGCGATAAAAACGATAACAGGCAATTGAAATACGACCCAAAAGAATACACACTCATTATGTCAGCCATCATAGTTCAAATCAAATATCCTGAAGAATTGGCTGCGATGTGTTATCGCCATGTAAAGCCAATATGCATACATAAGCGTTGAACAGTTATCTGCCCTTTCACCATCTATCTTATTTGCTCTTTCTTTTTTTTATCTCACTTCAACTTTCTCATATTTAGATCGCATTGCTCAGAATGATTAAGAGATCAATAAGAACACTTGTTTATTGATATCTCATTGGAAACCTCCATATTCAGTGCAGTAAATGGTAATTCACATGATTCAGCAATTTTTCCGTATGTATTATTCTGTTCGGATTATTTACAAACCGAGGGTATATTTAACATATTTATGTGCTTTAACATGATAGCGAATATCATTATTACAAAAAAGTAAACGATGTGTGTGTGTTTATTATTTCCAAATATTTTTCTTACATAATATTTCGGTGGAATAGGTTTTAACATAAGAAAAACAGGTAATCCTACTTACAATCTTTCTTAGAAAACTTTTTCCCATTAATGTAATGTGTCGATTACGGGCAAACATATATTTTGAATGAAACAAAGGATAAATATGATGAACTAGTAAATCATTTATCAGAGAAAATATGCATGATGTGTGTTTAGACTATCGGAGAATAGAAGAAATATGTCAAGCTATTGAATACCTGATATCTAATCCCACTTTACTTAGCACAAGCCTGATCTTATACGGAGAATATCGCATTATTCTCGTAGAAACCATATTGAAGTAAAATTGCTTATAATATTTGATATGGAAATGGCGAAGTATATATGAGAAGTCGCGTCTTTAACACTTGAACAAAGATATGTATTTACATATAAAGTTTTTACCGCGTTGACATCAGGGATGCGACCGGAATATACCAGACTCAGGTCGGAGTTCATTCTGAACCTATATAATGTGAAAGTGAATGCATTACTGAACATCGCATTAGTGCATACAACATTGCTATTTTGGATGCCTCAAGAATCTGACTGGATTATAATATATTGTTATAACAGTATCACTATCACGAATCGTATTTTAAACATCGTACTGATTTTTCACAGTTAAATAACGGGACGATAAAAGAATACGAGAACCAAATATAAAAAATATTCTGTGAAAAAAAAACAAATAATTATCATTCAATCTTAACGCATTTATTTTATAGTTTAATTGAAATCCATTTTAAAATATTAAAATGATTGTAGTAAAAACAGCAGATTCTCAGGATTGTAAATATGATAACAATAACACATTGGGCATTAACCTGAAATTACATGTATAACGATACTTTTCAGGTGTTTGAATGCTGAAACTACTATAAACATTAAAAAATAAAATATAGGTGTTCTGATCATACAACACGTGGAGTACATCAAACTATAACAGGAGGCAGAGAAAAATTGCGAAAACGTACAACATACAAAATAAATATGTGCAATACAAATTACGAACATTTAAAAGGTAAAACATTATATTTGACATGTTTCTTAAATTAAAAATAATCTCCAATAAAAAAAATGGCATAACTTAGTTAAAAGATAAAACGAGGAAATTTCCGCAATACCCATTTGAAAAAAATTCTGCCAAAGATATAAATAAAACTGTTTGATCGTATACATAAAGGATTTTTTAGCAAATTAAACTTACATAGTGTGTATAATGTAACCGTTTATACTGGATATAGATAGTCAGACGCACACATGTAAATGTTTCTGATAATATAATATATACATCGGATTGTGAAAGTTGTTTATTTTATTTACTGAATTGCAACATCAACCACTGATGAAAAGTGACTTTGATAGCGTTTCGAGCTCGCTGTATTACACATTCATATTATAATATAGTATTTTCTTCATGTGTTCTTAAATGGTGAGTAGTTCTTAACTCCGAAATAGTATTAATGACTGCAAATCTCTCTCTTACTACAACATTAGTCAATACTTATATTGCTTCTAGTAGTAGTATTCTACTAACATTGTTACTATTACTTATGGTTAGAATGAACACAGTTTGACACAATTGGAAAAGAGCACGGTAGACGCCTAATGTTTCATAACACTTAGTTACAACTGCTTAATATATAAGTCGTCAACCAAGATTATGAATACGCATAATAGTAACACGCATTTACATCGACATAAATGATTGAACATATAGCTAGATTTTACTTCATTCATGTTTTCACATTTGAAAATATCATTTATTACCGTTTGCCAAAGAACTACACATAAGAAAACTTCAATATACGGTCACCCAGATACACATACATATGAATAATTATATATGAATACAATATTTATATATATATATATATATATATATATATATATATATATATATATATATATATATATATATACATTTTAGTCTATAAAATATACACGGACCTATTTTGTCTCTATTATTTAGCTGTCCTAGAGTTGGTGTGACTCGGATTTGCAATATCTTAGAATTTGGAGTATAATACTATGACTTTTTATTAATTACGAAATATAAATAAATTTCGGAACACTGAATTTGAAATATGTTTTAAGATTTGAGAAACTTTCAGTGAACATAGAACATGAGGTATATGAAGGGAGAATGATTAGAAAGGTAGTAGCATGGTGGGGAATAAATCATCGAAAGCGAAATATACTATAAGAGAAAAGAAGATTATAAAGTAATGTGGATCAACACAATTAATTATAAAAAGAAACTATACCTGATTCCAATTGAATAATTTTACATTCGTGCAAATTTATAAATGAGGAGATAAAGAAATCATAACTAAAATAATAATCGTATTCTAGTAGTATATGAACGGTCTATTGGCATGTAAGTTTGTTTGAAATAAACAAAATCAGTTGTAAGTAAGACAGTGTCAGTATTGGTTAACACAGTTTGCATGAGTCACAGTTGTTGCAGTTTTTATATATATATATATATATATATATATATATATATATATATATATATATACATATGTATAACTTTTTATTTATACAAACATAACGGTTATATATGTGGATACATGTTTCGGTTTTACTCTTCACAGAGAGTAACCCTCTTCAGACCAAAACAAGACAGAGAAGTGAGATGGATTTGGAAAACATTCTCTTTAAATACATATTTTTTTTTGGGGGGGGGAGATGAGCTACTTTTTATTGTATTATTTTTCAGGAAGTAGTGCGTTGTCCATCTCATTCGTTTGATTAGTTCCTCTGTTTTCATAATAAGCCTCATAAGATATTATTTGTTGCTTGTTGTAGTTATGTTTCGAATTAAATATGTTTCTTGTTTCTGTTTAATAATCCACTTTGTAGAGTGCTCTACAGTAATGGCGCTTCATATGGTACACGTATTATATTAGTTTCTGTAGATGTAAATCCGTTGAACCTGAAGTGTTTATGAAAAGTGCAACATAAAAAATAAACATGTTCTTAAGTATTATTTGTTATTCATAAAAAAACATTATTGAGTACATATGTGTATACATGTTTCGGTTCACTACCTCCTGCAAAATAATGTAATTAAACAATATTAACTCCCCAAAAAGATTTATTTAATGGATTTTTTTTTCAAATCCATCTCACTTCTCGGTCCTCTTTCGTCTGAAGAGGTTGACTCACTCTGAAGTGTACAACCGAAACATGTATGCAAATATGTAACCAATAATGTGTGTATAAATAACAATGTATACTTAAGAACAGCTCTACGTGTTCCTGAACACTTTTTATAAACACTTGAGTATATATATATATATATATATATATATATATATATATATATATATATATATATATATATATATGTAAATTTAGGTATGTGCGTGTGTATGAATGCACCCATTTCACAGTATTTTTAATTTTTCTATGTTTGTACTGCAAACAACCCTCCCACTCGATCTATGACTACAGGTTATTTGTATGTGTATATCTCTCCTCTCTCTCTCCTGCTCTCTGTGTATACGGACGTATTCTCTCTTTTTTTTAATTTTCTTATTTCTGTGTTCCTTAGCATAGGGACGAGGCAAATGCCAGACCATCACATGCTATTTAGCGGCTCCAACCGAGTGCTCTTTTAAGGATTTTGGCCGTTCCCTTAAGTGCACGTGTGTTTGCGTGTGCGTGTGTGTACATGTAAGTAGACATAGGATGGTAAATGTGTGTGGGTGCCTGTCTGTGTACGTGAGTAGTATACGCACATTTTAACTTGTAGATGAATGTATATATATATATATATATATATATATATATATATATATATATATATATTTATTTATTTATACTGAAGTACACTTGAACATGGGGCATATACTACGTACACTTGAACATTGTATACGGCCCATTTGGATCCTGCTGCTAAGACATTAGGGATGGACACTTGTTTGTTCATCATCTGACTAATTATGTTCTCTGTGCCCCCCATGCTACAAAGACAAACCTCAACGCGCACACATACAAGCCATCATTACACTGGAAAACGACTAATCGTTTAAGTAAAAGTTTCAATTAGTTATTCTTGCACTAAAAATATTGAGCACACCGACTAAGAAAACTAAAACGGAGGAAACCAATGTAATTATCAGATTAAGAATAACTGACCACTTAAAGGAAACTGTAACATCGAAAGCGTTGTATATAAGGCTACGATTTATCCTAAAGAGAATACTATTAAGTAAGTATACATAAGAATAACCGCCGGAAAGTTTAAACAACGATTCTACGTACACAAACACACCTTTTTAAACCCGCACCTCACCAATATAACGAAAATAACCAAATATTGGTGTTTTTTAAAAAAAAAACAATTTAATACTAACTGTTTCGTGGTCCATACTGTGTCATTACAACACCCCGAAAGGATTCAGACATAGATGCAATTTGTGCCTTGAGGAAACAATTAGAATATTAAAATACGAAGACAATAACACTTTAAATAGACGAGTTGGACTGATGGCTAAATGTAGACACAGACACAGGTTTAAAATAAATAGCACGTTATAAAGTTCTTTGTAAATAACAATTTTTTAAAGTATAGTTGCAATAAGAGTCATAACTGTTACAATAAATGTTAGTAAATTAGTAAGTTTTTTTTAACTAATTTAGTAAAACACCATTTTGTAAATAAATCGTGTTTAAATGTCGCTAAACTTCAATTCCGTATTGTAGATCATCTCGCATCTTGACGTTATAACCAATTAAGTTTTTGATAATTTCTAATCTAAACCGAAATCTTCGTCCTGCATTTTCGTCTTTTAAATTTGTAATCGTAAATAATTAAACGGAGTGTTTAATCGTGAACCCTCTAAGTTTTCATCCTATATTTTTAACTATAAACTTCACATTCGAAATTTTAACTGAAATAATTTATTTATTGCAATAGCAACAAAAAATTCTCTCATATATATTTTTAATGTAAAAAAAATTAAATAGTCAAATTAATCTTTTACTGTAGTCACCCCTCCTCGATTATTTTACCATGTACCTTCTTTTTTACATCGACCAATCGACAAAGTGAATTTATCTTTTTAAGACGATGAACAATTTCTCTTATTATTTGTTTTTTTACGTGGTTGTTTATACGTCTGAGGAGACTTAATAAAGGGTAGAAATAATTGAGAATGTATACAACCTTAATGTGTGGATAGTGTTTTGCTTTTAATAATTATGTGTTGCTCTGTTTAAAGGTACATAGAGCTCTTTAATTCGGATTCACAACGTACTATTGAAATCTACAGACTATATATAAATATATATATATATATATATTTATATATATATATAAAGATATATATATATATATATATATATATATATATAGGTAGATAGATAGATAGATAGATAGATAGATAGATAGATAGATAGATAGATAGATACATGAATAGACAGAGAGGTAAATACGTAGATATTGTCAACATTTTAGGAGAAAGACGCAGTGTAATTTAAAAGTCCTTCATAATAATAGGTGAAATACGAATGCTAAATGAGTCGGGATAATTCATCATACAAATGAAACAATATCTATTAATAATAGAATTCATGTATCTGTCTGTCTGACTGTCTGTTTGAAGCCGAAACTCAATCAAAGTAGTATGACTATTTGCTAAGTCCGCCAGCTTCATTATATACTATGAAGAAAATGTACATAATCAATTGCTTATCAACTTCTAATAAATTACTATTCGCAAATATACACTCAGGATTGTCTTCATCGACTTTCTACATGTATTTACGCTATTTTGCAGGCTAATAATCTTACTTATAAATTATAATTTAGACCGACATATAAATAAACTCCATTATTAATCGATTTCAATAAATAGATACACACATGTAAAGCGTTACGTAGTTAACGACGTTTGCTCGTTAATCAGTGTTGTTCTCCCTCCCTTCAGTAATTAAATATGGCGCAACTGATTAAACAGCCAGCGTTATCACGGCGCGTTACAACGTTGCCATTCACCGTGCTTATTTTCTTCATAAAACCGTTCTAAGTTAGTTTATTTTCTTAATCTTATTAGCCATTACGTTTTAAAATACAAATTCACTGTATCAAATTGTTTAATTACAATTAATTAAAAAACACGCATACACACTCACATTATTACGAATTTAGTTTTTTCCACTTTAGGACCCGCACTAACTTTGACCATGCGTTACGGTAAGGGTCAATATTTTGTTTTTTTTATTGTTGATTTTAATCTACGTACACTCGCTTTGAAAGACATAACATATTACATATTATATACTGACGTGAAGTTCTGCAAAACGATTGGGTGTAAAGAAAAGCGAACAGACAATAACTTTGGGGGCGACACCTATTACTGGGCAATTAAATAACTGTTTTTAAAATAGTATCCGCTATATTTTTTTATTGTTAATTTCATTTCAGGTACACTTTTCTTTTCTACTCTTTGAAAAACTAAAACTATTATTATTCATTATTTTGTAAATTCTTACGCGGATTTGACGCAAAACGATTGGGTGGAAAGAAAAGCGAGCTGACGATAACAATATACACTTATTTTTTCTTTTTATGTAAGTAACTTAACGAATTGCAGCAGGTGTACTTTCGAAATTTACTAGTAGTTTAACGAATAACAAGAAACAAAGAATGATTTTTTTTATTACTCATCCCCCAGTATCATGGTAAAAAAAACGCAGGCTTGTACCAAGCATTCATAAACATTCCCGCATTTTCAAACGCAATACACAAAAATAATAGATGGAGCATTCTCGAGAAGATTGTTCGACTCACATAATATTTGTAAGGATGGCTTTTTCCTTTACGCAATGTTATAAAAGCACAGGAGGTAAACTTTTTTTGCAACATTCTGATTGAATATCAGTAGGAATTGTTCAAATCATGCCTACACAGACGGAAGTGTCCTTATACTTTAGTGTGATGTTATTTGTCGCATGTAAAGATAGTCAGCAGGGCATATACGCATATAACTATCCCTCGTTCTGGTATGTATTCGAATCTTAAACGATTTAGCGCACCATCAAAGTTGCGAATTATCTAATGAAATTAATCTCCTTCGCGGTTAAGTGTGAATTTGTGCAAATACTCAAGTCGAGATGCAACATCATCTGAATAATTTTGAACCGATATACAGTGAATTAGGACTATACAACTTGATAAAAACGTAATTTTGTTTCAAATTTAAACAGGCAAATCTCGAATTGCGCAATCGATATATCAGTATGGTATAAAAGACTGGGCGTGTGAGATGTTACCGCGTCAACTGTACAAATACAGAGAGATAATAGCTAAGATAATTGTAAGAGTGATACATTTGTTATATGCATTTAACACCTAAATTGTGTGATAAAAACACATGAAAGAGATAGAAAATGTTCTTTATTAAAGTAATCGTCAGCCACTATGTGTGTGATGGCAAATATATATCATTAATGCTGGAGTGCTTCATCGAGGTTTGATTTACAGCATTGAAAGTTGCTTCACAAACATTACTTACTACGGTGTGAAAATAGATGGGTGATGAATAGCGGATCGAATCACAGAGAAGTTTTGTTATGGAGAACTTTTCAAATGGAATAAAGCAACCTCATTAACATGACCTGACATAAATAATATCTAAAGAGTTTTTAAAAGATTCTTGGAATAGCACCGGATGTGTGAACTTCATCGTTCTAACGTAGATATCAAATTCTAATTAAAAAATGCATCGAGTTGTCAGAGTTTTGTCAAAAGAGTAACGTATACCACGCACGAGCATTTATGAGAATATAGAACAGATACTTCATGTGGACCCCTTTTTGTATAACACATTATGTTGCTCAACAAAGGATGAAAATCACGTGAACCGCTACCACTATTCAACATGCTAGTGTCATGCACTGTATATGCTAAGAATTCGGAAATCTAATTTCCCACAAGTTTGATTAGTCCATATGTCTATGAATGTGTATTTGTTCAATCCACTTTACATGTTATATATACTTGAAGGCTATAGACATTCGGAGTCATATTAATACTGTAGATTGCTTAAAATGCGATGACATTTTCAGAACACTTCAGATTGACTTCTAACTAACCCTGACAATACCCAATATTAATATATTTAATCAAAATTAAATTTTCAATTAACACTTATGAACTGAACACAGATTAAAGGTAATCAGTAGAACCACTCTCATCAGCAGCAACACAATGTATACAGCAGTAGTGTCGGTTAGTAAGCTGTGTTTTTTGTTGGTAATACTGAATAAGTACAATATACGATCTGGAAAAAGAACAAATAATAATAGATGGTGTGTGTGTCATACCCAATGGAACAGAATGTTCTAATCATGTTAACATCTAAAATTACGTTCAGGAAAGTGTGTTCCTGTTTAAATATTACCCGCCCGTTAGCACTAGTAAGGTTTCAATATCTCATCGACGTTGTGCTAGTTATATTATCCGTTTTTGATCAATACATTCGAAACAGTTATAAGGTCATGTTTTGTGGAGTTTTTTTTTTCGAACAGAAAATTCAACTTACTTCGATGAGCGATTGTGCTATTTGAACAAAATAATGGAAATGTGTTTTTTGGGGTTTGGTTCATTTTTGAAAAATATATATACCTTCATGTAACCATTCATCGTAACTGTAGACTTAATAAATAATAGAATACGTAAAGAAAGGTAATTTTGATCAGATCTATGACTTTTTCATCATTTATTCTTGTTTTCATCATAATTATAATTATTCTATTAAAATATTGGTCATCCCTTGATATTAAGAAACTGAGTACACTATTTTAATTACAATCATTGTGTATTGTATTTTTTTGTTTTATAGTATTACATTGAATATAATTGGTGAGGTATGATGTACAATGGGATGTTATTACATGTGTTTCATGGCAGTGCCACTTTCCTTCTTGCAAGCTAAACATGGTTTCACATTTAAATGAAGTTCGATTAGTTTAATATAAGTTCAGACAATTGTAATATTCATTTAGAGTTGGTTACACAGTTATTTATGTAATTTGTATTAATCTTCCTCCCACAAATAAGATGTGACACAAGGTCGGGCAAGTGGGATTTGAAAAGCCATCGCTCGAGAAGTTGAGCACTCTGGTCTACAAAAAATCCCTGGACAGCTCCGTCGGCATTCCCCGGTAGGGGCGCCCCAGGCAGTAAGCAACAAACTTACTCCTCCCCAAAAGAGGGGAGGCAAAGCCTGGGAGGGTGAACCTCCTAGAACTTCACAGGACAAACCCATAGACCGGCGGGAATCAAGCCCCGAAGGCCAAGACGATTGTGTAATATTATATATACATTTTCTCTAATCATGACCTAGCTTATTACTGTTTAGTATTGACCGAGTAGTCCAGATAGTAATGCCATTGGTTAATAGAAAATAATAAGAATGGAAAGTTCAGTCGGGTCAACATTCTGAGCTCGCAGTCAGACTTATTATGGATGTTTGAATTGATTGAAACGGATGTGACGTAAGATACATCAAAGATAAAAAGATGTCAGAAATCGATTAGAAGCACTGGAGGGTGACCATCTTGCTTGAATAGAGGTGATTAAATATTAGTGATGTCTCTTTTTCTTCCCTATGCTACTGGTCAATTATTTTGAACGAAGATAAAGGTGACTACACATCGTCTGTATATGATCGTAGAACGGACGCTCACAAGCGGATAAGAAATGTATGATTTTAACTGCCATGTATGGCACAAGGTTAAAACGTTACAATAACTACCCTGAAAATAAAATATTATTTAAAAATTGAAAAGTTCGTAATTGTACACAGGAAAAATAAGTTTTAAATATAATCAATCGAGTGTTGTTGCTATGTGTTTCCATCTAGTTATACAGATAGAAAAAACACTTTATCACATTGACCTTTCCACAAGGTACACATTCGTATATGTTCTGCACTATATCATATTATCATGATAGAAATCTTTTGATTGGAAAGAAAATCCGGTTTCAATTCTGTTCGCTCAGGTCTGGTGGTGATTTGCACGAAATAAAAGTGTAACGGTGAATGCATTTCATTTATCGATCTGTTTTGAGTCAATTATCTGGAGTGTTTCAGAACCGATTCCCATAACAACAATAGATATTCGAGAAATATTAAACTCTTGCTTCCCGGCCATTCTCGTTCTCTACATTGCAAACATCGCTTGAGTTGTTTTAATTATTTCCCTTTCGATTTAATTAACTCGCATAGAAAATGGACGCTTCATGGAGTATGATGTATGAAGAAATAATATCTAAAGATTTCACACACAAATGCAGGAATACGTGTTAATATATGCTGACTATCAGTTGTCTGTATTGCTTAGACGCAAAGTTAAGATTGCGAAATTGATCTGAACTAATATACAATATATTCTTAATAAATATATTCTTATTTATTTTTACTGCATACCATACATTAGATATAATGGCATGTGCTATACCAATTAATATACAGACTTTTATACATGAAGGTTGAGCGTTTACTACTCATATTTCTTGTGATTGTTTCGTCATTTATATGCTGACTGTACTACTTTCGATTTTAATATAAACTGTAATTTAGCGTTCATATTTAGGTCAGTGAAAGTTGGAATGTAGAAAAGATATTCACAGATTCGTTGGCTGGAAAGATATATCAATCACAGATTGACGACTTACGAAAAATTAAAATTATCTTAACTTTATAATTTATCAATTCCTACATCTAATACACGCTACATATAGTCGCTTAAAATTATGTATAAATACACGGCGACGTAAAGTTTCGATTACTTTCGTGCTCATTTTGTTCATTTGATCTTATTTTTTATTTCAGTAGTGGTTATGCAGCGTCTACATGAACGTTAAAGAAAATGTAGCGTAATGTGGTGTTCAAATGTAAGGGTAGGTGTTTTGGTGACTCTGTCAGTTCACAGGGGTCTCGGTGATACGTGTTAAACAAGTTATTTCTATAAGCCTGACATCAAATAATTAAAATGTAAACACAAGTTTAAATATGATGCGAGTTCAGAGCAATCATACACTAATAAGTAAGTAAAAAGTGATTTCCCTTTTTCTCAGCTTCTGTTTCGGGATAATATCAATTGGCTATTTCTAAATTTTAATTTTTGTCTTTATCATTCGAAATACGTCAGAG